>OZ023212.1:15615361-15937861 GCA_963995525.1 Escarpia spicata
GACACATGGAGGCGGCCGAGGCGACATGTCTCCTCTATAGTTGAAAATGACAGCCTCAAACGAAACGATCCCCCGGTGCCTCGGGAGAAGGCCAGTTCGACTGGCACCAATCGCGGACAGCCGTAGTATCATACTTCGCCCACTTGCTCAAGTGGGCGTCATCGACGTCCGCGTTGTCTGCAACGACGGACGCATCGACGACCCCAGCAGTGACCTTGCGAGTACAATACTCCATCCGGTATCTGTGGGGAACCTCCAGACACAGGAATAAGCGCACGATTGACCAAACTCGCATCTCCATAGCATGGAGAAACTTCTCCATGAGGACATCGTGACGCTTGATTCGGGACCCCCATGTCCTGTGGCATACCTGGAGTACATGTCCTAATGTTTCGGTACTCCCACATGAGTAGCATTTGTCATTTGCCAGGGGCTTTCCTCTGGCTGCTTTTTTCTCGGTAGCCACCGTTGCTCCCCTTATCTGTACTGCGTGAATGAATCATGCCCCGGATATCAAGGCTGTACCATCGGCTAGCCATGAGTGCAGATACGGGACTTCTGCGCAGGCCCTCTGGCCAAACCCAGCGGATGCATGGAGGGCACCCGCTAGAGCTTCTCGTGCCGAATTACGGCTCGTTATACCACCATGTCTACAACCCCGATCGGCAGGTTGAGGCATCTGCTGATTTCTTTGGCAAATGTTTTTGATTTGGTTACTAGCGTAGCAATTATAGTCTGTCCCATTTCATAAACGGGATAGTCAGCCTGAGGGCCGGGACACCCAATCCGCCATCCTTTACGTCGGCGTTTATATAGGCATTAAGGCAGTCGTGTGGCCAATCCAACCACATCCTAACACTCTTTCTTACCAGCTTGTCCAGTTTCCTCAGGACACCCCCGTGGTTCTGGAAAGAACAACCCTATGGTGTAATTTTGGAAAACGTGTGTCCTCTGTATATATAACCTTTGCTGTGGCTTTAAGAGCGCAGCTGTTAATTGATTCAAACCCCTCATTAGGATTTCTTCGGGGGTAGCATCCCTCTCCCGGGTGACTTCAAGGTATTTGTATGTCTGCGAGATGGTCACCGCAGGCATGGTTCCATTCGCCAGGGACACGATTGGATTTGGTTCGCATATCCATTGCTTAGCCTTGCCATTGACTGCTATCCTTAGCGTCCTTGACTTGTCAACGTTAAGCGAGAGACCACAGCGTCCCAACGCACGCTCGAACTGACCGCAGAGATGCTGGATACCAATCACAGACTGGGCAATCAGGACTACGTCGTCCGGGAAAGCCAGGTGATTGAGGCGAGGGCTGTCTCCGCCAACCACGACGCCCAGTTCTGCATCCAGGTACGCCAACGCGCAGTCGATGACACAGTTGAACAACAGCGGTGAGAGCGGGTGGCCCTGCCTCACCCCCCTATTCTGTTTTAGGGCGCTGCTGTACTGGTCATCGACGTGTAAGGGCGTTGACGCCTCTGTATATAGGCTGCGAAGATAGTTGACAAAGCGCCCAGGCACGCCCATTGTCTCTGCAGCCAGCAAGAGCGATGCGTGGGTCACCGAGTCAAGCACTTTGGACACGTCAAGGAACGCCAAGGATAACTTCCCTAACTTTCCTCTCCTACACTTCACACACTCTCTCTCACTCCAATTCACCCTCTCTCGCTGGCCCTACTTCCTCCCTCTCCCCTTTCTGCGCCTTCCCACCAAATCATTCCAATCCTACGTAGCCTATCTTCCTCTCCAATATCTCGCCATAGATGAATGTTTGCATTAATGAATTATTCATAACTTAAATAAACTGAACTCTGGCTGCACCTTAACTAATACGAATAGTATTCTGCTGGACAAGGGAATTACGTATTTAGTTCTCATGAGTTTCAAGCAAAACACAGGTTTTATAAGTAGGCGAAATTTATTACAAAACCCTAGGATAACCGACCAACAATTGCAACGCTAACCGTAGTAATTATATAATTATTACATAACTGCATGCCATTATTCTATAACCTTTTATATAACCCTACCTGTTGCGGTCTCACCTTACCTGCTGTGGTCTAATCCTACCTGCTGTGGTCTCGTCCTACCTACCGTTGACTCACCCTAACTGCCGTAGTCTCACACTACCTGCTGTGGTCTCACCTTACCTGTCCTGGTCTCACCCCACCTGCTGAGGTCTCATCCTACCTGCTGTGGTCTCATCCTATCTGCCGTTGACTCACCCTACCTGCTGTGATCTCACCTTACCTGCAATGGTCTCACCCTACCTGCTGAGGCCTCTCCATAGCTGCTGTGGTCTCACCCTACCTGTTGTTGTCTCGTCCTACCTGCTGTCGTCTCACCCTACCTACTGTGGTCGTTGTTCCACGTGCCCGCCACGTCCACCTTCGGACACCCCATGAGGAGCGCGGCTCCGGCGCCACACAGCACGATGAAGGTGGCCACAACGAGGAGCTTGGCGGCTCTGGGAGGCGTCAGACGGAAACGGGACATGAGAGCTCCGCCGGCCACGGCGCCGAACACTGACGCCACGCTAGGCACGGCTGCGGCACAGCAAGACATTGGTGCAACAGCGGCAACCAGTTATATAAATGTACAGGTCAACAACTGCCATACCTTGTGCTCATACATTACTGCAGAATTATAATACAGTAATGTTGCGGGATATATTCGTCACGTTTTTCCGTATCAAATTGTGCGGCGGTAGAATATTTAACAAGATTGAACAAAATTGCCATCCAAAGCAAAACACCAAGATGGCAAGTGGACATGGAAACCTTTGGCTTCTATAATCATGTTCCACTCATTTATAATCCTATGTGAGAATGAATACTTTCTGATAAATAATAATCTACAATGTAACTTCTCAGGTGGTTAGTGCAATCGATGATACTCGTTTTGGTTACACGCACCTGCCAATGTGTTTGCGATGGACGCCGGCAGGTGGAAGTGAATCTCTAGGTATCTGGGCACGTTGGCAAAGACACCAATAATAAAGTAGACCATCAACACATTAGACACCTGACGCACCATGTAGGGCGCATTCGCAAACAGCGAACGGAAACTTTTCGGGAACTCTGCAAAACGAAAAAGTGGTTAGCTTTCTGTATTAATTTTGCTCAGAAGACACATAGTTATCTACGTTAACGTTCATATTAAACCCTTATTACAGACGGGCGTTGACGGTCTCTTGCATTAAGACTGTGCTTTGTCACCTTACGGGTATGCAATGTTTCTTTGATCAGGGAATATCTTAGTATTTCAACAGACGTTTTAGTTACTTTTGTTTAGTACGCATTATTTTCACGGGAAACTGCTATCAACGAGAGATACTATATATATGAAGAGAAACATAAGAAGGGGGGATGGAGAAAAAGAAAACCTACAGAGGTGGGAGTGAAGAAAATAGGAAGAGAGCAAGAGACAAACAGACAGACAGACAGACACATATAGACATACAGATAGACAGACAGACAGACAGACAGACAGACAGACAGACAGACAGACAGACAGACAGACAGACAGACAGACAGACAGACAGACAGACAGACAGACAGACAGACAGACACATATATACATACAGATATATATAGACAGACAGACAGACAGACAGACAGACAGACAGACAGACAGACAGACAGACACAGACAGACAGACACAGACAGACACAGACAGACAGACAGACAGACAGACGGACAGACGGACAGACAGACGGACAGACAGACACAGATAGACATACATGTATACAGACAGACACAGATAGACAAAAACGGATAGAGAACAGTGGGGATAGTGGAGAGAAGAGAGGGAAGAACGAGAGAAGAGAGACATGGGGGATGAGGAAAGACAAGGGGAGAGCGGAGGAGGAGGAGTGAGAAGAAATGACGACAGAGACGAGAGAAAGTGGCGTAGACTGGAACGAAGAATTGTCAATTCAAACTATTGCTCTATTCAGATGTCACATTTTCAATGATTCGCATATATACATTAGTAGCATCTTGCGCCTCACATAACTTTGTCCGATAAGAACTGTTATTAAGATTCACCAATAACAGTTTGCTCTCCGGACCAAACCTTTCAACTGCTCCATCAGACCAACGTCGTCTGTCTCCTTGTCGATGATCTTCTGCTGCTCGGAGAGACTCTTCGGGAAGAAGAAGATGGGCACCGCGAAGAGGGTGACGATGACGGCACATATGACGTAGCCGAGCCACCAGCCTCCGATCCAAGTCGGGTTTCCTTGCTTCAACGTCGTCTCTGGAAGTAGAAATGCATCAGGACAGAGTTCCGTGTTGACCGAGTTACTAGCGTATGACTATATAACATTTCCTCTAAATATTCCTGGGGTTATAACAACTAAATCGGTATGTTTGTATCGGTTTTTTTCTAAATGGCGACACAGCATAAATAATAAGAGCAAGGCCTAATAACAATAACAATGAACTTCTACAGCGTCGAGATCCTCAGAAATCTGGCGTAACATACAAGTTTCATTGGGCAAAATCGAACGACTGCTCCTGGACACTTTAAACTGTACACGACTGACAACAGCAATGTGCACAGTGTACATTTTTTGTATTACTTTAATCACAACGTTGAACAACAGTGCCACCCAAAGTCATACACTCCATATGGCAAGTGAATAAGGAATCCAGTTGACTATCCATAGTAACAATATTTTCATTTATGCATCAAATAATGTTGTTTTATACGCGTGCACACTGCTGCTACTTACACAGTGAGTAGACTAACAAGTCACTATATATAATATTCTTTCACAACAATTACTGTAGACCATCGATACTACTGACAACCATTATGGCGTAGTAGATCAACAGATCAAGCCAGTGTGCGTATATAACTTACGAGCGAACAAGTCTTCTGGTAGATTGGTACACATCGCTGCCAAGAGATGTCCGAATATAGCGCCAATGGAGATTATTCCGCTGAAAATGCCTGAAATCACAGCACAGCATAAGCCTAAGAGGAACGATAAAGAGCTACCCTTCTGGTGACCCAATATAAAGTCATTGCAATCACAACAAACAATGGTCTCACTTGGACGAATATGTTGAACATAACATTCCATTAATTGACCGTGGAGCACAGCCGTTTGTTGAAATATTTGGAATAGATTCACCGGACTGAGTTATTTTGGCGATAAAAAGGCTGACTAGTTGAATGACGCCGTATACAAAATAACATTTTAAATTAGCACACACGTACAGACTTGTCAGATAACAGAACGTTGCCGTGTGCGGGACATAACTCCAACTACGACGTCTTACTGCGGAAGGTGGCCGATCTCGAGTCTCGCTACGAAAGTAACAGATCACCTGATCTCAACACGAGAACTCACCGATGTACAGCGACGACTTGTTCTTTGGTGTGTTCTCGTCGATGTAGCTCAGTCCCAGGACACTTGTAGCCGAGTAGCCGAGCCCGACGAACATCTGGCCGACGATGAAGAGTCCGTAGGCGACGCTGTTCGCCGTCTGTGCAGCCGCCGCCGTGCCTTCGCACTGGTTCGCCCCGTGCTCCGTCACCGCGTCGCACAGCAGCACCTGGGGCGTCGACAGACGGCGATGTGTAGTAAACTGGGTAGGGTTAGCAACTATGTGAATTCACGCACGCACGCACGCACGCACGCACGCACGCACGCACGCATGCACGCACATCGATAGACACATGCACATGCACATGCACACGCGCACGCATACACAGACAGACACACTCACGCATGCACTCACGCACGCAGGCACACACACACACACACACACACACACACACACACACACACACACACACACACACACACACACACACACACACACACTCCTATAACTAATATACAGAGGCGTGTCCTAGTCCAGGGGGATGGGCACAAAAACCTCCACTGGCGGTCGATCCAAATTGGTGTAGAACTTCCGCGAGCTTCTCTCCGCTGCCTCGGCTCGACTGGTGGCATCGGAAGCCGGGGGGTGGGGTGGAGGGTGTGTGTGTGGGGTGCTGTTGTGCTGGTTTCGTCGCTGCGCCGCCGCAACTTCAGTCAGGGGGGCACATTCAAAAGGGTCTGCGGGCACGCCAAATCCCCCCAGACCTCCTCGACACGGCTACGATATATATATATATATATATATATATATATATATATATATATATATATACATATGTACATGTCCTAGCGTACTCCAATCTTGTTACATTACTTGTTCAAGAGTTCTGCACCATGTACTAATGAACTAACACATGCATGGTGTACCGTGCAGTCATCTTTTTAATTGTCACCGTTGATATATGCTTACTGAAAATATGCTATATATTTCATTACAAGGAAAATAAAGCAATTACTGCCGTTACCTCCCGGTCCACCGGCTGGTCCCCGTATGTAAAGTTGCGACCGGATGTAGCGCTCTGCGCCTGCGCGCCGTACAGGAAGTGCGGCAGCGCCAGTATCATGCCGCCGACGGCGAAGGAGAGCGCCAGCACGCCGATGATGCGCGGCTTGCTGGCCCGCTTGCCGAAGTGACCGATGAACGTGACGACGCAGATCTGTACAACGTCGTCGGCGCTGAGGATCACGCCGGACTTGCGACTGTCCAGGCCGAACCGCCGCTCCATCGTTCGGATGACGCCGAACAGATAGACGATCATGCCGAACTGGAAGAAGTAAAGCAGGGCCAGGTTGGCGACGAAGCAGCGGATTCCGAAGACTAGCCTCGGAGGAGTCTTCATGCTCGACGCATCGGCTTGTTCTTCCGGGGTGTCTGCAGCGTCGCCGTTCAGTTCTCTCCCGTTTTCCATCTTCGTGCTGTTTACGGACGTTTCAACGCTTACCTCAGGTGGTTGCGATTTTGTTTGATCGGGTGATGGTGGTTGGTTTTCTTCTGTAGTGTCTGCCATAGTTCTGAAACGCAACGTTCAATAGGGGGCTAGGGGGTCAACATAACAATATATCATCATAAATTAATATGACAAGACCTTGAATGCGTTTCCAAAAAACTACTTTAACAGTGTTAGCTCTGGCTATTTGCACTGATGCTGTTAATGTTGTCTTAATAGGCCGTTTTCAGCATCTGTGCTCTTTATTCTATTGTTAGATGTCATCTAGTCGGGCAATGTGACCTTCGCTGTGTAAAGTTATTGTAAGCGCACATGCATTTACGTTTGTGACTACCAATGAGACATATATCTACGCTTCATACAACACTGAAGATCGCTATTGTTGTATAAGACTGACAGAAAGATCTTTTAAAACGTGATTTTTGCCTTGTCACAAAACACAATGAACCGTCATTGCATGATCATGCATATTACAGCTGTACATGTTGAGGTCGTAATTCAATGTATGCTTAGTAATTCAACAGGAAGTAGTAACATTTACAACGTTGTTTCTCATCTCCCACTTGACCGTAACGTGTTAGTGTCATATTTGATATTTACGAAACACGCCTCAATCTCGCACTCGTTAAACGTATATCAGCCACACTTTGCTCAATACAAAACATTTATTGCTGTACTCACCTCCGTCTATCTTCATACATTCACGACTTCTGCCTCCGTAAGCCTCCGACTGGGTATCCCTCCGACGAGTCCTTCTCTGCTTTCGTCACAACTCGAGAGTTGAGAGTAAGGAGGACTTGAGGTGTCGATGTAACAACTGCCAACCAACCAGGGCTCGGCAACACAACGAGATGTACATTCCACCGCAGCAGACGTCCTCGGAGTTTCGAGCACGTTATATAAATAATTACACTTGACTTAATGTCAATGCTTGACGGCAGCTATGGTCGAAGTTGTCACGTTGAAGCATCAGAATCAGTGGGTCACGGAACATACTAGAGCGATTGGTTGAAAATATGGAGGGAACTTATGGGAGATAGGAATTAAGTGGAGATATTATATGTGTGTGTGTGTGTGTGTGTGTGTGTGTGTGCGTGTGCGTGTGCGCGTGTGCGTGTGTGTGTGTGTGAATATATATATACTAGGTAGCCCAACTTACGTCTTCAGTTGGACATATAGTCCAATCAATCTATGGTTCAACCTAAGAAAAATTGCAACCACCAGAATGCGTGCCGCCGCCCCTGGCTTTTAGAGTTTTCTTGGATCCTTTCCACTGTTGGTTCTGAGAATTGATCCTGCGGCTGTGATAATGGGCAGCAGTTGACTTACGGGGTAGATTTATCCATGGGCATAAGCAGCGCTTGATGCTACATTTTCAATGAAGTACTTGTACAGCAAACCATCAAGCTTTTTGCCAATATTCCCACATTGGAAGCACGCAATAGCCTGGTTTCCTGCATTAATCAATTCTTCAACTGTTGCTGTGGTATCATATTTTAGCCCACAGGTGGGCTCAGGTATTTTGTGAGAGCTCTGATGTACCAGATCGCTATTTACTTGTTCTACTATGCTTTGTTTAGGTTCTGGCATTAAGAATCCACCAAAGAGCTCCTGCTGAAAGTGGTAACACAACAGCACCAGCAAATCGGTGTCTTCACTAATGAGGATTGTTTCGATTTTGTCTGATGAGTTCAGTGCTGTCTAACGATCCTTACTTTAGCGTCCTTTGCATGAAAACAACAGCACCCAGCTTTCTCAAGCTCATTGCTCAGTAAGTTGATGAATATGTGCTTGTTTTCTCTGTTGGCCAAAAAACTTCTCCTTTAGGAGGAGGGCCTTGCTGATCAGCCGCCTTCCACAGCATCATCTGAAGACATACCATCCGCACATAATCTGTAGGAGGCAACGCCATGATGCGCACTGGCTTTCCATTCTTTCTCCCACACTCTTCTTCAGATGATGCTGTGGAAGGCGGCTGATCAGCAAGGTCCTCCTCATTTGGACATCACGCAGTTTATATGTGAGGCGAAGGACGGTATCCTGTCACCCAGCTTTGACATTGGACTCTCGGATCCTCCAGGTCTGACTGATGTCATAAGATGTGATTGCAAAGCAGAGAGCTAGGCATGCAGCACTGACGGTTGCAGTTGCCACGGCAATAATAATGTACCATCTATTTCACGTGTACAGCTGGCGATGGGTGTTGTAACCCTCTCACGATTGAGGACGACGCGTATGTAATATATTTGAAATCATCGCACCTGAAAATGTATCTTTTTGCATCAACATTGCGGCTCTAGGCGATGTACGGCTTTAGTTATAGCGATAATTGGTTTTGATTTTATAAAATAAAAAATTGGATTATTTTATTCAATATAAAATGTAAGCTTGTACATACATAACATATAAATACAGGGTACATTAAATATAAAGGATGACACAAGAAAGTGCAAGCACTTGTTTCCATTGTGGTCCTTGGACAGACAAACAAATACATGACACAGATATAAATAGAATATGACAAAATAACATACTAAAAAAACAATAATAAATAAATACTAAGTTACTGTTAAGATGTCAAAGGACATTCGTAATTATGATATTAAGAAAGAAGAGACATTACCTCCTGATTATAAGCACTATTAAGTCATTTGAAAAACCGACACATGTGCTACAAATACATAATACAAGTTTTTTTTAATTAAACATTTAACAAAAGATGCATCATCAATAAAAAAACTTTTAAAAATATTATAAATAAAAAAAATACAGGTAGGACCTCAAAAATAAGATTGAATTATAAGTAAATAAATGAGCTGGCTTCCTGATCATTAAGATAATTAAACAAAAACTGTTTCACCAAAAGTTTAAATTGGTTCTTGTTCTGAGCACCTTGTATGGTATATGGCAATTCATTCCATGCCTGTGTACCTGTGTAGTAAAAAGAAGTTTGACCGAAAGATTTAACATACGGCACATGCAGAGACAAAGTACTAGATCTTGTATTTATACCGTGCTGCTTGCGTGTTACGTTGACAGAATCGGACAAATAAATCGGTGCTCTGTCATTGACAATATTATAGACAAGGTTCAATTTTAGTTGCTTAACCCGTAGATCCACTGGTAACATATTGACCTGTCTAAACTCCGTTGATCCAATGTGGGTTCTGTCTGGTGCATTAAGAAGGAAACGGATTACCTTGTTCTGGGTACACTGTAGTCTTGTTTTATATTTCTTGGTTAAACCCGAGAACCATGATGAACAGGCATAGTCAAAATGACATTGTATTAAGGCAGAAGTAAGTAGTTTTTTTGTTTTCATGTTGACATTTCTTGTCTGCCTGTACATAAATTGTAACTTAGCATTTGATTTGCAAACTATCTTCTCAGCCACTCCTTCTCCAGTTAGCGACTGATCTAACTCTATACCCATGTATTCAACATGCGTCTGACACGTCAATGTGTTGCCAGCATATTTCACCTGAATGGAGTTGCATGTGTGGAGTTTACGTTTCGATCCAAAAAGGATTGATTCAGTTTTCCCTAGATGGAGGGACAGTTTGTTATTTATTAGCCATTCTCTGGCTGCCTGAAGCTCCGAAGAGAGACTTTCTTGGATGTGTTGGGTGTTCTTACCCGAAGCTATCAGAGCCGAATCGTCAGCGTACAAAAGAAGTTTGCAGCGAACAGCCGATGGAATATCATTAATATAGATTAGAAATAGTAAGGGTCCGAGAATTTACCCTTGATGTACACCACATGTGACAGTCATCGGTTTTGATAAGGTACCACCAATGTCAACTGATTGTTGTCGTTCATATAAATATGATTGAAACCAGACTATGGCAGATTTGTGAAGTCCTATAGCTTCGAGTTTTTGAAGCATAATTTTATGGTCTACGATGTCAAAGGCCTTCTGAAGGTCAAGAAGTACCATACCTATATAATTACCTTTATCTTGCTCCTGTTTTAGGAAGTCTGTGAGATGTACTAAACATGTTTCAGTAGAATATGAGGATCTAAAACCAGATTGATATTCATATAGGATCTGATGTGCTTGGAGATACTCGTCCAGCTGTTGATAGACGATCCTCTCAAATAATTTCGAGATAGTATTAAGAATCGAGATCGGCCTGTAATTACCGGCTTCCTTCTTACTGTTCTTGGGCGCCATCTTTAAAAATGGCGGATATATGAATGTTAGCAAAGGTCATGTATAACATATTTGAAATTGCTGATCATAATTCTATACATTACCATAGACATGTGTGATATATTTGGTAAGATATAGTGAAATTTGAAATTTGTTTTGTAAAATGGCTGCCATTTCTTTAAAATAAAAAATTGCCACCTCAGATTTTCTGCTGACTGAAACACTGTAGATGACATTCATGCAAAAAAAATTGCTTTTGACAAGCAAATTGCAAGGGAAGACATGGTACACAGCACTATATTATGAATGTGAATAGACATTTGTATGCATGCAATCACTGTCAACTTTATGGATTGATAAGTATTTATCCTGTGTTGTGCAACAGATTTATGTCTTTTCTGTAATTGATTGTGCTATTATTATTATTATAGGGGCATAGACAACAGAAGCGAATCAAAGTAATTGGAGATATGATTAAAAATTGCATTGGAGATAATGTAATAAGATCCAACATGGCCGATATCTGAAAGTTTTATGAAATGACAAAGATGCAGCCGTTATGTACGTCTGGTGATGTGTTTATCTTAAACGTTGACCATGAAAATGTTGGTCTTGACACCACTTTTGTGACATTAGCATGCATAGTTGCAAAGCTATTGAAGAAAATAGGTATTTCAGTAATGAAGGCCCTAATTTGCATATTTAAAAAAATGCCCTAGGTTGTTCCGAGGACAACCAAGCTGAATAGCTTCAGGGACCCCATGGGATAGAAAATGCACTAAAACATTATACTATAGAGCATCCATTTATTCAATTGCAAATGGACTAAGTCAACGTTAGATCGCAACGCTACTCCTCCCATAGCGGCTAAAATATCGGGGTTCACTGTGTTTAAAAACGATTGTTCACATTAATATTTAACGAATTTATACTTATTATATATCGCTGGGTAGATTAATCCATTATCTTGCCAATGGTTTGCAAAACATATATGAAATATGCAAAGGAAATATATATCACAGCCTAAATGACGCCTACCCCTACATTTCAGTAAGCCAAAACGTCACTGGCAGCGACTTTTGACCACTTGTCATTGTCGTCAAAAATAACAATGTTCCACCACGTGGATTTCGGTGGACTTTTTTCTGGTAATGTAGACATAAAGTACTAACTAAAAATATAATTACTATTGCAATTTGTTTGAGGTTGACCCTCTTTTGGGCATAGATTGACTGGACTAATACGACGTTTGTTATAGCAACAGGCACATATGTAGCGTCGTTTCGTTAGTATTGCTTGCACCAAGGTTGAGGTGGCGATACAAATCTCGTAAGTCCATTAAATTTGTGTAAACACAACGTATTTACAAACTTGCGAGTTCAAAGAACGCTGCTAAGTGCTTGGATCATTTACAAAACAATAATGTCAGAACATCATTACAAATTTAACCCATAATAAAGTTGGGGTTATTTATATCATATGTTAATACGTTAACCTGGGATCGTTTAAGTTCATCTCCTCCCAGGTGACGGTACCACTCGCAACTTTCAATGTTCATTCGTATCTTTGGATTGTTGGCCTCTGGTCTACCATTTCAATTGGCCACATATTGAAAACCGATAGTTATTTAAGGTGATTTTATTTACGTGTTTGCAATAGGTTGTGCTTTTCTAGAGAACAGTGGAAAATCACCTGGAAGCAATGGAATTCCACCCGAAATCATCAAGTGCGATAAGACCAATCTACTCGAACAACCATACGTACTTCTTTGTCAGTGCTGGAGAGAAGGGACCATGCCGCAAGACATGATTTGTTGCCCACTGAGTGGGGTAGGCTTGCACGCTTGTAATATATGAACAATAGACTGCTGACCTGATGTGAAACCCTCGCGCCGACACCAACATTATTGCTACTGATGAGAATAACAGCGCCGTTGTGCTGGAGACGGTAAAGTACCCCACAGACCACTTGTTTATTGTCTTTTTTATATTTCTACATAGTGTCGGCGCGTTCAACGTTTACAGGAACATTACATTTTAAATAATACACGCAAAACAAGAGTTATCGAAAATTAAACTAATATCTGCCATGTCTGTTTCAGGTATTGACTCGAAAATATTGTATCGGTTAAAACGCGTACAATCGTAATTTCTCGCACCGTTAGTTATTCGTAGGGCTAATTAGACATAATTAATGGTCGTGAAGTTGTAAGTATCAAGGCCGGCTTCTAGAGAACTCGACAAAGTAAACGTCGGTTAAGTATTAACAACGTTATAGGGGGTGACTCAAAGCTTCCTTATGATGATGGGTGCCAACATTCCCTTACGTTATTTTGATCTTTTGAAACTTGTTCCCAAATGTGGCGCCCTCTGGAGAGAGTGTTTTACTATTCAATTCTTACAGATTTTCGCAGATTGTTGAAAGATCTTCTAGAAAAGCACAGCATTTCGCAAACACACATATACAGTACATATATATGTAGCAGTCCGCTACATTTACATCACTGATGGCTCCAGATGTAGACTTGGCTATAATTGGGTACCTCATCGCTAGATAATAATAGCCTTGGCTACAGTTAACAAAACAAATATGACATTCAATGACATTTATTGATATACTACAGGATTTTTGTGGCTGGTTTTGCGGTATTCCATAGTTTTCCGTAACATATTCCATTGTGCAACGTAATTGTGTTATTGAAATCTATATCATCCTATGAGTGTAAAGATTTCCGACGATTGTTTGTTAAGGGCCGAGTATTAAAATCCAATAAAACCATTCTAAAATATCATGAAAATGTTTTAATAACATCAAAAAGTAGGGTCTTAGTAACATTTTGAAACATTAGAAAACATGTTCAAGATATTTTAGGGAAAATGTGTCTTATATGTTTAAAATGTTTGCTTTGATACCTTGCAATAAAGCTTTGATTGGTCTAATGATAGTTCCAAACAGTCACTGTAACATGTTATATTACAGCTATCTAAAACATATTTACTGTGTTATTAGCACATTTCAAAATGTATTTTACCTGAATTTACCTGAGTTTCCACACCATATTGAGAGGCGTGCGGCTGTCGGGGTAGGAAGTCATTTTAATCCCCTGTGTGGACATTTTGTCATGGCGGTTCTTGAACTGGTTTTGTATTTTCTGCGCAGACGACGCTCTGGGGGAGTGCATTTCACTGGTTGACAACTCGTTGTGAGAAGAAGTTTCTTCTGATTTCTAGATGGGATCTGTTCTTGAAACATTTGCTGACGTGGCATCGATGGTCAAATTCTGCTGTAGAGTGGGAGAAGAAAACTTCCGAGGGAACCGTCTCTATTCCCATGATGAATATAAAGCTTTGAATCATACCGCCTCTTTTCCTCCTCTCCCCAAGTGTGGGTAGTCCACCTCCGTCTGTCCTCATAACTCAGTCCTGACAGGCTCGTGGTGAGTTTTGTAGCTGTTCAAGTTTAAAGTAAAGTAAAACACGTTTTTGTTCAAGTGTAGTTATGTCCTTTTAAGGTAAGGATTCCAGGCTTATATGCAGTACTACAGATGCGATCTTACTAGAAACTTGTACAAGTACACCCTGATCTCTAGCTGCTTGTTTGTGATGGTTCGCTTAATCTGGCCCACTGCTCTGTTTGCCCTCTTTGCCGCTTCCGAACACTGCCTACTCACAGATACTGAAATGTGAATCACTTTGCCAAGATTACCATGTATTATGTACGTACCACATGCACACGCGCACGCGCACGCACACGCACACGCACACACACACACACACACACAGATACACACACATATATTATATGTGTATATATATATATATATATACAATGTATATATATATATATATATAATTAAATATAAAAAATGCAATATACTTGTTGGGTAATAATGATGTTTAATGTTTTTTATAACTTACAAATCATTGATTTAAACTCATTTGTCTGTTAATATCTGGCTTAGTTTTTCAGTTTAAAAGGAACCAAACTGAGAACGGTTGCAAGTGGTATGGTAATTTCGTCTACAGTTTCCAGTATAGGTGGAAATAAAATATCAATACAATTCAGTGATATTATAAAATACGGCTGAAGTTGTTGAATGGAATCAGTGTATGTGCACAACACGTTGTATTTTGATACTGACCACCGGCAGGATTTGAACCTGCCACACACGACACTGGGATATCTTTACCATAAACTTTACTATTCAGCAAAGTGGTTAGACAAACAAATGACACAAGGTATTTGTATTTCAACACAGACTGTATCAGCAATCAGGCACAAATGTATTTTATATTGTTAGGAATAAATGTGTTTATATCATCTGACAGAAATGTGTAACACTAAAATCTCACAAAATAAGTAAAATTCATATAATATTGATAAACCAGCGTGCCATCCAGGAGTTCACGTGCAATATAAAACTAAAAACTCCACGCACATATAAGAATAACTATAGATAATTATGTAAAGACACGAGACGATCTATATGGTGGCTGCAGAAAGCGCACACCCAAAACACGCACCGATCAAGTAACGATACAGTAATATTTGTTTTTAGTACTTTGATAATTGCTTAATAACCTAACTAATCGAACAAGCGTATATGTACCTGTATTGAGAGTGGCAAGGTGTCCGACAGACACATCACACCAGTGCGTGTGTGTAAATATGTCTGTTGTCTGTGTTTCTGTCTGACTGTCTGTGCGTCTAATTAACTGTGTGTCTGGTGCGTCCTTTAGTTCGCAAGTGCTGATCTAAACATCACGACGTCTACCAACCAACCTTCCACAGTGCGTGTTTATGCGCCAAGCAAACCCTTCCCTGCTGTTGGAAATTGTCGCCGCTGTGCCACTGTAACTTCAGCTTCTTCGCTGTCTCGGCTGTGAACTCATGACATCCGAACACGGGGGAACAGTGCTGTTGAAAATTTATTTCTTTACGTCGCGCCCCCTATTACTCGGGAGGGGGACAGAAAACCACTAACCTCCAATTGCACACACCTTTCGCAGTCGATAAAAATACACATTAATCGTCTCATAAAATTTAGCTTTCCATCCGCCATTGACACTTAATTGCTACCAAAACAAACATTCACGCTCACATTTAACGGGGGGCAGAACCATATGTCTGCCCCCGGATAAAGTCCTGCCCCCCCTGTTCCTGCGCCAAATTACCAGGTGCACTGACAGAAGCGTCCCGCTCCGCAGGTATTGTTACGTAATAGAAGCTAAATTGGATAACTTCATACTGGCATGGACCAGATCAGGAATACTTACGTTGCGTTCCAGTCACCACGTGTACGTCGTGAATACGACTTGGCGAACTGGATAGTTCACGGGCTCCTCGAGTTTACTACTTGTAAATTTATGCAATTGGGTCAAGTAGGGGTTACGAAGTTATATTCACGGTACACACGACGAGATTGGAACGCAGCATTATAACCATTGTTGGACGCATGCACGTGGTGCTTAGAATGTTCACCAGCAACTGAAACGATATGCTGATCTGATGCAACGAACCATGACAAGTCCGTGAACGAAAAGTCTTTAACATGTAGTTGCAAGAGAATTGATTTGATCTCTAATAGAAGCATCAAAATATAGCGCGCGCGTTGGCGCAGATCCTATACGACATTGTTCCGGCGCATGACAATTTCAATCGCGGAAAAGCCATATACTTCTTGAATATAACGTCCACATTCACGTACTAATCAAGATTGGCTATATTTTTGTTACGTTAATTATTAATGCCATGTGGCCTGTGTGTGTGTGTGTGTGTGTGTGTGTGTGTGTGTGTGTGTGTGTGTGTGTGTGTGTGTGTGTGTGTGTGTGTGTGTGTGTGTGTGTGTGTGTGTGTGTGTGTGTGTGTGTGTGTGTGTGTGTGTGTGTGTGTGTGTGTGTGTGTGTGTGTGTGTGTGTGTGTGTGTGTGTGTGTGTGTGTGTGTGTGTGTGTGTGTGTGTGTGTGTGTGTGTGTGTGTGTGTGTGTGTGTGTGTGTGTGTGTGCGCGCGCGCGCGTGTGTTCATGTGTGTAAATGCTTTCCATAACAAAATTGCGTTAAATATTAATATAACAGTGGTTAGCTCTATCGATATAGTACGTTGCGTTAAATTTGAGTTTTTAGACCTCCACCCCTTTGGAATGCTTCGTAACACTGATCTATACACGTCAGTAGTAAGACGGGCAATCTGGTTATCCATCCAGGGGGGTTTCGGAGTCATTTTTGGTTGATATTAGGGAGGTTTCGAAAGCCGCCCCCCCTGAGCAAAGTGAGTAGTCACGTGACCGTATGTGTGAGCGTGTGTAGCGCCCCCTGGCGGTTACATCAGAGGTGAAATAGTAGGTGACGCCTCCTAACGGGGAGTGGTGTTATTGTATGAATGTACGTGTATGGGAGGGAAGGTGAATGCGCGTGTATGAAAGAACTAACGAAACACAAGAGTATACGAGTGCACACGTGTTTTATTGATGAAAGATACAAGCGTATAATATGAAACCGTGTTTTATTAAACGAAGTACATCAAGACTTGTGGGTGAGTGAACACCGCGACAGAGGTCGTGAGCTTAGGGGTCAATACGACCACGCCAGTGGCTCGCGGGATGATGATGGTATACGACTTACGGGTGAGTGAACACCGCGTCAGAGGCCGTGAGCTTACGGGTGTGTGACCACCGCGCCATAGGCTCGAATCGTTAATGACAATGATGATAACACCTGTTCGTTAATGAAACACGGTTATTGCAGTTGTTTAAGCCAATCGAATACACGGCAATCGTTTGCTACCAGATCAGTGCCGAAACCTTTTACGAAATCCTTCATGACAACTCCACGACATCGAAACATGAGATAAGCAACACAGTATTGTCCACAAACGTTAGACACGGGACTCTGTAGTCTCTTAGAATTATGAGTCCACGTTACACAATGTTTATTCAAGAAGCGACAAAACTCGACGTGCTGCGGCGGCAGACCGTACGAGCGGAAGTATTCACCGCAACCGTCGGTGTCTACGTAGATCGCTATCCAATGTTCACCGGGTTTACCCGAGTCGTGTGTGTTGCACACGAAGGCGACGGGGTAAGCGTCTATCCGGAGTTCGAGGAGTACGTCTTTGGGTACGATTCCACGCATGACGACACGGGCATGCGTATCGCGGGTGAGTAGGCGGACGAGCTGTAGGGTTTCCATCAGTTGTCGTAGATGACGGTACGACTCCTGTCGATCTCCAGCACCTTCTCGAATTCGGCATAGGCGACGACGAAAACCACAGTTTGAAAGTTGATTACCTTTTTAATAATGAGTGTTCATCAACAACATGTTCAAAGACCACAGTTTGAAAGTTGATTAGGTAATTATCGTTCAACTGAAAGTTGATTAGCTTTTTAATAATGAGTGTTCATCAACAACATGTTAAAAAACCACAGTTTGAAATGATTAAGTAATTATCGTTCAGCATTGGTCGCAGGAGTATCCCAATCTTCAACAACATCCTCCATCGGAGAGGGAACAGGGTCTGCATCAAAGCGAGTCCGTGTCGCTAGGAGTTCGCGCATTACGTGGCAGAAATACGACCACGCCAGTGGCTCGTGTAAGTCTGCCTATGTTGTATCGTGTATAACGAACATGTTGGAAGGTGGACCATGAGAGATAATGAAGTATACTGAAAGGTGTGTGAATAATGTTTATAAATATATATATATATATGAAACTTTAAAATATGTATGTATGTGTGTATGTATGTATGTATGTATGAAAGAAGGATTATATATAAGGTAATAACCAACAAACACCACAGTTTGAAAGTTGAATAGTTTTATTAACATCAGGGATCGATTACATCAACGAAACCATCATCATCATCAACTGTCTCCGGACACCAATTTTCGACATCCCCCGTGTCCAGGGGGGCAACAGGGTCGGAGTCAACCCAAGGGTTTGGAGGATCAAACCGGTCCCGTGTCCTCAGCAGTTCAGTCATGACGACACAGAAAGCACATTCATGGTAGTCGTTGAGTTCTTCTTCTCTGGAACATATATGAAAACTTTGAAAATATCGTCTCTGAAACATATATGAAAACTTTGAAAATGATATTATATATTGTGCGAAGTACAACCGGTGGGAATAGACCAGCGATGTAACCAGACACCGCGTAGGTAGCCAACACGATAAAAGGGCAAGCTAGGGCAACAGACGAGAGAGATAAGAATGGACTATGACACAATATGTAGACGTCGCCTGACGCGATCGGTAACCAGGCACCACGTAGCAAGCCGAAACGACAAGAGGGCAGGGTAGGTCAACATACGCATAGATAAGAAAGGACTGTGACACAACATGTATATAGTTTTGTTAGGTTTATATACGCAAACCCGATAGAGGCGTTATGTCTTTTCAATCACGAGACAGTGCAAAAACACGAGAAGAGACAAGACCAGCTCAAGCACAGTACACACTAGCTGAGAAGGAGGTAAAGAAAGCCACCAAAAGAGATTTGACAAGCTCAAGCACAGAAGAGAGACAGAGGAGGATAGGAAGGCAGAGAAGGCGAGGAAAGAGAGGAGGGGAGACAGGAGGATAGGAAGACAGAGAAGGCGAGGGAAGAGAGGAGAGGGAGACAAAGGAGGATAGGAAGGCAGAGAAGGCGAGGGAAGAGAGGAGAGGGAGACAGAGGAGGAGAGGAAGGCAGAGAAGGCGAGGAAAGAGAGGAGGGGAGACAGGGGAGGATAGGAAGACAGAGAAGGCGAAGAAAGAGAGGAGAGGGAGGCAAGGGAGGATAGGAAGGCAGAGAAGGCGAGGGGAGAGAGGAGAGGGAGACAGGGGAGGATAGGAAGGCAGAGATGGCGAGGGAAGAGAGGAGAGGGAGACAGGGGAGGATAGGAAGGCAGAGAAGGCGAGGAAAGAGAGGAGAGGGAGACAGAGGAGGATAGGAAGGCAGAGAAGGCGAGGAAAGAGAGGAGAGGGAGACAGAGGAGGATAGGAAGGCAGAGGAGGCGAGGAAAGAGAGGAGAGGGAGACAGAGGAGTATAGGAAGGCAGAGGAGGCGAGGAAAGAGAGGAGAGGGAGACAGAGGAGGATAGGAAGGCAGAGAAGGCGAAGAAAGAGAGAAGTGGTAGACAGGGAGGATAGGAAGGCAGAGAAGGCGAGGAAAGAGAGGAGAGGGAGACAGAGGAGGATAGGAAGGCGGAGGAGGCGAGGAAAGAGAGGAGAGGGAGACAGAGGAGGATAGTAAGGCAGAGAAGGCGAGGGAAGAGAGGAGAGGTAGACAGAGGAGGATAGGAAGGCAGAGAAGGCGAAGAAAGAGAGAAGTGGGAGACAGGGGAGGATAGGAAGGCAGAGAAGGCGAGGGAAGAGAGGAGAGGGATACAGAGGAGGATAGGAAGGCAGAGAAGGCGAGGAAATACTTGGGAGGTCAAGCGTATGTCAAGCGATAAAATACAAAGTTTGCAGCACTTACTTATTGGAGACGTATACTATTCATCTTGTCCTCGGGACATGCCTTGTCGTGAGCGCTCGCCATCTTCAGCTGTCGGAGTGAAGTTGCGTTGTTCGAAGTCGGTAGAAAGTAATATGCTCCACTAGAGTTTTGTTAGGTTTATATACGCAAACCCGATAGAGGCGTTATGTCTTTTCAATCACGAGACAGTACAGACAATGGAGTCACGAGTTGAACTCCGCTCTCTACCCGTGCTCGTTAGCGGGTGCAGTATGAGATAAGCCGCGTGACTCGACACTCACGAGAAGCCACTACGCTACGTCCATCCATACACGTGTTCCAACTTCCAACAGTTTACTTACCACAATTCTCATTCTTCAAACTGTCACAGGTGCTCGTTAGCGGGTGCATTCCGTACATGGTCTAGCCTGTTACATGTCTCCCTGCCATACATGGTCTAGCTTGTTACATGTTTGCCTTCCATACATGGTCTAGCTTGTTACATGTCTACCTTCCATACATGGTCTAGTTTGTTACATGTTTGCCTTCTATACATGGTCTAGCTTGTTACATGTTTGCCTTTCGTACATGGTCTAGCTTGTTACATGTTGACCTTCCATACATGGACTAGCTTGTTACATGTTTACCTTCCATACATGGACTAGCTTGTTACATGTTTGCCTTCCATACATGGTCTAGCTTGTTACATGTTTGCCATCCATACATGGTCTAGCCTGTTACATGTTTGCCTTTCGTACATGGTCTAGTTTGTTACATGTCTACCTTCCATACATGGTCTAGTTTGTTACATGTTTGCCTTCTATACATGGTCTAGCTTGTTACATGTTTGCCTTTCGTACATGGTCTAGCTTGTTACTTGTTGACCTTCCATACATGGACTAGCTTGTTACATGTTTACCTTCCATACATGGACTAGCTTGTTACATGTTTGCCTTCCATACATGGTCTAGCTTGTTACATGTTTGCCATCCATACATGGTCTAGCCTGTTACATGTTTGCCTTTCGTACATGGTCTAGTTTGTTACATGTTGACCTTCCATACATGGACTAGCATTTTACATGTTTGCCCTCCATGTACGGTCTACCTTGTTACATATTTGCCTTTCATACATGGACTAGCTTGTTACATGTTTCCCTTCCATCCATGGTCTAGCTTGCTACATGTTTGCCTTCTGTACATGGTCTAGCTTGTTACATGTCTGCCTTCCATACATGGACTAGCTTGTTACCTGTTTGCTATCCATACATGGTCTAGCTTGTTACATGTTTGCCTTCCATACACGGACTAGCTTGTTACTCACAAAACTCACATTTTGTGAGTTCTACTTCAGGGCGGCGGCGAGGGCGGGTGGGGACGGCGACGGTGGGTGGGTGCATGGGTGCGTGCATGCGTGTAAAGCTAGGACACCACAGTAGAACTCACAAAATGTCACTCTTTTGATAGTAGAACTCACAAAATACGTACATACACATACATACATACATGATGTAGTGATGTGATGAGATGATGTGATGTAGTGATGAGATGATATGATGTAGTGATGTGATGAGATGATATGATGTTGTGATGTGATGTAGTGATGTAATCAGATGATATGATGTAGTGATGTGATGTACTGATGTAATGAGTTGATATGATGTAGTGATGTGATGCGATGATATGATGTAGTGATGCGATGATATGATGTAGTGAATGTGATGAGATGATATGATGTAGTGATGCGATGAGATGATATGCTATGTTGTGATGTAGTGATGCTGTATTGTGATGTAATCATGTATTGATGTGATGTAGTGGTGATGTGATGCTGTGCTGTGGTATTGTACTGGAGGATGTGATGTGGTGTTGTGATGTGATGTGATGCTGTGTTGTGATGTAGTGCCTTGGTGTTGCAGTAGAGGATGCGGAGGACGTAGAGGAGGAGGACACCCTCAAGAGCCTCGCCTTCCTTCTCGAGAAGGTCGAAGGCTGCTCGGTGAGTCGTGTCATGTGATGGTTCTTATACACAGGGGGCAGCCATAAAGTATGTCACACTGGTGATGTGACGAAGTGTTACATGGGAATGGGGGTCTTGTGACAAAGTGTTACGTGGGAGTGGGGGTCTTGTGACAAAGTGTTACATGGGAGTGGGGGTCTTGTAACAAAGTGTTACATGGAATTGGGGGTCTTTGAGCAATAGTGACATAGTGGTACATGGGAGTGGGGGTCTTGTGACAAAGTGTTACATGGGAGTGGGGGTCTTTGGGCAATAGTGACAAAGTGGTACATGGGAGTGGGGGTCTTTGGGCAATAATGACAACGTGTTACATGGGAGTGGGGTCTTTTGGCAATAGTGACAAGGTGTTACTTGGGAGTGGGGGTCTTTGGGCAATAGTGACATAGTGGTACATGGGAGTGGGGGTCTTGTAACAAAGTGTTATATGGGAGTGTGGGTCTTTGGGCAATAGTGACAGTGTTACATGGGAGTGGGGGTCTTTGGGCAATAGTGACACAAAGTGTTACATGGGAGTGGTGTGTCTTTGGGCAATCACGACAAAGTGTTACATTCGAGTGGGGGACTTTGGGCAATAGTCACAAAGGTTACATGGGAGTGGGGGTCTTTGGGCAATAGTGACACAAAGTGTTATATTGGAGTGGAGGTCTTTGGGCAATAGTGACACAAAGTGTTACATGGGAGTGGTGTGTCTTTGGGCAATCACGACAAAGTGTTACAAGGGAGACATGACATTTCGGACAATGCATAACAGAATGAATGTGCCATCAGTTTCAATTTTTTAGGCATCATAATAAATAACCATTTAAATTGGCAGTCATACAAACAAAATAGCAAATAAAATATCCTTACTACTTACACTTCTTTCCTCCAGGGGGTAGATCACGTGGAGACGGGCACCATCTTAAAATTTCCCCATGGGTGCTCCAGGCCAGAGTGATATATATCAGCAGACTCAGTCTACGTCAATTAGCCTTTAATATTCCCTCATTACTCCTTCATTACCCGCCAGGTGGTACTACTTCCACTAGGAGGTCGGTCCCGTGACAGGCTAATTCCCCCTCAGTAGCAGACACTAGCTCCTTCACTTTCCGCCAAGCTAGACCATGTATGGAAGGCAAACATGTAACAAGCTAGTCCATGTACGGAAGGCAAACATGTAACAAGCTAGACCATGTATGAAAGGCAGACCTGTAACAAGCTAGTCCATGTATGGAAGGCAAACATGTAACAAGCTAGTCCATGTACGGAAGGCAAACATGTAACAAGCTAGACCATGTACGGAAGGCCAACATGTAACAAGCTAGTCCATGTACGGAAGGCAGACATGTAACAGGCTAGACCATGTATGAAAGGCAAACATGTAACAAGCTAGACCATATATGGAAGGCAGACATGTAACAAGCTAAACCATGTACGGAAGGCAAACATGTAACAAGCTAGTCCGTGTATGGAAGGCAGACATGTAACAAGCTAAACCATGTACGGAAGGCAAACATGTAACAAGCTAGTCCATGTATGAAAGGCAAACATGTAACAAGCTAGACCATATATGGAAGGCAGACATGTAACAAGCTAAACCATGTACGAAAGGCAAACATGTAACAAGCTAGACCATATATGGAAGGCAGACATGTAACAAGCTAGACCATGTATGGAAGGCAACCATGTAACAAGCTAGACCATGTATGGAAGGCAAACATGTCACAAGTTAGACCATGTATGGAAGGCAGACATGTAGCAAGTTATACCATGTATGGAAGGCAGACATGTAACAAGCCAGACCACGTATAGAAGGCAAACACGTAACAAGCTAGTCCGTGTATGGAAGGCAAACATGTAACAAGCTAGACCATGTATGGATAGCAAACAGGTAACAAGCTAGTCCATGTATGGAAGGCAGACATGTAACAAGCTAGACCATGTACAGAAGGCAAACATGTAGCAAGCTAGACCATGGATGGAAGGGAAACATGTAACAAGCTAGTCCATGTATGAAAGGCAAATATGTAACAAGGTAGACCGTACATGGAGGGCAAACATGTAAAATGCTAGTCCATGTATGGAAGGTCAACATGTAACAAACTAGACCATGTACGAAAGGCAAACATGTAACAGGCTAGACCATGTATGGATGGCAAACATGTAACAAGCTAGACCATGTATGGAAGGCAAACATGTAACAAGCTAGTCCATGTATGGAAGGTAAACATGTAACAAGCTAGTCCATGTATGGAAGGTCAACATGTAACAAGCTAGACCATGTACGAAAGGCAAACATGTAACAAGCTAGACCATGTATAGAAGGCAAACATGTAACAAACTAGACCATGTATGGAAGGTAGACATGTAACAAACTAGACCATGTACGAAAGGCAAACATGTAACAGGCTAGACCATGTATGGATGGCAAACATGTAACAAGCTAGACCATGTATGGAAGGCAAACATGTAACAAGCTAGTCCATGTATGGAAGGTAAACATGTAACAAGCTAGTCCATGTATGGAAGGTCAACATGTAACAAGCTAGACCATGTACGAAAGGCAAACATGTAACAAGCTAGACCATGTATAGAAGGCAAACATGTAACAAACTAGACCATGTATGGAAGGTAGACATGTAACAAGCTAGACCATGTATGGAAGGCAAACATGTAACAAGCTAGACCATGTATGGCAGGGAGACATGTAACAGGCTAGACCATGTACGGAATGCACCCGCTAACGAGCACCTGTGACAGTTTGAAGAATGAGAATTGTGGTAAGTAAACTGTTGGAAGTTGGAACACGTGTATGGATGGACGTAGCGTAGTGGCTTCTCGTGAGTGTCGAGTCACGCGGCTTATCTCATACTGCACCCGCTAACGAGCACGGGTAGAGAGCGGAGTTCAACTCGTGACTCCATTGTCTGTACTGTCTCGTGATTGAAAAGACATAACGCCTCTATCGGGTTTGCGTATATAAACCTAACAAAACTCTAGTGGAGCATATTACTTTCTACCGACTTCGAACAACGCAACTTCACTCCGACAGCTGAAGATGGCGAGCGCTCACGACAAGGCATGTCCCGAGGACAAGATGAATATTATACGTCTCCAATAAGTAAGTGCTGCAAACTTTGTATTTTATCGCTTGACATACGCTTGACCTCCCAAGTATTTCCTCGCCTTCTCTGCCTTCCTATCCTCCCCTGTCTCCCACTTCTCTCTTTCTTCGCCTTCTCTGCCTTCCTATCCTCCTCTGTCTACCTCTCCTCTCTTCCCTCGCCTTCTCTGCCTTACTATCCTCCTCTGTCTCCCTCTCCTCTCTTTCCTCGCCTCCTCCGCCTTCCTATCCTCCTCTGTCTCCCTCTCCTCTCTTTCCTCGCCTTCTCTGCCTTCCTATCCTCCCTGTCTACCACTTCTCTCTTTCCTCGCCTCCTCTGCCTTCCTATCCTCCTCTGTCTCCCTCTCCTCTCTTTCCTCGCCTTCTCTGCCTTCCTATCCTCCTCTGTCTCCCTCTCCTCTCTTTCCTCGCCTTCTCTGCCTTCCTATCCTCCCCTGTCTCCCTCTCCTCTCTTCCCTCGCCATCTCTGCCTTCCTATCCTCCCCTGTCTCCCTCTCCTCTCTCCCCTCGCCTTCTCTGCCTTCCTATCCTCCCTTGCCTCCCTCTCCTCTCTTTCTTCGCCTTCTCTGTCTTCCTATCCTCCCCTGTCTCCCCTCCTCTCTTTCCTCGCCTTCTCTGCCTTCCTCTCCTCCTCTGTCTCCCTCTCCTCTCTTCCCTCGCCTTCTCTGCCTTCCTATCCTCCTTTGTCTCCCTCTCCTCTCTTCCCTCGCCTTCTCTGTCTTCCTATCCTCCTGTCTCCCCTCCTCTCTTTCCTCGCCTTCTCTGCCTTCCTATCCTCCTCTGTCTCTCTTCTGTGCTTGAGCTTGTCAAATCTCTTTTGGTGGCTTTCTTTACCTCCTTCTCAGCTAGTGTGTACTGTGCTTGAGCTGGTCTTGTCTCTTCTCGTGTTTTTGCACTGTCTCGTGATTGAAAAGACATAACGCCTCTATCGGGTTTGCGTATATAAACCTAACAAAACTATATACATGTTGTGTCACAGTCCTTTCTTATCTATGCGTATGTTGACCTACCCTGCCCTCTTGTCGTTTCGGCTTGCTACGTGGTGCCTGGTTACCGATCGCGTCAGGCGACGTCTACATATTGTGTCATAGTCCATTCTTATCTCTCTCGTCTGTTGCCCTAGCTTGCCCTTTTATCGTGTTGGCTACCTACGCGGTGTCTGGTTACATCGCTGGTCTATTCCCACCGGTTGTACTTCGCACAATATATAATATCATTTTCAAAGTTTTCATATATGTTTCAGAGACGATATTTTCAAAGTTTTCATATATGTTCCAGAGAAGAAGAACTCCACGACTACCATGAATGTGCTTTCTGTGTCGTCATGACTGAACTGCTGAGGACACGGGACCGGTTTGATCCTCCAAACCCTTGGGTTGACTCCGACCCTGTTGCCCCCCTGGACACGGGGGATGTCGAAAATTGGTGTCCGGAGACAGATGATGATGATGATGGTTTCGTTGATGTAATCGATCCCTGATGTTAATAAAACTATTCAACTTTCAAACTGTGGTGTTTGTTGGTTATTACCTTATATATAATCCTTCTTTCATACATACATACATACATACACACATACATACATATTTTAAAGTTTCATATATATATATATATATATTTATAAACATTATTCACACACCTTTCAGTATACTTCATTATCTCTCATGGTCCACCTTCCAACATGTTCGTTATACACGATACAACATAGGCAGACTTACACGAGCCACTGGCGTGGTCGTATTTCTGCCACGTAATGCGCGAACTCCTAGCGACACGGACTCGCTTTGATGCAGACCCTGTTCCCTCTCCGATGGAGGATGTTGTTGAAGATTGGGATACTCCTGCGACCAATGCTGAACGATAATTACTTAATCATTTCAAACTGTGGTTTTTTAACATGTTGTTGATGAACACTCATTATTAAAAAGCTAATCAACTTTCAGTTGAACGATAATTACCTAATCAACTTTCAAACTGTGGTCTTTGAACATGTTGTTGATGAACACTCATTATTAAAAAGGTAATCAACTTTCAAACTGTGGTTTTCGTCGTCGCCTATGCCGAATTCGAGAAGGTGCTGGAGATCGACAGGAGTCGTAACGTCATCTACGACAACTGATGGAAACCCTACAGCTCGTCCGCCTACTCACCCGCGATACGCATGCCCGTGTCGTCATGCGTGGAATCGTACCCAAAGACGTACTCCTCGAACTCCGGATAGACGCTTACCCCGTCGCCTTCGTGTGCAACACACACGACTCGGGTAAACCCGGTGAACATTGGATAGCGATCTACGTAGACACCGACGGTTGCGGTGAATACTTCCGCTCGTACGGTCTGCCGCCGCAGCACGTCGAGTTTTGTCGCTTCTTGAATAAACATTGTGTAACGTGGACTCATAATTCTAAGAGACTACAGAGTCCCGTGTCTAACGTTTGTGGACAATACTGTGTTGCTTATCTCATGTTTCGATGTCGTGGAGTTGTCATGAAGGATTTCGTAAAAGGTTTCGGCACTGATCTGGTAGCAAACGATTGCCGTGTATTCGATTGGCTTAAACAACTGCAATAACCGTGTTTCATTAACGAACAGGTGTTATCATCATTGTCATTAACGATTCGAGCCTATGGCGCGGTGGTCACACACCCGTAAGCTCACGGCCTCTGACGCTGTGTTCACTCACCCGTAAGTCGTATACCATCATCATCCCGCGAGCCACTGGCGTGGTCGTATTGACCCCTAAGCTCACGACCTCTGTCGCGGTGTTCACTCACCCACAAGTCTTGATGTACTTCGTTTAATAAAACACGGTTTCATATTATACGCTTGTATCTTTCATCAATAAAACACGTGTGCACTCGTATACTCTTGTGTTTCGTTAGTTCTTTCATACACGCGCATTCACCTTCCCTCCCATACACGTACATTCATACAATAACACCACTCCCCGTTAGGAGGCGTCACCTACTATTTCACCTCTGATGTAACCGCCAGGGGGCGCTACACACGCTCACACATACGGTCACGTGACTACTCACTTTGCTCAGGGGGGGCGGCTTTCGAAACCTCCCTAATATCAACCAAAAATGACTCCGAAACCCCCCTGGATGGATAACCAGATTGCCCGTCTTACTACTCACGTCCTAGGACATTCGTTTTGAAAAAAGACCCCAGTGCTACATTTACATAAGAACTAGAATAGTGTGTGAATTGTGGAGCGCAGTGGTGCAGTGGTGCAGTGGTGCAGTGGCTAGAGCTTCGGACTCTCGACCGAGAGAACCCGGGTTCGAATCGTGTGCTGCGGTGTCGAACCTTGGTCAAGTTCGTTCACTCTACGTTGCTCCAGTTCACTCAGCTGTATGAGTGAATACCTGGCTATTGACAGCGGTGGATATTTGTGTACGAATAGTCTTCGCGCATTAATTGCAACGTAGCTGGATGCTTCCCAGAGAAGTCGAGGTGGTGTTCGATTGAACAGATCTGTCAGGGAATCAAGTGTAAAGCGCGTTGAGCAGTCCCGAGGACTGGATACTGCGCTATATAAGAACTTCTCCTTCAGTTGAGCATATCTCTGCGAGACGTAGCTGCCCAGATGATCCCACGATACGCTGCTCCGTCTGCAGTTCGTCTCCCCGCTCTCACGATGTTGTCTTCCAACCAGTCGCTGATGTCCTGCTCCCATCTTCTCTATAAGAACTTAGCTTTTTAGAATAAAAGACTAGAATAAAGTACTAGAATAAAAGTATATGCGTAACTAACAATAATATATTCACTGTTCGTGTTTATACCTACTTTTAATAGACTTGATTAGCGATAGGAGGGGCGCAGGTGACTGCTCCGCGAATATTCGAGCAGGACTATCGAACGGAGGTTGAGTCCACCTAGACCTACTTCCGTTTCGAAAATTGGGCATTCTCGTTCACCCTACGTTGCCTGTTTGTGTCAGAAGAGACAATACATGTTGTATACTTTCTAGCATGGGCGTTTCATTAGCTACTGCCAGAACAGTCGTTCTGATCCTGAAGTGAGTGCTGTGAGCGCTCTGTCTAGGTGGTGCCAACGCTATATAAGACAGCACGTCAAAACTATTATATATTGAATACATTGGGAGCTCTTTCTGCGTTGATGCGCTCAAACGCTAAAAGACACAAACGTCTGACTGCAAATGACGTAGTAATTGGTGCTACCTGTTTGAAATTTATAGCTAAACTAGCTAACGTGGTTTTGTTTTTAATAGTTACCCTCCCAATGCGATTCTTCACGCTGATCCGGAGTACCCCCACCACTTAGCGTGACGTAATATACAAATGACTGTTTACATATAAGACGTTTTTAACTACAGATTCGGGACATTGCCCCCACCCCTAATCTTTTTATTTGCCCCCGCCAGTCAGGCCAATTTGCCTCCCAATCTGTCCCCCGTCCTGCCTGCTAACGTACATGTCATCAGCCCATCAGTCCATACATATTATAGATTTTGTGAGGGTAATTTTAAATCTTGCAATGTGCAAATTTAACCATAAAGGGCAAGTCCTTAAACGGCCCTTTCAATGGAAAAAAGCAAACATACTTCATTTAAAATCGCACTTTATTGAAAGAAATATCCTGGTTTTTGTTATCATAAAAATGAAGTAGTGGTGATCTAAGTCCGTGTGGAAATGGGCCAACTGTACTAAACAGCATTCTAAACAGGGTAAACAACAACTTTGTAAAACAAAAATGACAACTAACTTGGAGCAATTAAGCGCGATTATTTCCTTTTCAGACAGAACAACATTCTCCATAAACGGGCACTTTCCGCTTCAAACAAGACCAAATTGTCTACAAAAGGGACAACTTTTACACAAGGTCTCATAACAATGCGTATGTTTTGGGAGCAAAATCGAAATCAAAATCAAAAATTGCCAATTTTTCTACAATGCCACAAGTTCTTCGGTAACAAAGGATATTTTTTACAAACAAATTGGCAATTTGTTTAATAACATGGCAAGCCCAGGATTCGTTATGTTGTCAACAGCACAAACTGTGCTATAAAAGGACATATTATTGGGGGCAATGTCTCCAAAAGGACACACTACTGGGGGGGCAACGTCTCCAAAAGGACACACTACACTACACTACAAAGGGACACTTCCACGGTTAAAAGGAGGAAGGTTGCCATGACACTATGATTTCCCTTTCACTTGTAAAAAAGAGGCTATGTCCCAAAACAGTATTTTACTCAGCAATGTCTTCATAACATAGCAATGTTCTAAACTTGCACTTCAATTATGACAAAATACCTGTCTGGGAAACAGGAAATGGGGTGTGTCCTTGTAGTTGTGTTGTCACCTTAAATTACTACATGAATTAATTCCTCAGTTTACCGCAATGTTAAACTGAACAAGCTGATCCCATCTTAGTTCAATTAGAATCACTGCATGATGAAACAAGTGCATTTTGTCAACAAAAATGCAAGCCCCACTAGACTATATTTTGTTGTCAAACGGGGAAAGGGTGCTATAAATGACATAGTTTTGGGACAAAGGCCCAAACATGGCGCTTTCGCTATAAACATTACAGTTTTCCACAAATTAATTTTTTTCAGTTGTCAAATGAACAAAATATTTTGGATGTGCCCGTGTTGTGTTTTGTTAAAAAAGTTTATTATTTATAATGTTCTCAAAACTTACATTTTTATTGGTGAAAGAAATACCTCACTGTAAAAGAGATACCCTTGGTATGCATGTTTCGAGTTGAGTCCATCACCTTGACTACGGATATAACTTCTCAGCTTAGCTAAATGCTCAGTTTAACCACATGTTCACCAAAATAAATTGTCACTTTAAGTCTAATTAACATCGCTGCACGAATCAACGATTCCCGTTTCATTTGTGACATTTGAGCAATCGATTATAATTATATCATTAATATATATATGTATATATATACATGCTTACACGATTAATTTAGCCCATCGTGTGTAGATGCGCGCGCATGCGTGCGTGCGAGAGGGAGGGAGGGAGGGAGGGAGGGAGGGAGGGAGGGAGGGAGGGAGGGAGGGAGGGAGGGAGGGAGGGAGGGAGGGAGGGAGGGAGGGAGGGAGGGAGGGAGGGAGGGAGGGAGCTCAATCATTCAAACATGTATTCAAACGAATCAGACAAACACTGTAAAGTACATGTTAAGTAAAGTACATGTTAGGTATACAAAGCATTTGGTGAATCGTATGAAAGAAGTCACATTGAAGTAAAACTACTTATGATGTTATGCTACTCCTTTGTCGACGCATGTAACAGTTTTTTTACTTGATGTGAATTTCAAAACAAAATACAAGCGTATAATAGTGCTTATGGTTTGGTTCATCATGATGAAGCTATATATTGCGATGATATTACTTCTGTTGACAACACCTTTCTAATAGATATTTGTTATAGTGTGCTTTAAAACAATGATACGAACGAATATTGGTAAAAGTGACATCCAACGAGTTCCAAAGTGTTGTTCCATAGACAATTAAAGACCTTCAATTGGTTGTTGCTCGGGTTCGGGAAAACTTATTTTTTCGTCGTGTGCAGTACTTATTGTTACACTTAGCAAGTAACCTTTGAAAATTTAACGGCAACTCATTTCTGTGAGCTTTATACATATTATTCTAAATTGTACCAAGTCGGTAAACTTCAAAATGTGTGCTTTATAAAACAATGGAGTCGGGTGGTCGTTGCACTGTGCGTGGTGCATAATTATATATTATTACATGTCTTGTTCTGTATCACGCCCTGTATCATGCCCCGATGTATCTGTATCAGCCCGAGTCCGAAGGACGAGGGCTGATACAGGTACGAGGGGCATGATAAAGGGCGTGATACAGAACAAGACATGTAATAATATATTTATCACATATCTACAAAAAAAAGCTTCTTAAAATTAATTAATTCATTTAATGCGAATAATAACAGTTCAAACAATATGAGATCATATTAAAAATATTGTATGATACATTTTGGCAACAGAAGTTCTTTTAATGAAAAACAACGTCCTTATTTCGATCCATTAACAAACTGTATGGTAACGGCTCCATTAAAAGTACAGTTCTGTATAACAGGAAAGCGAGGGATGAAATTTGTGGGAGAAGTCGAAAGATCCATGAATGGGTCATTGGCAACACTGCTCTGTATCTGACCTCATGTCAGGAGCATGTTGCCATGACAACATGATATGTCTGTTTCTCATTGGCTTAGACACTGCTGGGGAGCCTGCTTATTGGCTCCCTGAGCAGGGCGATACGGATCAAGACTTTTAATTAGTGTTTCTGTATCGCCCTGTAAATCGGTTTGTATTGCCCCAGAAATCTGGGAAATGACCAATTCTCAAATCATACCTATATAAAAGCAATATTTTATCAACCCTGAGAAAACTTTTATCACACATGTGCTCAGTTGCATGTATGGGGCAGCTTTTGTTGTAGATGTGTGATAAGCCGTATTATCTTCTTTTGTAACAATTATACTTTGCTGCATCTATACACGATACCAACACTGGTTGAGAGTTTAGACTGTACTCGACTGACATGGTCTTTCCAATTTAACGAATCGTCAATAAGCACTCATAGAATTGTCGTTACACGCACTCTTGATATCTGTGTATTGTTATATTGATATTTATATCAGATAGACGTGCTCGACCAGAGAATAACGTGTAGTTTTTTTTGGCTATGTTCAGTGACAATTTGTTGACCGAGAACCATATTTACAATTTATGTAGTTCATTGCATACAATATTTTCAAGCTGTTTTTATCTTTGGCAGAGCAGAAAATGTTCGTGTCATCAGCAAACAAAATTAATTTTACCAACAAGTTTAGAAACATTACACGTCATTGATACACAGAATAAACAACTTCGGTCCAAGCGGAACTCCACATGTTATTCTTAGAGTGTCTGACCTGTAGCCGTCAATGTTTACAAATTGGCTACGATTGGTTAAGTAGCTATACTATATGCATTTCCACGGAAGCCAGAGCGTTCTAGTTTTTTTTTTATACAGGTCAACGGTATCAAAAGGTTTTTTTAGATCTATAAAAACGCCTATTGCACAATGTTGTAACGAATTTGTGATATCATTAAGCAATTCTACCAAAGCATGAGCAGTTGACATGCCTTCTCTGAACCCATATTGACACGAATTTAAGATATTACAGGGATTCACAAAGCTTTGAAGTCGAGAATTAAACAGTTTCTCGAGTATTTAGAGAACTGCGGTAGAAATGAAATCGGCCTGTAGTTGGTAAACAAATGGTTCTCACCATATTTAAATAAAGGAATTACTTTAGCTGTTTTCATCTTATGTGGGAAAACACCACTTTTAAACGACAGATTACATATATGTGTCATAGGTTCAGAAATGCATTCAATTATATTTTTAACGAGACTCATCGTAATGCCGTCACAGTCGGCAGAACATTTATTTCCGCAACTATTGACGTAAACTATAACCTCTTCTTTGTTAGTTGGTGTTAAAAACATGGAATGTTCATTGGGTTCGCCCATGCAATCAAGAACTGACACTCCTGGTGGAGCTTCAGTTTGTTTGGCTAGCTCTGGTCCAATGCTTGTAAAGTACTTACTGAACGCGTTAGCAATAGTAGGCCGGTCACCGATTATAATACCATTGTTATTGAATTGTACAGGATAATTATTGCATCCAAGTCGAAATTTCTCCATGATTTTACGTAAAATTGTCCAAGTCCCGGATAGGTTGCCCCGGTGTTCTGACAATAACTTACTATAATATTCACATTTTACATATCGTATAACGGCTGTTAGTTTATTTTTTTATACGATTTATACCTCATTTCTGTGTACGTATTTCTATTAGCAAGACACTGTTTGTATAACTTGTTTTTTTCCCGACACGCATTTTTTAGACCATTCGTGAGCCAAGGGTTTTTATGTTCACGCTTATTGGTATTATTAACTAGGCGAAGTGGACAGTGTTGATTATGCAGCATTGTGAAATCGTTAAGAAAATCGTTGTATGCCTCATTAATATATGTGTGACAAAGCACCGAGTTCCACGGATGCGCGTTGAACGCAGCTTTTAGTGCATTAATATGTTCAACATTTACATGACGTTTGTATTGAGCTGGACAACTACGACTACATCGGCTGTCACCACACTTGCAAATAGCAAAAACGGACAAATGATCGCTTATATCAGTAATGAGTAATCCACTCCCGATATCATTATCAATATCGTTGGTAAATATATTATCAATAAGTGTTGCCGACACATTCGAGATTCTAGTAGGCTTAGCAATTACTGGGAACATACCGAGACTGAACATCAAATCTAGAATTTTTTTGGTACCACCATGTGATTCATATTTCAACAAATCTATGTTGAAATCACCACAGATAAATATTTTTTTAGTCACAACTTGATTAAATAAATGGTTGTCACAAAATAAAGTTAAGTCAGACCCAGGTGCTCTATATATGCAAGCAATTATCACATATCTACAGTTGGCTAACTTTAACTCAATCGTAGCACATTCAAACACATGCTTGATAACTCTTGATTTACTCGATATACTAAAACAATCTAGATCATCTTTAACAAATCGTGCCACACCACCACCTTGTTTGTAACCCCCTACAATGTGAGTAGTATGGAGGATACACACACACTCGCCCCGCCCCTTTTTAGACCTAGGTACGTGCATAAAAAACGTCGATTTCAAAATCGGGAACCTACTTATAAAAAAAAGATCAAAGGCTTTTTGGTAACCTGAGTGGAATCGGGAACCTAGTTATAAAAAACGTGATTGATGGCCTGTCACTTTTGTGTTGAATGACAGGCGCCCTCTAGCGATTAATAACAGCGTCCCTAGTTACGTGATAACGCCATCTAGCGATTAACCCAAGTCACACCTAGCGATCAACGTCCTAAGCGATCAACGACTAGCGATCGAAGTGGTAACCACTCATAGAAGCCGGCGTCTGATCCTGGGAGCGCGTACGACTAGGGATCGAAGGTCCGAATCCGTACGTCGGCCCTATCTATATAAGCGGTAGCGGAATTTATCGGTAGTAGTCATGTTGTCATCGTCGGAACGTATACAGTTTGGCGGTTCGCGCTCCTTCTTGTCGAATATGTACAGGTGCCGATTGACGGCGTACGGTCGGGTCTTCCGATCCGTCGAGCACGCCTATCAGTATAGGAAAGCGCTATTCAACGAAGACCTCGCATGCGCCGCGTGTATCAAAAGAGTGCGATCGCCCTACGCAGCGAAAAGACTCAGTTACGGTATTCGAAAAAAGAGAACGGGAACCGAATGGAACGTCGTTAGGGTCGCTTGTATGAAGGGGCTGTTGATGAGTAAGTTCGGTGGGGAGTTGAAGGCCGAACTGTTGGCCACCGGGGACGCCGAATTGGTGGAGTGGGTGCCGAGTAGGGAGGGTTTCTGGGGTACCAGGATTGGTGACGCCGAGGGCGAGAACAAGCTCGGTAAACTGTTGATGGAGGTGCGCGCCTTTTATAAAGACGCGTAAAAAACATCAGCCAGTATCAGTCGTGAAAATGGGCGGACCGTTGTTGAAGCATCCGTTTACGTGTATAGTATCAGGGCCTACGGGATGCGGTAAGACGACGTTCGTCGACCGTCTGATACGAAGCGCTATGATCGATCCGGCGCCCGAAAAAGTCCTGTGGTGTTACGGGCAGTGGCAGCCCGCCTACGCGTCTATGTCTCCGGAAATAGAGTTCGTAGACGGCCTGCCGACTACGACGTATTTAGACGGTAAAAAGAGGACGCTTTTAGTACTCGACGACCTCATGGAGGAAGCCGATAGCGGGGTGACGGCGCTATTTACTAAAAAAAGTCATCATTGTAATACGTCGGTCGTACAACTCCGACAGAACATGTTTCCGAAAGGGGGCGAAAACCGCACAATCAGCCTGAACGCCCAATACCTGGCACTATTTAAGAACCCCCGAGACGTTGGTCAAGTAGGTCACCTAGCGAAACAGATGTATCCGGGAGAGGTCAAGTACATGATAGAGTCTTTCAAAGACGCGACGTCGACGGCGTACGGCTATCTCTTCGTCGACCTGAAACAGGAAACGGAAGAGTACATGCGCCTGCGTACGTGTATATTTCCGGACGACCCCCTTCAGTACGTCTACGTACGGAAGGGTGGTGGTGGTCAACTATAAGTAGAGAGGGACGTCGCCGCGTACGCATTAGTCGGTATGACGGGAAGACGCGCGGTGGTAGCGGCGAAGCGACGACCGAAGGCGGCGACGACGACGTTTTCGGAGCAACGCCTGAAGAGACACATTTTCGCCCTGCAGTTGATGGATAGACAGAAGCGGAACGTAGATCTGCGAAAAGCCGTGCTCGCCCACTCGGAGGTCGGTCTCATATGTAGTCTATGCGATTGCGCGTACAATATTCTGAGAGGGAACGTGAAGGTGTCGCCGAAGCAGAAACGCGTGTTGACGAAATACAGAGATCACCTGCGTGACTTGGTCAACAAACGAATTCCGGTGAAGCGGAAGCGAGCCATCATGCAAACGGGGGCGGGTGGTTTTCTGACGGCCCTGCTAGCGCCGTTAGCGAGCACCGTTTTCCTGCCACTACTCAAACAGTTCATCGGGGGTTAATCGATGCAGTACGCGAAGAAGATGGCGTTGGTCGACCCGCGATTGGTGGAAAGTCTCCTTCAACCGCAGCAGCAGTCGAGCAGCAGCACCCCCCGATCACGTGTACTGAGTAGCCTGGACAGCGACATGAAAGATATTCTAGAGCGATCAGATTTATCCGAACGCGATAAGGTGGTGTCGTACAATCAGCTGCTGAGTCGCTACAACACTATAGAGGCGGCTCGAACGGCGCAACCGGTACGCGTGTCGATGGTCAACGCCGACGGCGGCGAGATACCGCCGCAGACCACGGCGGCGGCGGCGGCGCCACCATCGTCGGAGGCCGTAGAGCGCGAAATCGTAGCCAGCATGCCGAAAACGTTGAAAGGGAAGGCGAGTCTACTTATCGCGAAAATGAAAGCCGATCCCTTGTGTCGATGGAACGAACGCGGCGAATTCGTGTACGACGGTAAAACGATCGCGGGGAGTAACATGGTCGATCTAGTGAACGATCTCATGCGAACGAGAACGAAGACGACGCAGCCCTTAGGATGGCGCGCTTTCGGGTTGAGTATGAAGGGTATGAACATTCCTATGGAGTTCGTCGGCAACCCGCGCTATCGGGAGTACATGGAACGACGGCGGCGGCTGTCAAGAGAAGGAGAGGAAGAGACGGGATCGGTCAGTTCAGCGGGAAAGGAGGTGCGAAGACGACGTTCTAGAAAGAGAGCGTTGGACAGTTGGGAATCGATGTGACGATGCCGTCAATACAACGAACGGTCGCCGTCGTCGGTCTCATCGTCATCACGGTTATCGCTCTCTATATAATAGTCGTCGTTCGTCGATCGTCGTCGTCGTCATGGTGTCCGGGTGGAGTCGTCGTCGTCCAAAACGAAACCTTCGAAAACGAAACGACGATGACGACGACGCTGAACTGAATGAACTCTACTTCGATCCGAAACGAGCGGGGAGTTACGGAGGTGTCGACGCGTTGCACCGGGCGTCAAAGGGGGGTCGACGACGCCCGGATGTCGAGAGGTGGCTAGCGGCGCAGGACGCTTATACTCTACACAAACCGGTTAAAAGACGTTTCAAACGACGTTGCGTAATCGTGGGCGGTCAAAACCAGCAGTGGCAAGCTGATCTGGTCGATCTGACTAGGTTAAAAAAACACAACGACGGTATAACATTTCTATTGACGGTCATCGACGTGTTTTCGAAGCGGGCGTGGTGCGTTCCGTTGAAGAATAAGTCCGGCGCATCGCTCGTCGCGGCCTTCGAGCGTCTGCTGAACGACGCGCCGCCGCCGAACGCGCTGCAGACCGATAAGGGGACCGAGTTTCTGAATCGCCCCCTGCAAACGTTCCTAAAGAGTCGCGGCGTTCATCATTTCGTGACGCATAACGAGGAGACTAAAGCGAGCGTCGTGGAACGCTTCAATAGGACTTTGAAAACGCGCATGTGGCGTTATTTTACGAAACACGAGACGCTGCGCTACGTAGAGGCGTTAACGGATTTCGTGCATTCGTACAACAACGCCTATCATCGAAGCATCGGTAGGACGCCAGCGAGCGTCGACGCGACGAATCAGGAGGACGTATGGCAACGCCTGTACGGCGGCGGCGGCGGTGGTATGGGAAAAAACCCGAAACTTTGCGAAGGAGATCGCGTGCGTATCAGTAAGACGAGGGGTCAATTCAAAAAAGGATACATGCCTAATTGGAGCGAGGAGCTCTTCACCGTCGTAGAGGTGCATCCGTCCGAACCCCCCGTTTATCGCCTGAAGGACGACGCGGGGACACCGGTAGAGGGCGCCTTCTACGAACAGGAAGTACAACGCGTAGTCGTTCCGAAGGACAAACTGTATCGAGTGGAGGCGGTTCTGCAGCGGCGTCGTCGTCGCGGCGGCGGTTCGGAGGCGCTCGTGAAATGGAGCGGTTACCCGGCCTCCTTCAACAGTTGGATCGACGCCGCGGCGCTCGTGGACCTATAGCATGCGTTGGACGCGTCACGAGGAATGCTGGCGACTGCACGAGTCGTGCTTATGCGGGGGAACGTCGCTCCTCCCGTATAAGGGGCCCTGCTGTACCCGCAGACCGCAGTGGCGCTATGGAGGCGAGGGACGAGCAGCAGCAGCCGAAGCAGAAGAAGAAGAAGACTACCAAAGAGGACTCCGTCGACGCCGCTACTGGTACAGAGAAGTCGACGACGACTACCAACGAGGACTCCGTCGACGCCGTCGAGAACGCCGACGACTCCACCGTCCACGAACCCGATCCATGGCGGCTCTGCGGTAACGAATGCCCAAAGGCCGAAATCGTATTCCTCTGTCAGGTCATCGTCCTGTACTTCGTCATCGCCGTTAGTATATACAATTTAACGCGGGGTCAAGGCGACTCCAATCTGTGGACGGCGCTGTTGAGCAGCTGTCTCGGTTATCTGCTCCCGAGTCCGTCTATGAGCGGCGGCGGTCGACGACGACGAGACGATGGCGGCATCGTCTGACTTTTACCTGACGCTACCGAGCAAAGCGTCTACGAAGCGGCACCCCGAAAATACGTTGACGCACTACATCACGACGCTGCCGCGACGTTTCGACCTGGCCGGCGGAGAATGGGAATGCGGACTGGTGACGCTACAGTACCCGCACACGTGGTACAACGTGAGAGAGGCGGATGCCACCTTCTACCTGTCGGCGCCCCGAGGTGAGGCGGGTCTTTTCACGACCATGGACGGTATCGGAATATACCGACAGGGTACGATTGGTCACGGTTTCTACAACAACGTTTTCGTGCTACTGCGCGAGATCAACGAGGCGCTAAGGAAATTGTGGACCGATAAGGTGAGGCTGTATCTAGAGTACAGCGGCGTCTCTAACCGAATGACGCTGCGTATGACGGCGGGTGTCGCCTTTACCCTACCCGATACGAGCCGTCTGAAGAGCGTGCTAGGTTTCCATAAGAACGTTATCGTAAGTCCGCCGATGATGGGTCCCGACCCGGAAGTCGTCGTTATCGAGACGACCCCCGCCTCGTACACGTTCGCGTACGAAGGTCGAAATACGGTGGATATGAAGGCGGGCGTCGACACCCTGTACGTGTACACGGATCTCGTGGAATCGCGCGTCGTCGGCGACGTGTACGCGCCGCTTCTTCGAAATATCGCCGTCTCCGGTACGAACGGTAGCGTTATTTCGGAAACGTTCGATCGCGTCCAATACGTGAGGCTGCTGCGGCATCAATTCGATACGATCGAGGTCGATATAAGAGACGATTGCGGTCAACCGATACCATTCGAGCGGGGGAAGCTAGTGGCGACGCTTCACATCAGACGCTGTAAATCGAGATTGTTTTAACCACCATGCCGAACCCGTACGAGGACTACTACGTTCGACAGGTAGGCGGTCATCTACCGGTCTTCATCGGCAGTCGAGGTCAGCGAGGACACGGTCTGGGTAATATCTTCGGGAGCCTGTTTCGAAGCGTCATGCCGCTTTTTAAGAGAGGCGCCATGGCGTTGGGAAAACGCGCGCTCCAAACCGGCGTGAACGTGGCGCGGGACGTCGTCGGCGGCGGCAATCTGAAAGCGTCGGTAAAACGACGCGCGAAGGAGGCCGGCGTCGATCTTCTCGACGGCCTATTGAAAGGGCCGGCGCCGAAGAAGAGACGGGTGAAAAAAAGACCGCCTATAAAGAAGCAGCGTCGAACGGCGACGACCGTCAGTAGACGGAAGAGAGGACGTCGACCGGTCGATATATTCGACGCGTAACGATGGCGTTCGTAAAGACAGCGTGCGAGGGCGTGAAGGCCGAACTGGACCTGTTCACCGGACCGGTGACGCAGAAGAGCATCGAGAGCAGTTATCGGACCACCTGCCAACCGCTGACGGCTCTCGACGCCGGCGGTCCTATCGAGTTCCTCATTCCGGGGTCGGGTAACGACTATACGGACCTGGCGAGCCTTCAAACGCACGTCCTCTTCAAAGTGGTTCAGGGGGACGGTACCGATCTGGCGGCCGGCACAACCGTGGCGCCGGTCAACAATTTCCTTCATTCGATGTTCAGTCAAATCGACGTGTCGCTGAACGGCACGCTCGTGACGCCGTCGACCAATACGTACGCGTACCGGGCCTACATCGAGACCCTGCTGAGTTACGGTAGCGACGCGAAACGATCGCATCTCACGGGGTCGTTGTGGTACAAAGACAGCGCCGGACACATGAACGCGCGCGGGGACGATAACACCGGGTTCGTAGCGCGGCGCGATCTGACGGCGGCCAGCGCCGAGGTGGAGCTGATGGGACACCTGCACGTCGACGCGTTTATGCTAAACCTCCTCCTACCGAGCGGCATCGACACAAAAATACGCATGGTCCAGTCGAAGGACGCCTTCGCGCTCATGGGCGCGGCTGGCGCGCCGGGGTGGCGTATCGTGATACGCTCGATTTGCCTGTACGTTCGAAAAGTGAAGTTGAACCCGGAAGTCCAGCTGGGTCATATCAAAGCGTGGACTTTGGGAACGGCTAAGTTTCCGATGCGCCGCGTCGACTGCAAGTCGTTCTCGATAACCGCGGGTACGCTATCGCACACGCACGAGAACCTGTACATGGGTGCAATTCCGAAACGCATAATCCTGATGATGATCGACAACGCCGCCTACAACGGAGACTACACTAGAAATCCGTTCAACGCGCATCACAACGACATAACCTTCCTCGCGCTCAACGTCGACGGACGTCAAGTGCCGAGCAAGCCGCTGCAACCGGACTTTCCGCACCACCGCTACATACGAAGCTACATGAATCTCTTCGAGGCCACCGGAAAGGCGGGCGAGGACGAGGGGAACGACATATCGCGCTCGGACTTCGAGGCCGGCTACACCGTCTTCGCTTTCGACCTGACCCCCGACTGCTGCGACGGGGACCATTTCAACGTCGTGCGTCAGGGGAGCGTGGGCGTTGAAATGCAGTTCTCGACGCCGCTACCCCGACCGGTGAACGTCGTCGTGTACGCGGAATTCGAGACGGTGATGGAAATCGATCGGACCCGAAACGTCCTGTACGACTGTACCTCGTAATGGATACGTTCCACCTGCTGCGTCGCCTCGAACTCGACGCGTACGCTAAATGCATCGTCCTCGGCGTCGTACCTAAAGACGCGCTACTTACCACCACCACCACCACTTACTCGATGGCCTTAGTGTGCAATACCGACGACGGCGGCGAACCGGGGGAGCACTGGGTGGCCGTCTACGTCGACCGCCAAGGCGTCGGCGAGTACTTCGATTCCTACGGTCTCCCGCCGCTGCACGCCGACTTCCGCGCCTTCCTGCACCGACACTGCGGCGACGCGTGGACGTACAACGACAAGAGACTGCAGAGCGTCGTCTCTAACGTGTGCGGACAATATTGCGTCGCCTACCTACTCCTCCGATGTCGCGGCATGCCGTTGACGACGTTCCAGAACATATTCGGCACCAATCGGGTGGCCAATGACTGTCTCGTATTCGATTGGCTAAAAACATTGCATTAACGCTTCGCTTTTACGTGTATAGTAGTAATAAAAAACAACGACGATGAAATGTACGCACTTGTGTTTGTTTTATTATTATTACCCTACCCTACATACATACATACAGAACCCTACCCCTAGGCGGCCCCCCACCCCTAGGGTAGGTTTAGTTATACGAGTTAGACGAGTATCGGCTCCGTGGTGACGCCGTCGTCGAGCACGCGGCGTTTAGCGTAGAAATAGCTCAACGCCGCGCGCTCTTGAACGTACGTCAACACGGACGAGTTTTTCACTTGGAAATCGCGGTTCCAACCGACGCCGCTGCGTCGGTCGCGCAGTACGGCGAGGAAGTCGTGCTCGTCGATATCGTTCTGACGTTTACTCAATCCCTTCGTGCTGTACTTTGCGCCGCCGGCGCCGCCGAAGCAGTAGTACGTCTTACTGCACAGCGCCACGATTCCGTCGCCGCGCCACTCTTCTTTGAAGAGACGCGCGCAGCAGTCCCCACCCTCCCACGTCAGTCCGGCGACGCGGCGCCGTACGTACGCGTCCACGAGCGCGTCGCAGCATTCGGCCGGAAACCAGAGCGATCGATTCCGGAAGTAGTGTTCGCGCATCGCTTCCGGTACGAGCGCGTCGATGTCGTGACCCGCGAGGGCTATGTACGCCGAGTCGGTGTCCATAGCGCAGTACTGAAAGAGAGGGCGTGGAATGTAGGCGTCGACGAAGTCGAGCATTCGTAATTTCGCGTATTGATACACGAAATAACCGATTTGAATCGGCAGGTCGTAGACGACGGTGCGCTTATTCAGCGCCACCTCGTACAGCTCGTCGTCGACGACGACGTCGAGTTGCCGGAAGCGACGGTTGTTGACGAGTCGCGAGGCGCCTACCGACGTAGCGTACTTGATATCCCGGTGCCGATCGACGCGCGTAATCGTCTTCCCGTACGAACTGTTGCCGAGTAGTTTGAAGGTGTCGGCGATGATCGCTTTGTCGGGGTCGGGGTCGACGTCGCCCTCGCGTCGCGCCGTCGACACCGTATCGCCGAAACGACGAAAGCAGGCGATCGGCGTGTACTCGATCACCTGGTAGATGCGCGCGACGACGAGCCCGTGCTCCAGATACCAGCGTAGGGGGGGCGTGGCGAGCACGATCGCCGTGCCGAAGTAGCTACCAACGAGCGTCCGTTGAGGTCGGGTGAGTAGATCGTGCGACTCGGCGTAGCGGCGCATGAACGGGCTGAGGTCGTCGCGCGATATCGACGTTCTTGAATACGGGCTGCATTTCGGAGAACTTAGAGCGCAGCGCTTCCGGCACGGCGATATCGCACTGCACGAGACCGAATAGAGAACCGTCGCGTACACCCTCCAGTATCGTCGAGTGCGTTACGCGCCTCGCGTCGGGTCGCGTCACGGGGGGTCTCACGGCTCGCCACTGGCACTCCCACATTTCGACGACGGCATCGACGTGGCGGCGCAGGTAGGACGTCACGGCGATCGTCGCGGCGTACAGAGTCGTCATCGGTTGACCGTTGACGGCGTTCGTCGTCACGTGCGTCTGGCATATCGGGCAGCCGTGAAAGAAACAACCGTGAAATTGATACGCCGTTCGCGTGGCGGCGCACCAACCGTCGACTCGGTACTTACCGATGCGCTTCTCGCGGCCGTTCAACTGGTGTCGTATAGGGGCGCCTATTCGTTCCGCTTCGTACGTCAACCACTCTACGGCCATACGACCGTAGATGTGCACGTGTTCCGCTCGAAAGCCGTTCTCCGCGCGTCGGCGCGTGTACCAACCCGTCGGCATTTCTCGCATCATCGCCGATAGATAGAGACCGTTCGCGTCATAGCCTACTATCGAACGACACGGGTTGTTACCGCCTCGAATCGACGTCACGCCGGCTTCGTGATGACGCGAGAAGATGATCGATGGACCGCCAACGATCTGCGACTGCAGTAGGCGGTGCAGGTCTTTGTTCGGTTCGTTGAACAGCGAGAAATGGATTGACGACGGCAGGTCGTTGAATAGGTACAACAACGTCAACCCCGGTACGCTGATGGCGTCCTTGAACATGTCGATGCGCTGACGGCGATAGAAGGCGAACTGCCGCTCGAGTGCCTCGAGAAACGGCGCCACATCTCGGTTATTATACCAGATTAGAAAATCGCGCATCGTCGTCATGCACTCGTCGCGCCATGGCGTCGCACAAATTTCGTACGCCTCCGCGGAGATTCCCTCGCGTTTCAGGTGGCTGTAGAAAGTTTCGCGCGGCGGTAGGACTGTCTCGTCCAGGCGCGTCAACGCGTCGATATATTCGTACGGAAAGTACCCCTTTGTCGCCGCGCAGTCGTACGCTTTCAGATAGCGCTCGTAGCTGACACCGGGCGCGAGGTAATTAGTTATGTCCAGAAATTTCAACGTCGACGTCGTCAGGCACATGTAAGCGTTCTGTCGTTTAATCGTGAACGCCGACGATGTGTGCTGCGCGTCGTCGGTTTTGAGCAGGGGGGTCAAGTACTTTTTGACGACATTCAAATCGTACTTACCGCTGTTGAAACCCAGTACGGGCATTTGACGAAGGTGCGTCCACAGGCGGTCGGCGAGTGCGGCGTACGGTGACGCATCCTTGTCGGTGTCGTCACTTCGTCGCCGCCAGTCTTTATCGAGCGCTTCGATCGCCTCAAAGACCGCGTCGTAGCGGGGGCGTAGAACCGCGCACGCCGCCGCGCTCACGGCTTCCAGGTCATCGATGAGGCGACGCGCTAGGTCGGCCGAATCACCGGTCGTGACGTAACAGCGCGCCGCTTCGTGTCCGGGCACGTTCGACGCAACGCTCACGCTGAGCAGTTCGTGTCGCGCTAGCCACCGACATTTATCGGTATCCGGCGGTAGCTCGTTGGCGGCGAAATAACATTCAAAGTCGAATGTCGCGCGGTACGGATAGTAGCGCAGATCGTCGTCGCCGACGTCGATACCTTCGTCGTCGAGTCGTTGAAATACGGACGGCTTCGGTCGGTAGACGCCGCCTGGAAACACGTGACGAACACCGCCCTCGCACGTCGCTTCGTGACGTCGTAATAGTGACGGGTACTGCCAGAGGGAGTTGCCGCATTTCGAGCAATTGTACGTTTTCGCGTACGCGCGCAGGTCGATTATGTACGAAAAGTGATTCTCGTACAGGTTGACATTCAGGGTTGTGGGGTGCACTTCGAGCGACCGACGTACTAGTTCGGCGGCGCCAGTCGCCGTTAGTCGATAGACGACGATGTTGATACCAAAAAGCGTCTCCACGCGTTCCAGTTCGTTCAGGCGCACGCCGGTCGGCGTCGGGGCGTAGCGCGCGCTCAGTTGTTTAGCTACTCGCGTTAAACGGGCTGTATGTAGATTCCCCCTACCACCACCACCTTGCCGATGGATGGCAATGCATCGGAAGAGGCATAGAGGATCGTCGTAGGGCTTGCCTCCCCGATCGTTCGCCAACGCCACGACGTGCTTGTTGTTACGCACGTAGGCGGGGAGCGCGGCGCCAACGCACCCGATAGGATGGTTTAGGATGGCGTTCACGAAGTAGGTGGCGTTCGTTACGAGCTCGACCACCCACCCCGAATCGGGGCGCTGCGCGAGGACGTACTGTAGTACGTCGGTCGTGCGCACGACATCGAGGAAGCGTTCGAAAGAACGGCTATCGGTTACGAGGGCGGGTGTTTCGAAAAGGCGACCGCAGCAGTTACAGGACGAATGAAAATAGCGGTAACGACCCGACACCTTGTGGCGTAACACGAAACCATAGCTTACGTTTATTTTAAACGCATTCTTTCGTTCGCTAAACATAACCCTCAGACGCGGTTCGAGCACCCGCGTACTCGTACAGGCGGTCATGCGATAGTTGTAGCGGGACTGTACGACACCGATCGCTACCGACGTCTCTATGCTACGTCGATGCTCGTCCACGACGCGTTGAAGAGCATCGGCTGATGGTGGCGGCGGCGGTGGTGGATTATCATCGGGCGGTAACGACACCGCCGGATGACCGCACCGTTCCCTCAGGTGTCGTAGCATCGCGGCGCGCGTACTGTACGTTACGCCGCATTTCGGACACTCTCGTCGCTTTACGCATAGCGCGTCATCGCCGCATCGTTTCGAACTCTTCGCGTGTCGCTCTAACCCCGACTGTTTCAAGAAATAAGCACCGCATTTCGGACATTGCCACCTAGTAGTAGTAGGCGGCATACTTTTTTTGTGCTGCTACTTTTTCGAATACCTCTATTTATAACGAGGTACGGACATGCGCAGTGAGTGATGTAACGTGGGGGTGGTGGTTTTGTTAGGTAACGGGGTGGTGGTTTTGTTAAGTAACGGGGTGGTGGTTTTGTTAAGTAACGACTAATGATATTGAGGTACGGGACACACGTGGTGTGGTGGTTTTGTTAGCGATGCGGTGACGGTTTTGTTAAGTAACGGGGTGGTGGTTTTGTTAAGTAACGACTAATGATATTGAGGTACGGGACACACGTGGTGTGGTGGTTTTGTTAGCGATGCGTATGGGGTGGCGGTTTTGTTAAGTAACGACTAATGATATTGAGGCACACCACGTGGTGTGGCGGTTTTGTTAGGTGCGTATGGGGTGGAGGTTTTGTTAAGCATATGGGGTGGTGGTGGTTTGTTATGGGTGGCGGTTTTGTTAAGTAACTGTGTGTGTGTGTGTGTGTGTGTGTGTGTGGTGTGTGTGTGGTGTGTGTGTGTGTGGTGTGTGTGTGTGTGTGTGTGTGTGTGTGTGTGTGTGTGTGTGTGTGTGTGTGTGTGTGTGTGCGTGTTTTAACTCGGAAACGGAACGTCCATTTTCAACGTTTTATTAAGCGTGTCGTACAACGAAAAGCGATATTAAGCAAATCAGCAGAATAGGCAGTAATGTTCATTTGATTTAAAGGCCGCTTCTGCACTGTATGTAGACGTGCACTGCCGATTCTAGTCGAGCACGATTGATGAATTCGCGCCAATTCGTGCCGAGGAGCCAGTCGGATACGAACTGCACCAAATACAGTTCCCCAGCTCGCCCCGGTTGCTGTCCGTGCGCCTTCACGTGTAGTAACTGCACCAGACGTATAAAGGTTGGTATCAGTGAGCGCTGCAGACACGATTCCAACACTACGTTGAAGTGTTGCGTGACGAGTTCGGCTACGTTGTCGTAGCGCCGTGCGTACTCACGAGTAGGCCGACCCGCCCGATAGCCGACCATATGCACGTACGGACATCCCTCATTAACTTCGCAAGCACCACATCGATCGCGCGCCGTCTCCAATATCAGCTCACCGAGGTGTTCAGCGAGGAGGGACATCGCATGTCGTTCATATCGACAGGCCACCTGACCCCGCCCCGGCTCGACGACGCGTCGTTGCATCACGTCCGATGGCGCTGGCTTCCAACAACACGACGGCACAATCTGGTGTAAACTTTCGTAAGGCGGTGGTGCACCAAGCGCCTCCTCAATGATAGCATCCAATGCGCTATCGACGTCGCCCGCGCATCCCTACAGCACAAAAGCAGGTGCCTACAAACACACATTACACTTCCCACGGCGATCGTGCGCAAGTTCAGGCCGTCGCGCTCTCTACAAAACACATTATTATCATTAATCCGCCTCTTTTTCTGCGTTAACACGAGCCATCAACGCGGCGTCTTTCCTCTCACTATCCGTCACCGAACGATCGAGCAGTGTTTGTACGAACACAGCAACTTCGGCGTACCTCGCACGCATCCGTTCATTATTGGCTAACATTTCCAGCAGAATTCGCCGCACCTCCTGTAGACACAACATACAACAAATAAATGTCATGTTTTATATAGGCTGAGCGCCGTTCTATTTCGTAGCTCCACTAGTAGGCTCTCTTTGCTTCGTAAGCTGAACACCAGGCCATTACGTAATTTTCCACTATCTCGTATAGTAAGCGCGCAGCTTCGTCACTGGTCGGTTTACTAGTTAGCAACGCCGTCACCAGCGGGGCCTCCTATAACACAAGAAACCCATTACTCATCAACGGCTCTCCTCAGTGTGCGCACCGTATACGACGGCTCACCTTCCCAGGTCGTCTTACGAACACTGAGCTCCACTTTAGTACCGGCCAACTCAAGTACAGTATCGCGAAGTTCCTCCTCGTTTAACTCCACCAAGTAATCAGCCCGGTACTCAACCAGCTTTGCCATTTGCGTGTCAAACAACGTCAGCCACATTTCATCTTCTTCGTCATCTCCATCTCGAATCATGACACGCAAAGCAAAGTAATTTTTTACCATATCAGGTTCCCCGTGGGTTCGACATAACATCAAGCCGTCTGTGTTTTGATACAGCTTGCGTCGACATTGGGAACATCCCCTGTACGTGCATTTATCACGATAACTCACAGCCTCAATGTATGCCGAAGTCTTAAGCTTATACACACCGTTCTTAGAGCAGGCCAGTTCCCTTACACTCACCAAGGTAGCCTGTGATGACGTTGCAGCGCTGCATTCTCGCTCAAGCGAGGCACGTCTAGGCGGTGGTGCCTCCAACGCCGCTTCTTCAGCCCCTCGTTTACGCCCAAGCGAGGACGCTATAACCAACACGGGTCTCTTAGCAGCCGGTGTGGTCACTTCCGCAGGCGGTTGTTGTTGACTACCGCTCGCCTTACACGCTTGTTTGCGCATCGCCTTCATCTTTTTCAACGGTGTCGTCGTCTCGCTATGATCGGCCATTCTCGCGGTGGAAGAACTTCTACGGCTGTTGCTGCTGAAATCAGTCAGACCACTTGCATTATACCGCATACAAAATTTTCCACCGCTTTATATAAGCAACATACGGCGCATGCGTACTTAACGCATACCCCCTAATCGACGTTTCTATTACAACGCATAACCGCCTAGTATCCGATGACTTTTATTTCCGGAAAAAAATCACACGGTCATGTAGTGCGTTCGTTGACAAACGTTTATTTACAGCCAATTTTTCTACAATAACCACACCACTTAATTCCCTACACGCCACTGATCCCACACAACGCTTAAATTCATACTTTTAACGCGTCGTTTACGTTTTGGAAAAAGCATTGTTCGCGCTTCACATTCCTTTCACGATAAGCTACCCCATTAGCGTCACAGCTGTTTTGCGTCACCATCGGGTTTTTAGTCAGCGCCAAGAAAAAAATTACACGGTCACTTTAGTGCGTCCTGCGTTAAATGTTACTTTCACATCGAATTTCTCTATTATTAACACTCCACAACATACTTGATCCCTAACTAAGCGGACGCAACGGTTCATTTTTGCATTTAAACGTTCGTTTATTGATATTTTGATATCTTTCCTTTCACTGTTTTACGTAACTTTTGCGCATGCGCTCTTAACACATACCTAACGTTACACAACAACGCACCGGTCTTCGCTCATTCCTTGTCATGGCCACCTCCCGAGCGCTCGCTACGCCAACAACTGCCACTGCAAAAGAACAAAGGTACTTCTTATTTTCATATAACTCTTATTTCTTCATTTACATATTAAACTATAAGTTTATTTCATTACTTTTAGTGGTTATTTTCTTTTCCGATTACCCCGATTTATAATTTTCTTTAATTATTTCTTAGAGCTGTCAGTTTTTTTAAATACATTTCGTTTTCAAAACTCCCCCCTTTTCATATATGACAGAGGTCATTTCTATTCACAGTTGTCATAACAAATATTCATTATCTACTACATGGCAGACGTGCTAGTTACTTTTCCGGGGGCGGTAACTTACTATTTCATATTTTATTCCTATACATAGTTTCACTTCACTTATGTTACCAAAAATGCTTCATTCACAGAAACCACCTACGACGCCTCGTCATTCTACCAACACGCGCATACATGGATATGACCGTCCCCCTCTGTCGAGTTACCGGTGTGGTACGACCGCCAACGCCCGACGATCTCAAGGATTCATCGGAAGACACCTGGTCGGGGTTAACTGATGCCGACTGGATCAACCCTAACATAGCCAACCCGACCACCGTCGACCTGACTCCCGTTCAGCCCGCCGGAATTATGACTTCCTTTACCATACTCGGGACGAACGGATCGTGGTACACGCCCCCACCTGCCGATGAACTATTCGAAAGACGTGGCTTTATTTTTGCGCCATTAACACCAATAGATCGCTCTACCGCGTTGCAACGGCATCGTGATGCAGCCCGTATGCGCGCTGCACGACTACCGCGCTTGGGACAATCCGGCAGCACCCCGCCAAGTTCACGCCACCGTCGTGATTTCTCTGAATAAAACACCGTTCACATTCACTCGTTTTCTATTGCCTATAAGTACTTACCGTTGCTTACAGCTTTTAAATTATATATTCCACTCGTTTCGTTTTGCTAGCATAAAAACATACCGTCATTCCGCATCCATTTGTCCACCGCCGGTAAACACTCCGCTACCTCAAAAACCAGGCCGCTGATTATCGCTTTTAAACGCATGCATAAGCGCAGTTTCCACAACGCCAACCAGCTTATTTCAGCGTCGTACCAAAACCGGCTAACAACATCCCAGCCGTATATCTATTTTCAGCCGCCCGTATCTAGGCCGACCGGCCGCGTCTCAACTTTCACCACTACCGCGATATCCAGGGTACAGCGGCTAATCTAGCTCACACTGGGTTTAGTGCACGGTGGTTTTACCGTAACCACGGTGGATTTAACATAACCACATTGGTTTCTGCTATATCCCCGTATCGTAACTAGGGACGTTGTTATTATATATTTCGCTAGATGGCGTTATCACGTAACTAGGGACGCTGTTATTATTCGCTAGATGGCGTTATCACGTAACTAGGGACGCCGTAACTAAGGACGCCGTAACTAGGACGTTGTTATTAACCACTAGAGGGCGCTTTTCATTCACAAAAGTGACAGGCCATCAATCACGTTTTTTATAACTAGGTTCCCGATTCCACTCAGGTTACCAAAAAGCCTTTGATCTTTTTTTATAAGTAGGTTACGATTTTGAAATCGACGTTTTTTATGCACGTACCTAGGTCTAAAAAGGGGCGGGGCGAGTGTGTGTGTATCCTCCATACTACTAATGTGATCAGATGAATAACCTGGTAATTGAAACTGGGACGTCTGATCGGTTTCCGCCCATGTTTCAGAAATAACAATAACGTCGAAATCAATGTTAAATGAATCCATATAATTACGAATATTTTCAAACATTTGCATTCAAACTGCGCGAGTTAAAATGAATAAAAGATATATTCCCACCATGAATACTATTTATGTTATCATCAAATTTTAGTTCCGAATAATATTTACAATTTGTGGAGATACAGACGAGGTTTGCCCTCATCGTGGTGCTCTCACTGGTGGTCGGCAGTAGTAAGAGGGGAGATCTGGAGGGGTATCCTAAGTCATTTCGGAGGAGTTTTTGGTTGATATTAGGGAGGTTTCGAAAGCCGCCCCCCTGAGCAAAGTGAGTAGTCACGTGACCGTATGTATAACGAGAGGCGCCCCCTGGTGGGTATGTTAGAGGTGACGCCTCCTAACGGGGGAGTGTAGAGAGGGTGTTATTAGTTGTGTATGAATGTACGTGTATGGGAGGGAAGGTGTGTATGAATGCGCGTGTATGAAAGAACTAACGAAACACAAGAGTATACGAGTGCACACGTGTTTTATTGATGAAAGATACAAGTGTATAATATGAAACCGTGTTTTATTAAACGAAGTACATCAAGACTTGTGGGTGAGTGAGCTTAGGGGTCAATACGACCACGCCAGCGGCTCGCGGGATGATGATGATGGTATACGACTTACGGGTGAGTGAACACCGCGTCAGAGGCCGTGAGCTTACGGGTGTGTGACCACCGCGCCATAGGCTCGAATCGTTAATGACAATGATGATGACACCTGTCCGTTAATGAAACACGGTTATTGCAGTTGTTTAAGCCAATCGAATACACGGCAATCGTTTGCTATCAGATCAGTGCCGAAACCTTTTACGAAATCCTTCATGACAACTCCACGACATCGAAACATGAGATAAGCAACACAGTATTGTCCACAAACGTTAGACACGGGACTCTGTAGTCTCTTAGAATTATGAGTCCACGTTACACAATGTTTATTCAAGAAGCGACAAAACTCGACGTGCTGCGGTGGCAGACCGTACGAGCAGAAGTATTCACCGCAACCGTCGGTGTCTACGTAGATCGCTATCCAATGTTCACCAGGTTTACCCGAGTCGTGTGTGTTGCACACGAAGGCGACGGGGTAAGCGTCTATCCGGAGTTCGAGGAGTACGTCTTTGGGTACGATTCCACGCATGACGACACGGGCGTGCGTATCGCGGGTGAGTAGGCGGACGAGCTGTAGGGTTTCCATCAGTTGTCGTAGATGACGTTACGACTCCTGTCGATCTCCAGCACCTTCTCGAATTCGGCATAGGCGACGACGTTCACAGTGGTTGTCAGCGCGTCATGGAAATGAATCTCGATGCGCACGTTGCCCTTATGTACCAGATGGAAGCAGCAGTCGTCGCACGCATCGGGGATGAGGTCCACGGCGAAGAAGGTGTAGCCGTGTCGGAAGTCGTAACGAGTCAAGCCGTTGCCTTCGTCCTGCCACGCCTTACCCGTCGAGGTGAACAGGTTATGGTAGCACCTGGCAAAGAGATCGTTCTCGAAGTCGGGCTGGAAAGGTTTGGCGGGTATCTGTCGTCCGTCGATGTACACGGCGAGGAAGTTGATGTTGTTGTTTTTAGCATGAAAGGGATTTCTGTCGTAGCGTCCGTTGTAGGCGTCGTTATCGATGCAGCACAGCACGAGACGTTTCGGAAGAACACCAAGAAAGAGGTTCTCGTGCGTGTGTGACCGGGCACCTGTGGGAATGGAGTAGACCTTGCATTCGACGGGTCGCAGCGGATACTTGGCGGTGGCCTTTTCGAGGGCTTTGATGTGCGCCATCTGTACGCCTGGGTTTAGGGTGACTTTCCTGACGAACAGTGTAGCGTTGACGATCTGTATCTTGTAGCCGGGGTTAGCTCCGCCGGCTATGAGTGCGAACGCATCCTTACTGCGCACCACACGTATCTTGGCCTCGACACCGTTGATGAGGAGTTTATCCTGATGGGAGAGATCGAGGTGGAGACGTCCCGTCATGTCGACCACGCGACTCTGGGCGATCATGGCGCGTCTGGCGACGAACCCCGCGTTGGCTGTCGGATCGTCACCGTCAATGACGACGGCGTTCATAAGATTAGCCGTGTCCTTGTACCACATCTGACTCGTCAGATACGTCTCCTTGGCATCGTTGCCGTAACTGAGCAGCGTCTCTATGTAGGCGCTTTACGGGTACGTGTTGGTCGAGGAAGTCACGAGCGTTCCATTCAGGTAGAGGTCGACCTGACTGAACAGCGAATGGAGCCAGTTATTCACGGGTACAACGGGATCGGCGGCGTCGAGATCGCTTCCGTCGGCACGCGTCACCTTCGCCTAAATGTGTAGCGTCATGCTAGCGAGATCCTGGTAATCGTCTCCCGAACCGGGTACGACGAATTCGATCGGACCACCCGAGTCGAGCGAGGACATCGGTTGGTAGTGGACCGTGCGACTGTCGACGATGCTGGTCTGAGTCGGAGGCACGGTGAAGATATCGAGTTCGCTCTTGAGTCCCTCGCATGATAGTTTATGAACGAACGCCATCGTCGAATATTTCCGGTTCACGACGTGCCTTCGGTCTCTGCTGCTTCATTCGACGTCTCGCGGCTGTACTGACTCGTTTCGAGGCGGGTGTGCGTCTTATACGCTTATGCACACCGGGGGTCAAGAGGTCGCTTATCATGTCTCTACCTGCAGCGGTGGCGCGACGTTTGGCAGCCGTTCTGATGTTCTGTCCCGCTAGGACGTCGTCGGCTATACGTGCGCCGGTCGACAGAGCTCTCTTTCCCAATGCCACGGCGCCTCTCTTGACGAGTGGCATGACGCTACGCAGTAGACCTCCGAATAGACTTCCCAGTCCGTGTCCTCGTTGGTATCGGGCACCCGCGAAATAAGGAAGCGCACCACCCGCTTGACGAGCGTAGTAATCGTTTTAATTAATCTCTCTCTCTAGAACAGTGGCGTCCGTTGTCGTTGGAAATGAAGTGTCACTGTCACCTTGCCGACTTCGAATGGCACGCGTTGTCCCGTGTCGTCTCTTATATCTATCTCGATCGTACCAAACTCTTTGCAGAGCACGGGTACGTAGTGAGTCTTATCGAAGGTCTTCGACACGACGTCACCATGGCGACCGCTCACCGAAACGATGCGCAGCAGCGGTACGAGACAGTCACCAACAACTCGTGGTTCCACGACGTCCGTGTAGATGTAGAGCGATTCCCGTTCCATGGTGACCACGGTGTCACCTTCTATGATACGTACCTTGAACTCGGGTACCGCGGGGTCCTTTGGGAGAGCCGCCAGCGTAGCGGTACGAAAGCCGAGAACGGTGGTCAGCATAGCGGCGCGGAAGACGGTATTCGGTGCCATGTGCACCGATACCTTACGTGTGATGACGCTGTAGCTCAGTTTCACTCGTCCCTCTCCCACCACGCGACGTAGAGCAGCGTTAATGACGAGTATCAGTGACCACGGATCTTTATAGTGTCCGGTTCCGATTCGGATAATCTCCGTGTGCAGGGATCGCGGGTATCGATATTCATCTATCGGTAGTGACACGGCGAACCCAGCTTCGTCGCCTACGATGTTGTACCAACTGTGTGGGTACTGTACCTCCACCAGTCCGCACTCCCATTGTCCCCGTAGTAGGATACGTTTCGGTAGCGTCGTGACGTAGTGGGTCAGCGTGTTGTCGGGGTGCGTGTCCATGGAAGCATTGCTGGGCAATGTGAGATAGAAATCACTCGTCGCCATGTTGTTTCAACGTCGGACTGGGTAGCAGGTAACCCAACGAACTACTCAACAGGGCCGTCCAAAGAGTCGGATTGACGTGGTGACCGAACGTCAGGTTGTAGATGCTGACCAAGATGACAGTGTACAAGACGACGACTTGACACAGAAAGACTATCTCCTCTTTGGGACACGCGGTGCCAAATATATGCCACGGAGTCCTCTCTTTCTTTATCGGTGGAGTAGCGTCGACGTCGTCTTCTTCTTCTTCTTCTTCGTCGCTAACGGTAATCCGTGATGTCGTCTCGTCTGCCATGCGTGGACGACTGATATCGCGACGGGCGCGTGACTAGTCTTTATAAGCCGACGAGGGCCTTGGCATCGATCCAGCTGTTGAATTTCGAAGGGTATCCGAACCATTTCACCAACACCTCCCTTCGCCTGCCTACCTTGCGACGCTGTACTATCGATTCCACGCGGTACAGTTTATCAACCGGAACCGTCACCTTCTGCAACTCCGGCTCGTAGAAGGTACCGTCCAGTATCTCTCCGAGATCGTCCGCTAGAAGATAGACGGGCGGATCGGACGGATGCACCTCGCGTATCGTGAATAGTTCCTCTGTCCAATTCACCGTGTAGCCTTTTTCGAATCGTCTCTTGATCTTGCTGCTACGCACGCGATCCCCCACGTGGTACTTGGGTACGCCCTTACCGTGATGACCACCGTACAGACGCTGCCACACCTCTTCCTGATTAGTCGCATCCACCTGCGACGGAGGCATCCCGATACTACGATGGGGCGTGTCGTTGTACGTGCGCACCAGATCCGGAAGGATATCGATGTATCGCCACGATGCTTTGTGTGTCAGGTATCGCCACAGCCGCGTCATTAGCGTGCGATTGAAGCGTTCCACGATGCTCGCCTTGATCTCCTCGTTAGAGGTGGAGAAGTGCTGGATGCCGTACCTGTCCAATACACCCCGAACGCTACGGTTATAGAATTCCAGACCTCTATCGGTCTGCAAAAACAACGGCTGTACGTCGGTGAAGAGTCCGTTCAGCGCCTTCGACACAGACGTCGCCGACTTGTTCTTTAGCGGAACGCATCGGGCGACTTTCGAGAAGACGTCGATCACCGTGAGCAGGAACGTCGTACCGTCGTTTTCTTTTTTCAGACTGGTCACGTCGACGAGATCGGCTTGCCACTGTTGATCCCGTCCTCCGACGACCGTGCGTCGTCGCTTGAAACGAACTCTGACCGGTTTGTGTAGGGTATAGGCGTTCTGTTCCGATAGTCATTGTTCGACCATCTTTCTCGGTACGCGTGGCACGTCTCGTCGCAAAGACGCGATTCCCCCGTAACTTCTCACCTTGGCGGGGTCGAAGTAGACGTCCTCCAGCTGTTTTCGTCGTCGCACCATGACCGTATGATATAATCGCCGATAATACCGCACACGATGGGAAGTACGGCGTAAGCGACACCGGTATACAGACGACGTAGACTATCCTGTGAATCGCACATCATGTCGGCGAATCGAGACGGTGCGCCTCTTTTATCTGAGATCCTCCCATCCCTTACTAGTCGAGGCCGGTGGCGTAGGTAGAGTGGACGGGCTCATTCGTCTTCGCGTGAGGGGTGTCCACTGCAACGATCGACGCGCTCTACCGACCGACCATGTGGCCGCTGCCGCTACGGCACTCCTCCTTTGTTCCCGTTGAATGGCCAGTCTCCTGACCTCGTTACCCACCAACTCCATGGGTAGATTCATGGTGCCGAGTTGACGCGTAAACACCTGCCACCCCGTTGGACTGGCAACGGTCTTGTGTTGACGCAACAGATCGTTCACGAGGTCCACCACGTTACTGCCGGGTACCGCTACGCCTTTGTGCATGAGCTCTCCGCGTGCATTCCACACGACGTCTCGTTTCAGACGTTCCATCAGTAGTCTAGCTTTGGTCCGCAGTGCCTTGGGAACGCTGTCGACGACGTCCGCTTCCATACCTGCCGTCACCGCCGCTTCCATACCTGTCGCCCCCGCCTCTGGCGGGGTCGGGTCCGCCGCCGCCGCCGCCGCCGCCGCCGCCGCCGCCGCCGCCGCCGCCGCCGCCGCCGCCCCCGCCGCTGTGACCATCGTGTCCTTGTTGACCGTCATCACGCGCACTGGTTCGCGCACGCGTCGATCGGCCAACGCGTTGTGACGTTGCAACACTTGATTATACATGACGACCTTGTCACCGTCGGCGAGATCTTGTCTGTCGAGTATGACTTTCATCTCGTCGTCGAGCACCTGTACTTTACGTCCTAGGGTATCCGTCGGTGCCGGCGCGCGTAGACTATCCAACAGTCGTGGATCTACCAAAGCCATCTTCCGTGTGTGCTCCATCGTCGTCTACTTGAGTAGCACCTGCTTTAGCAAGGGTAGAAAGACCGCACCGGCTAAAGGTGCCAGCAGCGCCGACAGGAAACCACCGGTCTGTCCCCCGCCGCCCTGGTTGTTACCGCGTAGCAAGATGCGACGTCTCCTCGCTGCCGGCGCGTCTCTCTTTGCCAAAGCGCGTAGGTTTGTTTTGTACACACTCAGAGCGCGTCTCTGCGCGTCGGTCAAGGGCACGTTCTTCTTCAATATGTTGTAGGCACACTCGGCTAGTGCACACAACAGATCGGCGTCGGCGTTTCTGATGATGGCCCGTCTCAATTTCGTGCTCTTGTACCTGTTCAGCGTCTGTATGCAGAGGAGGTGTTTCTTCACGAGTTCGGACATGCTGTTGTCTTCACGACCATACTGCGACTGAAGGGACGAGGCGTGCGCGCGGACGTCTTATACTTTGGGTTGGTACACGTACTGGACACCGTCGTCCGGAAGGACGCCCGTGCGCAGACGCATGTCGTCGGGCGTGCCCTGTTTCAGATCGGCGAGGAGATAACCGTACGGAGGCGTCGTGGCGTCTCGGAACGCTTCCTGTACATACTTCAGGCGTCCCGGATACATCTGTCGCGCCAAGTGACCGATCTGTGACGCGTCGCGAGGATTCTTGAAGACTACCATGTAGTGTGTATTCAGACTGATCGTGCGACTCTCCTTGTTCTTCGGAAACAGGTTCTGCACGAGATACAGTACGGACGTGTTCTGGTGATGACTCTTTTTCGTGAACAAGGTCGTGACCCGTTCGTCCGTTTCCGCCATCAGATCGTCGATGACCACGAGGTTACGCGTCGACGCATCGAACGCACCACTCGGCAAGCCTTCCTCGAAGCGTACCAGGTCGTTGTCGACGTAGGCACTCTGCCATACACCGTAACACCACGTGATCTTCTTTGGAGGCGGATCGATAATCGTCGCGGCGTGACGTAGCAGACGCATCACGAACGTGCTCTTACCGCATCGCGTCGGACCCGCGACGATACAGGTGAAGGGGTGTTTCCATCGCGTGTCCATCTAGTAGTCGCTGTTCGACACGTTGTCCGCTGTGCTGTTAGATACTACGACACCTCCACCACACCAACGAAGGAAGGGATCGCGGAACAACACGTACAAGACGTACATACCGAGTAGTCCCACTAGTGCTACAGCTACGACCGTTCCCGTCCGTGACATGCTGCGCTATGACTATCGATTGCGTGGTATCTGACTAAATAGTGTTATTTTTTTCGTGTCTCCCACCTACTAACCGCGTGACAGCTAGAGGCGCCTATAACCCCAACTGACGTAGGGGCGCATTTCCTCATCGTGTCAGCAGTGGTTCGGTGTTACACGTCCACCGGACCCGTGGTGATTCCGTCCTCGTTGACCACGCGCTTGGCATAGAAGTAGGTCAACGCCGCGCGTTCCTGGGTGTACGTCAGCACGGACGAGTGATTGACCCGGAACCCACGATTCACTCCGCTTCCACTACGACGACTGGTCAGCACGTCCAGGAACGCCTGCTTGTCGATGGCGTTGAGTCGTTTGTTCAGTCCTTTGGTGGTGTATTTATCGACCGTACCCGAACAATAGTAGGTCTTGCTGCACAGTCCCAGGAAACAGTTGCCGGACCATTCGACCTTGAAGAGTCCAGGTGTTCTCTTGTCGTACGCCTTGCGCGCCTTGCAACACGTCTCGGTGCCGTTCCACGGACGTCCGGCTAGTCGACAGCGTATGTAGTCGTTCCGATGATCGTCGCAACATTCGGACGGTAGCCATTCGGAGCGGTGACGATAGTAGTGATCACGTAGTGCCGAGGTCACGAGGTCGTCGACGGACTCTCCAGCCAGAGCCAAATAGGCGCTATCCGTATCGGTTTCGCAGTACTCGAATAGCGGACGATCCACGTACCTGACCATAAAGTCGTAGTAGAACTCCAACATGCGCAGTTTGGCCCACTGCAACACGAAGAATCCCACGTGCGTAGGCAGAGCGTATTTGACGGTACGCTTGTGCATTTCGATCTCGTAGGCATCGGTGGCGACGACGTCGAGTTGACGGAAGCGACGATTGTTGATCGCGGACGATGCGCTCTTCTCCGTGCAGTAGGTGACTTCGCGGTGCTTATCGACGTTGGTGATAAATTTCTCATAGGAAGAATTGCCCATCAGTTTGTTGGTATCCGCGATCATGGCCTTGTCGGGATGGGCGTCTCCTTCGCGACGTGCAGTGGACACCGCCTCGCCGAATCGTCGGAAGCAGGCGACCGGTGTGTACTCGATGACCTGGTACACGTGCGTCACCTCGAGTCCGTGCGCGAGGTACCATCGCAAGAGAGGTGTGGCGAGCAAGATCTTATCCCCACGATAACTCCCGACGAGCATGCGACGCGGAGTCGCCATGATGTCGTGTTCTTCGGCGTAGCGACGCATGAACGGTCCGAGGTCGTCGCGGGTCAGGTGAATGTTCTTGAAGATGGGCTGCATCTCGGCAAAGTGCGCGCGCAGTACCTCCGGTACACGTATGTCGCACTGAATCATACCGAACACGCTACCGTTGCGCACCCCTGTCAGGATCTGTTGTGTCGTCATTTTCCAGCGCACGTGTCGACGACGTTGCCGAACGTCCAGAAACTGTTTCACGCACGGATCGCGTCTCTCGACCTTCCACTCGCATTCCCACATCTCGACGACACTCACAAAGTGGCGAAGATAGGCCGTGTTCTTTTGCGTTTCGGCGAGCAGTTGCGTCTTGGGTTTCCCGTTGACCTCGTTGACCTCACGACCGGTACACGGACAACCGTGATAGTAGCACCCGTGAAATTGATAGGCCGTCTTCGTTTCACTGCACCAACCGTCCACCGATAGTTTACCGATGCGCTTCTCTCGACCGTTGGTCTGGTGTCGTATGGTAAGTCCCGTGCTTTCGGACTCCCACGTCAGCCATTCGGCAGCCATCTGACCTGTGGGCTGTGCCGCTTCGGGTCGGAACTCCTTCTCTTCCCGTCGTCGCGTGTACCATCCCGTTGGCATCTCTTGCGATATCGACCACAGATACAATGCATTCGCATCATAGCCAACGATGGACTGACACGTTCGAGCCGCATCACCGTAGTCGTTACGACGTATCTTCGTGACCCCCTTCTCGTGGTGTCTGGTGAAGATGAGTGACGGTCCTCCGACGATGTTCTCTCTGACGAGCTGGTGGACGTCCTTGTTCGTCTCGTTGAAGAGCGTAAAGAACGTCCTCTTCGGTACGTAGGTGAACAGATAGGACAAGGTCAAACCAGGTATACTGATCCCTTGTTTGAACATGTCGATACCGCGGTGTCGGTAGAAGTCGAACTGTTTGTCGATGGCTTCCAAGAACGGCACGACGTCCCTGTTGTTATACCAGACGAGAAAGTCTCGCAGAGTCTCCATGTCGTTGTCTCGCCACACCTTCCGACATCGCGTGTAGTCGTCGTCGGATATACCTTCGTTCTTCAGTCGACTGAAGAAGGCCTCTTTGGGAGGTAGAGCGGTGTCGTCGAGTCTCTCCAAGCTATCCATGTATTCGTACGGGAAGTGACCTTTCGTGACCTCGCAACCGTACGCTTTCAGGTACTTGTCGTACGAGAATCCAGGGGCGATATAATGAGTCATATCGAGGAATTTGAGGTCGTCCGTTGATAGACACATAAACGTGTTGCCGCGTTTGATCACGTGAAACGTCCCTGCATCCTTCCTCTCTTCTTCTTCCTCCTCCTCCTCCCCGTCCTCTGTTGATGTCTTTTCGGACAGGAAGTACGGTACCAGGAACTGTTTGACGACGTTCAGATCGTACCTGCTCGAGTTGAAACCGATGACGGGCAACTGATGAAGCCAACCGTACAATTGACCCATGAGAGTTTTGTAGGGATTGGTCGGTTTTCGTCGTGACTCGTTGTCGTCTCCTTCTGCAGCGGATGCCTCCTGTTCGTCCCACGTCGTGATAGCCTCCCCGATTTCGCGTAGTGTACCCTCGTAACTGTCTACGATGGCGTCGCAGGCTGCTTCACTCATCGTCTGAAGGATACCCATCATGTTGGCTACCAACTTGTTGCTCTCACCATCCGTGATCAGACATTGTACCTGTTCGAATCCGGGTACGTTACTCGCCAGGGACACGCTCAACGGTACGTGACGAGCCACCCAGTGGACTTTGGCGCTGTCCGACGGAAGGTGTGACGTATCGAACCAGGACTCGAAGTCGAAGGTGGCGCGATACGGATAGTAGCGCAAACACTCGGTAACGTGAATGTTTTCGTCGTCCAAGCACTGGAAGACTGTCGGCGACGGATGATAGACACCACCGGGATAGATCTTTCGCATGCCTCCCGTACACCCGCGTTCGTGTCGTTCTAGTTTGTGGGCGTAGTGCCATAGCGAGTCGCCACACTTCCTGCATCGATAAGAGTGACAGTACATGTTCACGTCTTGTATGTAGGAACAGTGTGTCTCGTGAAGATTGACGTACATCGTTTCGGGATAGTGACACAAGGACCGGCGTACGAGTTCGGCAGTCACCTTTCCGCCTTCTTCTTCCGATTCGACGAGTTTGTAGACGCACACGTTGGTCTCAAAGGTGGTCTCGACGCGATAGAGATCGTCCATTGTCACCCCGTCAAAGTCTTTCATTACCACCCCGTCAAAGTCTTTCATTGCCACTCCGTCACGGTTGTACTTCGCGTAGAGTAGCTTCACGGCGGGTTCAAGGTGGTATCGATCGCATCCACGATGCAGAGCCAGACACCGGAAGAGACATAGATTGTCGATGTACTTTGTCTTGTTGACGGGGTCTCTTTCCAATCCGATGACGGCTTTGTTTCGTTTGATGTAGCTCGGTAGTGTGATATCCACACATCCTATCGGGTGATCTACGATGTGATTGACGAAGAAGGTGACATTCGTGACCACCTCGCACACCCATTGACTGTCCGGACGCTGATTGATAACCCACTGCAGCACGTCTGTTTCTCGGATACGTTCCAGAAACGCATCAAAGTCTGCAGTGTTTGTGATCAGACACGGTTCGTCGAGGTAACGTCCGCAGCAGTTACAAGACGAATGGAAATACCTGTACCTGTTCGTGGTCTTGTTCCTTAGGACAAAACCATAACTAAGATTAATCTTAAAGGCGTGCGTCTGTTCGCGGAACATGATCTTCAGTGACGGTTCTAGGGCGCTCGTGTCCAGTGTCGATACTCTGTAATTGTACCTGGATTGCACGGGTCCTCTAGCCACGTGGTTTCGGATGGTCATCCAGTGCTCTCGGATGACGTCTCGTAGTTCCCTCGATAGAGTATCGGCGAAGGGGAGTCGGGGCGGTGGTTGTATCGGATCGTCATCGTCGGCGCTCACACGTGGTCGCTCTGCACATCTCGCTCGTTTGCGTAGGGGTGGCTCGCTCGCTTCCGCACGTCGGCTGCATACCGTCTTGATATGATGTACCAGGTTGTTACGTCTCGTGAACTCACGTGCACATATCTCACAGCGGTGTAGTGTTTTTTGTGAGGTGTCACAAGGTTGCCTGTTGTGACGTAGCAGGTTGTCACGTCTCGTGAAGTCTCTTCCACATCTCGAACAGGGGTGCCTAGTACTTTTTGGTGGTTCGCCAGATGGCACCACTCGTGGCGGTGGTTTACTGTAAGCATGATCGTCGTCGTCGTGTGTTGATGTATGCATTTGGTCTATGTGGCGTTGTATGTCGGCGTGTGTACCGAGCACGAGACCACAGTGACGACACGTGTGCTGCTTCATCGTCTACCTACAACTGAAGGATAGGAGATCCTTGTACGCGTCTATATATCCTAGTGTGACGTCATAGGAGGTTGTATGAGTGTGCGTGTGTATATAGACGAAGGGGAGGTGGATGTATTCATCGATCGTAACGAGCTATGACAAGAACAACAGACACCAGATTCCTGGATTACATACATACATCTTTATTCATTGAATTATACAGTAAAAGTGAGTATAAGAAAGCTAAGCGTCTACAGCGACAGACAAGCGGCGCCTATAACCCCAGCTATAGCGTAGGGGCGCATTTCCTCTTGTCGTCACTGCAGACGCTTCTGGAGTGAGTCCGTAATATACGCAACGTGTTCAGCGGACTCGATGTTCCGCGCAAGTTCTCTGCAAATCGTCTGCACGGCCGTATCGAGGCTACATCGTTTGGTGACGAACAGGACCGCAGCTAAACTCTGGATATTTATTTCCAGGTCCTGTACGCCACCGAACAGAACCGGATATGTCCACGGCATCGTCGTGTCCGTTTTCGACCACACGATATGTCCGTCGGTGGCTATATCGAGGGTCGAACAATCCGTCCGGAGTGTCTCGTATTCGGATGTATCGTCATCACACATCATGTCCAATGACTCGTCGGATGGTGGTGGTGGTGGTGGTGTTGCAGACTCACACGTCATTTGCAGAGTCGTCACGTGACGCTGGGCGTTTAGATGCGTAAGGAGAGTCTGTCGCAGTGGGGTGTGGTGACGGTGTCTTTTTCTAGGTGCCCACTCTAGCGGCTTCTCATCATACGATCTTTGAATGAGATCTAGTCCGCTAGAGGGAGCAGCGCTGACCTGACAACACAATAACAACAACATTAGCAGGGTGGTTCCTCGTCCAACAGAGGTATACCGCGCACACGCAGGATGGCTTGCACACGTGTTATGATATCACGTGCCCGCTTCGGTGTGTCCACCATAAACCTGTAATGGTGTACTGCACATCTCACGCTGTCTTGGATCAGATGGCTACGTACCAGGTAGATGACATTTGTCTCACTTTCGAAAGTGCGCCACAATTCGTTGCTCACGAACCGAACGATAGCATCGCATGCTACCAGCATCAGCTCGGAGCACCATACCTGCCTTCCCGTCGTGTCGTCTTGTAGGTACCAGGGCTGCGGCGCCTTCGGTGATCCGTCTTCCGTCTCATCCGACACGGTTATACCACGACTACGGAGACTCGTTTTCACTCGTGACACGACATCACGAGCAAACCACGGCACGCGCGATTCGCACACCAAATCGGATACTGCCATATCAAAAGCATGAAATATACGCGAACGATCTACTTCATACACGTCTTCGTGAACGTTCGCGTAGCGAAGGTACAGTCCTTCGGCTACCTGACGAATGCATGCAGTGGTTATAGTGGCTATAAATAAGTCGTCATCTATCATGTACTCCGTTCGTTTCTGAATTGCATTCACTCTCTCTACTGCCTCCTGTAATTCACTAGGTCTCCGACTCTCGTCGTAGTCAGACCAATCAGTATCAAAATCACCATCGTTAGCAATATCATCATTATCCTGATCACTAGACCATGAACATGACCCCACGTGAATGACACTTGCCTCGTCATTGAATGACAGTCGACGTTTCACGCCATGCACGGGGGTTGACAGAACTGCCTCGGATGACCGAGGAGGCGTCTACAACATACGGCAGAACATCATAGTATCAAATAGGTAGACAACCTCTAGGAACTCTCTCTCTCTATATATATATATATATTCCGTCTGGAGGCGTCACCTACTCTTTCGTTACTGTCAGGTGGCGCCTCTTACAGGAGTTAGGAACAGCCTCTCTCTATACTCCGTCAGACGGCGCCACCTAACAGTAAGTTACTGTCAGTTGGCGCCTCTTACGGGAGTTAGGAACAGAACCTCTCTATACTCCGTCAGAAGGCGTCACCTGAGTCGCTGTCAGTTGGCGGTTCTTACGAGTGGATTATTTCCAGTGCTATCACGGTATAATTTTGATACCCTGCCTTTCTTGTCTTTCTAATTGTCACCCTAGCCTGTTTGCCACGTAGGACATTCAGTGATTGGTAGCGTTCGTCGCCGGATTTAAGCGACATATAGTCGCTTGCTGTCATTCCTCCCACGACCTCCTGTACTAGCTGGTAAAATCCTGTTGCCCACACTTCATTGCCCTTGTGATCAGCGAAAAGCAGGCCCGTAGCATACTTGTAAACGGCAGTTCCCTTCTGACGCCCGTGCACCGAACATATACTAACGTTATGGTGCCCTCCTTTCGTCGTTTCAAGAAGAACTTTCCGATTACATATTTTACATGCCGGGTAACATACGTATTCGGGGGACAGAGCACATGTTACTAGTGTCAGTGGACGAGTAAATGCGTACGTTCCGTCACTTACTTGTTCGAGTTCCGACAGGAGCATTTCCTCGTTGTTGGATGTCGCCATCTTGTCGTGTAGGTATCGGTGAAGAGCTTTGAACGGCAGCGAGACTGAGAGAGAGTGTTTGTCTTGTTGGATTTACCGTGGGTTTATATACAATTCAATCCCTCCAGGGATCGAGCGCGTGACACCCCTAGATGATGCTATCGCGCCCCTGGGTGTTCACATCTTATCGTGCGCGTGACCTTATCTCTCACTCTCCCGTACTTTGTCACCGCGTGGCTGCCTGTCTGTTTTTAATGAGCGCCTTATGTAAGCCGTATAGAGCGCTGTCTAACGAAGTCTCTCACCTGCATAAGTATCACACCGAGTATATTCTTACCTGGTTTGTTACGGTTTGAGCTCTTACCCCAATACCCCTCTGCACTGGGTACATTCTCAATAAGTCGTGCGTCACCTGTAGCCAACAAGCGTTGGCGTAGTTTAGAGGTACGAAACTTGACGGCTACTATAGCGTGCATCACGACTCGATCGGGTATCCAACGAATGGTTTGACTCCAGTATTTCGCCTGTATTCCAGTGCGCGCGGTCTGAATCTTTCTCGCTGTGTTCTCGTCGTGAAAATTTCTAGCTTTTTAAAACTGATATGCTGCTTCTGTGCAAGTAAAGACTTCGCCCCATATATGTATCTCGCACGGATAGAAATTCGATAGGAAGTGACCAGCACCCCTGAATTGTATATCCAAGCTCTTGACCGCCATATGTTTCATCGATGACCACTCACAGAGTTCTTTTCTTCCGACTGTATTGTTAGCGTTCTGATAAGGTGCATTGTCGTCTAATTGGCATCACGCGCTTATCACCAGCTGGTCCTCCGTCATATGACTGGTATCGGTTTGTACTTTACCACTTCGACATAACCGCGTTGTTAACCAGGCATCGTCCAGGTGACGTCCCTAGATGCATCCCTGGGTCTTCGGTGCTTTTCATACCCCGGTATATTTCCACTCCACAGTGTGTCTCACAAGTTGTCTTCATAGTGTGTCTGCATACGCATGCTCTATCTATATATATACCGGCTCGTTTGTTACATTCTTCATCTCATTCACAATTGCTATGTCGTCGATACCCTGGACTCAACTCCGTGCTGAATGGCGTCTTCGCGACGATGGTCTCGAAGTTGTGTAAGTACTTTTATTATTATTATTATTATAAAGATATATATATATTCTTTGCTTTGTTTCATCCGATAGATATCCTATACATATCATACATAATCACAGTGTTCTTCACATAAACTACCTGTGACGTCTCACCTCTATTATATTATGCTCTTACGTTCGTTATGTGTCACTCACGGTTGTCTATGTTTACGTTCGTTATGTATCACGGTTATCTTATTACCTTTCAGGTCTCCCGATGGTTATGATACTGATGACACCTGGAGTAGTGACTCCGATATTGATGATTACACGTGAGTGTTCAACGATTATTTTACTATTTTATTTTCTTCAATGTTTGTCGTTTCGACTAGCTACGCGGTGTTTGGTTACCGATTGCGTTAGCAGACGTCTCCATTACGTATTGTATCATAGTCCGTTGATCTAGCTTGCCCTTTTATCGTGTGTCGGTTCCCTACGCGGTGTCTGGTTACATCGCTGCCTTATTCCACTCGCTTGATCATTTTCAACTTTTTCATATATGTTTCAGAGAAGATATTTTCAAAGTTTTCATATATTTAACGTCTCGTTCGTATGGTTTGAGAGTTTTAATGTATGTTCCAGAGACGAAGAGCTCCGCGAATACCACAGTTATATGTTCTGTAACGTCATGGCGGAGGTGCTCCGGACACGGGGACGTTACGATCCCCCCCAACCCTTGGTTTGACCCCGACCCTGTTGCCCCTATCGACACGGGGGATATGGAAAATTGGTGTGAGGAGACAGACGATAGCGATGACGGCTTTGAAGATTTAATAGTTCGTTGACATCAATAAAACATTCAACTTTCAAACTGTGGTGTTTGTTGGTTATTATATTATATATATATATATATAATCTCTCTTTCATACACACATACATACAAGCATACCTATACACATTTTAAAGTTTCATATATATATATTATAACGTTTTCTCTTTGTTCTTTCGTTATTACATCATTCCGTTTACTTCTTTATCTCTCATTATACACCTTTCATCACCTTTTAAAACTTTTCTCTTTGATCTTTCGTTATGAGTCTTTGATCTTTCGTTTCTTTCAATACCTTTCCTCTTTGAACTTTTGTTATTACAATTCCCTCTTCGGTCTCTCATATATACACAATAACCCTTCCATGGCTGCTCATTCCACCGCCAGGGGGCGCTACACACGCTCACACATACGGTCACGTGACTACTCACTTTGCTCAGGGGGGCGGCTTTCGAAACCTCCCTAATATCAACCAAAAACTCCTCCGAAATGACTTAGGATACCCCTCCAGATCTCCCCTCTTACTACTGTCGGCGTTTCATCTGCATTGGTCGATGTGGAGCTGCGCGTTCTGGGCGTTGTTGACGTAGCGGTTGATGCGTAACTGTAAATGTTAAGCGCAGTGACGATAATGTTCGTTTTCTTTGAGTATTGTTCCAGGCCATTCACTCGCTCTTCCAATTTGAATATTCTTTCATCTTTTGATTGTATGATTTCGAGCAACTCGGCGATTCGTTTGTCTGTCGCATTGTTTCTTTCCTTGATTTCGTCAAACGACTTTCAGTCATCTCTGAATCGGTATGTTTTGGTATGGTGTATAGTGTATTGTTAGTTCGTAGAAAGTAAGCACATTCCAGGTGTGCATCACCACCGTGTTACTGATGCTGATGTTGTGGCATAGTTCTCTCACGCAGTCAAGCTGGCGCATACTATCACTCGCGTCGTGATAAAGTGGCAATTGTTTCGCGGAATTAGAAAACGAGTTTTCTCATAGTCACCGACTCATTATGAAAAGCAGATTCCCAAAAAACCTGGAGCCTGGAAGACGGCAACACTCAACCACAATGGGACTGCCTTAGGTCGGTTAACCTATGTAACATGTTAGGCCATATATGCATTATAATGGAATTTCAAGTCCAAAATTGGGATTCAACCTAAAGATGTGACGTCTACAAGGCGCCATGCTGAAGCTACGTAGGATGTTGGCTCATGATGAGTTTGAATTCTACTGCGTATCTAAAATAGGCAAACAGAAACGCCTCGGGTCGATTAACTTCCGCCTGGTCCGGTCTCCTTGAAATCCTGCCCGTTTGAGCCGCAAGCGACCCCCACCCAGGTATTATGAACAGATGTAAGAATTATGTATATTTATGTGGTTGTTGTCGGTTGAATTTAATGTTGTTTATAAGAATAAACATGCCATATATACTGAGTCTAGGTTTATTTATGGCATTTTGGTAACATTTTCAAACTGCCCCAAACGGGTAGGATTTCAAGGAGGTGGAAGTTCGTCTCAGAGTCAGAGACCGGACCAGACTGAAGTTAGTCGACTTGATGAGAGCGTACTTATCTGCCTATTCTAAAACTGAGACACAACAACGACGGTATTCCACATGGGTCCGTTCTCCCCAATGTCTTGTTCAACATATCCGTAGCATACATAACCTGAAACAACAACGACAACGAAATGAGAACATGCTGACGAGCTTGCTGTGCTCAAAGTTGACCATGACAATCACAACATCAAGTAGACACTCGACCAAGATACTCTATTTGGCTGAAGCAGTAGTGACAAACAAAAGAACAACTTATACTATTTCACTTTATTGCTGCCTGTCTACCATCGGCGGTACAGCGCTGCCAACAATTTCCATTCAGCACGTGTATAAATAAACAGCTTTACTATTTCAGAGTTTCATGGAAAGTCCACCACATAATTTGGAGATCCCTGATCAGTTCGGCAGAGTGTGACTTGTGTCGATCAATTGCTGATCACATCTCTATGTTTGTCACTAGTGACATGCTGTACACCACCAGCCTGCAATCAGACACTAACTAGTCCCGTGGTCGTTCAGTGGTGTCCCTCGTCGTGCTTGCCTGGTCCGAGTCCAAGGAACTTGTCGGCGGCGATGGTAATCGCCATAGCGACCAGTGCAATGGGCATGCCTCGTGTGACGGTCTTTATGGCTCCACGTCCCATACCAGTGTAGTTCTTATATCGCCACGTCTCATTTCTGCAACACAAAGCACGTTTGTTTTCTCTTTATATATCAGTCGGTTTCTTTCCAATTGACCAGAATTTGTCTTTGATGCCAGTACGTTCAGACATCGTTCCTAGCGGTTTCACTAATTATCCAACCAAGGACGCCATTTTAGCATATGCCCCTAGCACTGTTGTTTTGTTGACTTCAGGGTTTAAGAGCTCAATAGTATGTTATGTTGTAGGACTAGTAAGACGGGTACAACATTTTTATAATGAGAAATGAGTATTACATGGAAAAATACTCCGATCTGAGAGCGTCCAAATTCAAGATACTGGTCCCTTTAATTTTAACTGTAAAGTACCACCTAAATATTTTATTTATGGAATACCTCTAACAGTTAATAACCACAAAACCTATTACAATTCACTAGCCGTGTTACCCGGGGAAAAAAAGGCAGTCATATGTACCAGACCCCCCAAACCCATCCCAAAGGTTTCCAGTCTACCCACATTAATAAATGGCAAGTGGTCACTGGCCTAGTTGTTAGGACAACCTTTTGCCCGAAATCTCAATCTCGACTGTCTAACTGACGTAACCAGCAACAGCGGATGCTGGGTTGACATTTCAGCCCGATACATGCAAATCTAATGGAGATGTGGGTGCACAAACAAACGGAGAACAAACTGTTTTATAATATAGACATTAGATACAGTAAAATCTGTCCATAACAGTCATCGTCGGGACTGTGTAAAATTACCGTTATAGGCAGGTTGCCGTTATGGAGAGTTTCATGACTTGGATACTCACTGGGTGGAGCCACAGTATTATGAATGGTTACATCGACGTTCGCTAGTTGGTACTCTCGTGGACAATACAAACCTAGAATTAACAATAATATTAAATACACTACACAACTTGCTATATTTACTGATGGTCCTTTTTTCTTTTGGGCCATGGTGAAATCTATCACGTCCTCCAAGTAAAGGCGAACAGAAAAAGCTTTGATGTCCAAAAGGAAACATGAGGGTGTGAACAAGTGTAAGGCAAGCATTGACCCAGATTTACTCGGGGGGGGGGGGGGGGATTATCAATACAATTTGAGCACTAAATGACACATAGGTCCGTCTGTAGGAAATATATGAAATGTGAAAGAGGGGGCTACTTGTAATTTGTAAGCGTGTGGACGTGTAGATCTGGTGCATTTTGAGCGCTGAGGATTTTCAAACGTCAATAACTTAAAAACTATTCAACATTTCTGTATACATCCTGCGACATGTTTATAGATGGCAAAATTATCTTTACGATGATATAGAAAAACACTAAATTCCACGACTGGAATTCCACATACAGCCTTTTGAAATACTGAGCCCCCCAAGTTCTCCACCCCCGGACGAATTTCGAAAATGTCTAAACCTACAAACCATCTCAATGGGCCCGGTAGATCACATGCAAAATATCATGCCGATACATGCAAAACTAACAGAGATGTGGGTGCACAAACAAACTGTTTTATTATAATGTATTCATGAGTACATTCACCATCTTGTCAACCATTCAAGTAAAGTCACTGGTGTGATGTATGCTGACGGGGTCACGCCTCAGTTAGATTTCCTGTTTCGTTACATATGAAAAAGTGCAGAGATTTTCTTGAGAAATGATTTTTTAAAACAAAATTCACATGCTCTGACATAAGTGCATTTGAGTAGTCAGATTTCCAGGTGTGATTGTAGAAGGTGTTGACTATAAAATGGTTGATTTCTAGATGATTTGAATAAGCGGAAGGATTTTTGACAGCAATTTGGCTATGTGACCCTTTAGTCGGAGTACTGCCTGCTCCATTCGTAAATATTGACGGATGTCATACATACAGGCATTTTACGAGAGCTATTAGATTTTGACTAAATTCGAACAGCATGTCAAAGAGATGATGACAACAGCAGGTAAGAAGTTTAAGAATGTTTGTACATCACGTTTTCTTATAATCACACAAAACGCTAAGATGACCACCAATGGGAAAACTAACTGTGGACTGACCCCTATTAGAGAGCCTGGCAACGGAAGCTTGCGACAGACACTGCACAATCATGAGGATGCGTTTTACTTCAAATATCTGAAATCAATTTCTGAAAATATGTGTATGATAAAACTATAGTTGAATGGGACAAACCGTTTTTTGATATTACAGACTCCTCATCAGTCAGCAAGTCCAAATCACAATGACGGAACACATGTCTTATAAGGCGGGTGGGGTGCGTATGCCACTAGTTAAGATTCAATTTGCAAATCTGCATGGAAATGAACCAATGACACTGCAGCAGGGTGATTCATCAATCTTTTTTGTTTACTTCTACTAATTAAACACACATGAAGACCTTGCCATTGACTCTAATGAAGTCTGAGGACAGAGACTACTGTAGCTGGAGTCAGCCATAACCCGAGCCTGTTTTCAGATACTGTCTACTGACTGATCCTTCTGGCCAATCAGGCAAGTGGCATTGTTTTCTGAATGTCTGCTAATTAGGCTGTGTAATAGTATGTAACTGAACTGCTTGAGATGTCTGGCCTTTGAGAAATTCATATCTTAAGGTGAATGAGGCTATTCATAGCTGCCATGACCAATTTGTGAGATAGGTTCACTTTGCAAAGCGTGTTTTTCTTGTTGAACAAATTGTACGTATTTCACTTAAAACAACATATCTAACAGTTTATTTGCATGCCATTGTATTGAAATCTTAAATAACAGCTAATGATTTAAAATACTGATCCTTTTCGTAAAGATTTCAACCATTTATTGTTAAAATCTGCACATTCCGTTTTAAAATTATGACCAATTCAATTTTAATTAATGCACATATAATGGCATAAGGCAGGCAGTCTGACAGGTCGACAATATCAATTTTATGACAGCAGGGAGCTATGCGTAGCCGCAGTCAAAGATGTTGAGTTTTAGTAATTAATTTGTTTGTGAATTTTTATCTTTATGTACAGGAATGTATGAGTAATTGTTTGATAATGTAGTGTGTATATAACATATACCGGTATATATGTCAGATATGTGAATGTGAGAAGTTTGGTAGCTATAGGACTTTTAGGTGGTCATTTTCATGGTTAGGTCAGAAAGTAAAAGATTGTCTAGCACTTGTGTAGAATCCGGACCCATCTCGATTTATTGTTATAACTATATTTTTACCTACTTGATACTTCCATGCATGGAATTATTTCACATCATCCCATGCATATTTATACTATAAAAATATTGCATCTTAGGACATTTTTAGGCCCAGATAGCACTCCTGTGTGTGCCAGTCTGCTGTATGTTTACTGTTATATACCTGCCAAGTCTCCCGGAGAATCTGTGAATCTCCAGGATTTTGGGTGTGTCTCCCGGAATACATGCAAATCTCTCAGATTTCTGCTGACCATTTCCAACAGCAAACCCCCCGCCATGTTCTGATGTTATGAGTCGAGACAGCGGAGAAGCTGAAGTTAAAGCGACACTGCAGCATGGCGGCCAAAACTTTTCAACAGCATCCCTCCATCTTCCACTGAAGTTCCAATGCCAAGATCAGAGACAGCGTGACGACACAGTGAAGTGTGCTGAACTGCTGATGAAAATCTCCCAGATTTCAAGAAAAAAACTTGACAGGTATACTGTTTGTGCACCGCTGCACTTAAAAAAATTAGTTATAAACAGTGCATGTTGATGTAAACCAAACCGTCTTTTAGGCCTCAGACGTGCACTAAAACGCAACATTTTACAACGACAACGTTAGTTGTCGACATGCTTGGGATAATGTGGAAAGATGTAAATTAACGTGCTGACACTGTATAATATGTGGTATCACACTTATTATGCAACAATAAAATTGAGGTGGGGGTAATCCTGGATCTTCTTTGCCTTTATTATTAACGCTATTAAACGATCTTGTTACCTAATTTTTTCGACGCTGCCGTATTCGTTTCATCATTCCCCATCATTATAGACACAAAACCGAACTGTATTTGTTAAATTTATTGTTTTTGGGGGACTTTTATGCAACAAAACAACACTGTTTGACAGGTGCGTGTTTTGTTGATATGGCGATCATCCGAAATGTACTCCAAACGTATCGCGGTGCCATCACAACCGGAAAGGCAGTGCCATCACAACCGGAAAGTTACAAAATCACTGTAACTTAGTCTGTTTCATGACACTGTTGTCGAGATAACTGTCAGTGAAATGGTCTTTTAGGTGTAAATTTTTCGCGTTTTTTAACATTAAAATATCGATTTATATATTTTGTATCTATAAATTCAACATTTCAATGAGATTTCAGAATACGTGCATAAAGCAGAACTAGATATGCGTTAGTGGCACCGTCTTTCCGGTTGTGATGGCACTGCGACACGTAGAGTGGTGTAGATTTCGGATGATCGCCATATCAACGAAACACGCACCTGTCAAACAGTGCTGTTTTGTTGCATAAAAGTCCCCAAAAGACAATAAATTTAACAAATACAATTCGGTTTTGTGTCTGCAATGATGGGGAATGATGAAACGAAAATATTGCAGCGTCGAAACAATTAGGTAAAAACATCATTTAATAACGTTAATAATAAAGGTCAAGAAGATCCAGGATTACTGAGGTGGGTCCAAATTCTACACAAGGGCCGATCGCCTCCACCGGGCCGATTTTACCATGACCCTGGGCCGAAATGACCATCGGCATCATCAGGCATCACCCCTCGATTCGTAATCGCAGCCGGCGTCACTGTCAGTCCCGTCTCCGGTGTTATGATTACCTGGCTAACCGCATTAAATTACCTCAGCCATGGGTCCTTCAGTCCTTTCTCAGCCAGTGCTTTCTGTGTCCATTCTAGATCTTTAATTCCCTCTACTTTTGACTGTCTCCAGTCAGGGATCTGCCATTTGCCACCTTCCCAACTCATTTTTGCGACCTTGGGGTTCGATTCTTCTAAAATGGCGTCCCAAGCACGCCACCTGACGGCTCGTTCAGTAAACATAGCTACATGATCACCAGAGGGAGCCACCTTTGATAGTTTCGTCGAAACTGGGCTTTAAGTTTAACCAGCCATTCAATCATCGGCCTAAATAGAGTTGTATTCAAACAGGAGTGTTCGCCGTTCGCCACAAATGGGAGGCAATCCGAATACATAAATAATTAAATAACACGCAAAAGGTAGGAACCAGGTTTCAATATCTTTCTGCCATGAATCTGGATAAGTGAAAGTGGGATACTAAATAGGGCAGACAGGTTTTCCATAGACAGTGATTCATCTCCACTTCACCGTCTCGAAGTTGGGGCTGGGCGATATTATAATTGTAAATGCGAACTGTCAACTGTATCTGAACTAAAATTACTTGGGCTACGACAGGTTTATATTATGTTGGCAGCGTGTGGATTGTACTGTTCTTATGGAAAATAAACCTTAATACAGTAAGCCTGTTATTGTTAATTTCCTATACGTAGTTCAATTAGGCTAAGTTTGGCCGGGTTCCCAGTTTGGCCTACCTCTACTGCGTGAGATCTGCTTAGTGGTTATGAATCGAGTTTAGTATTCTGTGTTGTATAATGTTATGCAGGTCATTTGAAGTCTGATATATAAAACCATGTTGCAAAGACTAAAAGAAAATAAATTTTTCTTCAAATAATATCAGTGTCACAAATCGAATGCATTAAATTAATAAACTTTGAGAGCATCAGAGTATATAAGGCATAATATGGTTGTGAAATGGTTATTACTTTATTATTTTTCATATATGTTTCAATGTATTTAAATCGATTAGAAGGGAAAGGAAAGAAGAATCAAAGGAAGAACGCACAGGTAAATACAGGTGTGGCACATTTTTTGAAAACAATAAGTTATGAGATTTTGAAGAAGAAAAAAGAGTAACTGTAGTGCTAGAATGGGTCCGCTCATACTTGACCGATCGAACACAATCCGTGATAATACCAGGCGGTGCTTCCGACCATTCAAATATCGCTTTCGGTGTCCCCCAAGGATTAGCATTGGGGCCATTGCTTTTCGCCATCTACACGTCCCTAATTGACGATATCATCAAACAACACAACTAGAACTATCACATGTACGCAGATGACACACTGACACAGCTGTACTTCAAATTTGACATCACTGATGAAAATGTGATCCGTCCATGTGTGGATGAACACCAACCTATTGAAAGTCAATGATGACAAAACTGTCGTGCTTGTCTTGGCATCACGCACGCACCAACAAGAAGAAATACAACATCACCATGATCATGATCGGTGACTGTAACATCACTTATTGCCTATGCATTATGCATCATGGTTTTAGCAATTTATTTAATTAATTAATTTTTATTATCATTTATTTAACTAGCTAGTTTTAATATTCATGTATTAATCAATTTTAGCGCCTCTGAATGGAGTTTTGTCTAGATTTATGGCGCTCTACAAGTTGACTGATTATTATTATTATTATTATTTACCAACAAAGTAATTACGGGGCGCACTAGTCGAGCGGAGTGATTATAGTGGTGGACTATCATTCGGACGAACTGGTTTATGAACCCCGGTGCCGCCGGGCGGTGGTTCAGTATTGGTTCGGCCAGTGTATCAAAACTTTAGCAGTTTCGTTCACCTTATTGCCTGTGTCTTTCAGAAGAGACACTGTTGGTCCCTTCTATCTGGTGTCTGTGCCAGGGGAAGTAAAAGATCCCACGCAGGGAAATGGAAAAAATCTGTCATGGACTCACTGAGCTGGGGTCTAACTCTCTAAACTCCCAATACCAGAATAATCAAATCTGATTGTGGGCATTTCCTGGAAGAAGAAGAAGACACCATTGTCAGTTACTATTGATGTTTCAGATGCCTAGTCAAGAGAACATGGAAAGGGATGCCATTGATGAAAACTTGTACTATCGTAGGACTCTGAAGGAGATTGATGATGGACTAGTTTCGGACAATATCTCCGCATTGAAGTTTTTGTGTCGGGACTTTGTACCTGGAGCAAAGCTGGAGCCGGTCACCCGCGGCATCAACTTGTTTGAGGTGCTCGAACACAAACAGTTGCTTGGCATCAACAACTCTGCTTTGCTCATTAAACTTCTACAAACTATTGGTCGTCACGATCTCGCCAAACTGTTGGAGCCATGCACCGGAATATCTGCTGAGAAATTGTCATCATTCAGGCATGTACTCTGTTTGAATTTACAGTTTATATTTGATAATAAAAAATTAACTAAACACTATATAACCGTTTCGTTAAATGTGGAGCCCTTCAATGGCTTCATAATATACATCCTAGTTCTTGTTCCTGGACTGTTCAGAGTACTTTACACTTCATCCCTGGCATACCTGTTCATTCTAATATCAATTTGACTTCTCTGAAATGGTCAGCCATGCCACATGCAGAAAGAGTGCTCATTCATTTATACCTACTAAGTTACTCCGAGGTGCATCAAAACAAAAGGGACAATCAACTGATTTCGTAAGCTGTAACTTGCATTACATTTACAGTTGTCAACATATGTATCCATGGATATGCCAAGAAGATCCGATTTAAAGCAGGATTTGGTTTCTTCCGGAATAAACCTATTTCTTCTGGGATGACTGGAAGAAAGAGGTTTCTTCCGGAAAAATCCAGAAGAAAGTGGAAGATAGGGTTAGACAATGGAAACTATTGTAATATATATATATTTTTGTATTAATGTTATTCAATATATAAATAATTTCATGATTATAATATTAGGATAACATAAAAGTGTATGCATTTGTGTTCATATTGATGTTTTAGCTCATTAATTGTGTTATCAGTCATTTAAAAGCAAAATCCAGCATGGTTCCCATTTATCACCCACTATAAGCCATGTGGTGCATGCCACAATGACACATTTTATCCACTCAATATCCATTGAAACTATGCACAAATATAAACTGAAAGATATGTTTAGACTATTTTAGTCATCATCTGCTTTGAATTAGTATTTATATTAGCACTACTGAACCAGTAAGATGTAGCTAGTTAACTGAACTACCCGGTAGGTGGCTGTCAGGCCTGGTGGTCGTGAAGCCCATTATGTGGGAACAGCAAGATAAACCTGACTGCCTGAAGTAAGACGCCATAAGTGACATGTTAAACTCACTTATCATAAAGAACTGTATTCTACCTGCACTGAAATGTACTACAACACAAGTGAAAATATTAGTACAAAAATACCCACTTATGCCTGAAATAAGAAGTCTTATTTATTTTGTGCGATGGAGTTACCAGTTAAACACCATATTTTATATCAATATCGCTAGCTTAAAATGATTTATAAGTATATTTTTAGTTACATACATTTTTCTTTGGAAGAAACTATTTCTTCCGGGACAGAAGATACATGGAAAAAACCGCCCTTCGGAAGAAACTACAAACCGTGGTTTAAAGGTAAACTGTTAAGTGTCAGCTTCTGAGTTGTTTGTCCTGTAACACAATGCCTGCTTTCTTCAGAGTGAAGCTTTTCAAGGTGTGTGAAGACCTGACTGCCAAAGAGGTCGACACGATGAAGTTTATGTGTGAGGGCCACTTGAATAGGAAGCTGCTGAATGTGAATACTTGTGAGAACTTGTTTGTGGCTCTAGAAGAGAGTGGGTATCTCACTGCAGACAACACAAGAGTCTTGTTAGACTTATTGAGAGATGTACAGAGAGAAGATCTCCACCGGTTGTTTGTTCCTCTGCAGCACCCTCAACAAAGTAAGTTTCTTCTCCCTCCCCCTTGGCCCGTAGGGGTGGGGCCACATCACATGGTCTGTTCCATCCTCCATCAACAGTTTTGCTTCGATGTCATTAAATAAGGGATCTTCAATTATTACAAAAAATATTGATAGTGAATATATGCACCTTTAAATTGGCTGTCGTAAAGTAAATTGTGTAATAGAAAGTGAAACTGTAAACATAATGTCATAATTTTGCATTGTTATATATAGATCATTCAAATATTACACATTTACACATAAAAATTTCCTTCACAGCAAATTATTTTTCAGTAGGACAATTGAAAATATTGATTTAGTTGATTAAAAATTCACACAAAGAACCAGATAAGACTGAAAAAAGTTTGCAACTTGCAAAATAATTTGTGTGAAGTAAATTCTGCCAACAACAACGACCTGCGTGTGCCGCCATCCAACAGCAAATACAGTGATCGCTCCTCAGTTTCGGCCCCGTGGATGTAGAACACTCTTCCGTTAGAATTAAAGACAGTCACAGCACTAGCCACATTCAAGCGACTTTTAAAAACCCACCTCTTCTGTGTAGCATTCCATGTTTAGTTTAGTCTGTGATCGAATACATGACATAGTGTTTTTAAATGATTTATTATTGTTTAACTAACTTATTTATGTCTTATGATGCACATATTATGTCACGTTTTAATTAATGTTACATCCTTTTACTACATAATCTTATTGCCTATGCATTATGCACCACGGTTTTATAAATTTATTTATTTTATTATCATTTATTTAACTAGCTAGTTTTAACATTCATGTATTAACATATTTTAGTGCCTCTGAATGGACTTTTGGAAGAGTTATGGCTTTCTACAAGTTGACTCATTATTATTATTAAAGAGACGGTCTGTTGCTAGGTTTTTATTTAGTAATTAATATAATATTCTGAAAACTGTATGTTGATGACATACTTCCTGTCACATTGTGTTTAGTTGTGTTAATAAGCCCATACTAGCAGTCGCATTTTGAAAGTGTCCAAACCAAAATGTGTGCAAAGGGTAAACAAAACGTCCAGTTTCAAAGCGCTATTGGGAGTAATGCTGAACTAGGCTGCGTTAAATGCAAGACCCTTTGATGTTAACAATGTCCCATTTTCCATGTTCAGTGCAGCAGACTTCCTATTACAAATTGCTATGCCCTCTAATTCTGGGTAGAGGAGCTGACTGGCTGCCTTTAAAGCTAAATACATTTTCACATGTCGTCCAATCTAGTGATCAAAGTCTATTCTTCTGGTGTGTTTAACCAAAAATTACACACATTTTTATTAAATCGACTGCACATACTGTCTGTGTGCTTCGACTATTCTTACAACGTTTCAACTAATCTGATTTGTGATAGACAACATCAATCGAGAAGGCAGCTTTAAATTGGAATATGTTGCATTGTTTGAATTCTGACCATCATTTCTGTGGTATATCCGTTGTAGGTTCCCCACAATTCCGACCCATCTTAGGGAGTGGCGCAGCAAACTCCAGTGCTCCCAGTCGCATCATAAAGAGCTACCAAGCCGAGCAGGAACTCACCACCCAGTTCGAAAGTTTGGACATTGAAAAGGGAAATTATGCTGTGCCACTGACACATCCACCTTTGCTAACGAGTAAGTCTCTTCAAGAGAACAATTGGTGGAGATTTGGATGAATAACGACAGTTTGTACTGAATACTACTGACAGTTATTGCTGAGCATTATCCTTAAACGGTTAAACATAATGCAATGTATGTATACAAAGTACAAATCATCAGTTATTGTAGGCTTCCATATGTATATAAAACTATATATATGTATATATATACATATATTAGAAGTATATATATATATATATATACTCCTAATAGCAGCATGCCAGGTACGTCAACCAAATATGCATAAGGGACCGCCGTTTTTAAGCAGACCAGAGCCGGTCTGCATAAAGTTTTGACCCCTGGTTGTGTAGACAATATCTTTTATTTTAAAATTTGAACTGTTAGTATACGTAGTATACACAGACATATGATATTACTAATTATTTCAACCCAAAAATATTGTTGGTGATTATATATCCTATCTCTCATAATGGAGCAGTCGACCTATGCTGCCCTTTGGCTTATATATATATATAATTATATTTATGTGTATCTAAAGGTAAGTTTTTATATAACGCAGTATCCAGTCCTCGGGACTGTTCAAAGTGTTTTGCACTTTACTCGCCGGCAGATCTGTTCAATCGAACATCTTGACATGTCTGGGGAGTATCCAGCCACACAGCTATTAATGCGTGAAGACTATTCGTACACAAATATCGACCATTGTCTATAGCCAGGTACTCATTCATACAGCTGAGTGAACTGCTGCGACATAAAATGAACGAACTTGCTAAAGGTTCGACGCCGCAGCACAGGATTCGAACCCAGGTTCTCGGTGGAGAGTCCGAAGTTCTAGCCAATGCACCACTGCGCTCCACGTATGTGTGTGTGAGGTTTTAAAGTAGGATTTTCTCTGATAATATATAAAATTTATCATGATACTCCAAGTTAATTTTAACATAAATTTGTAACCCTAAAATGTTGAAAACTTTACCCCAGGTCAGCCTCTGAGTCCAGCCGAGGACACCCCAGGTGCCCTGGTGATGCCATCTACTGGCCATTCTCCACACCTTCCACTGTCAACCGTCTCTTCACAACCTCTGACACCAAGCGTTTCCCTTGGCTGTTACGACATGTCAGCTGATCCAAGAGGTAATTCCGTCCCTTATCACGTCTGACAGATCTGTCAGAAGTGGAAAGGTTTAAGGGATAATCTCAGAATGGTGATATCAAATTAAATTACTTTCATTTGGGGGAGGGGGGTCAGAGGCGGTTTCATCTGGTGTCAGATATCAATATTTTATGCAACTGTTACAATGTTTTAGAAACTTTCATCTGTGGGATGAGGGGCTAAGGCCAGATGAAAGTAATTCCGTCTGATATCGGAGGTCAACGTTCTGAGATGATCCCTAATGCACCTTCCTCAATAAAATGTTGTGACTTGTTTAATTTTAAAACAATTTTGTGAATAGCTGGTATATGCTGTAACATGCTGCCTCGTTGGTGCAAATGTGATACTTGGTTTTGATGAAACTTTCTGACAAACTTTAGATTATTTTCGACTGGGCCAAATCAAAATTGAACAAAAAGAGACACAAATATTCAGATATAGAATTTATGCGTTACAATGGCATTCCCTCTTATACAAGTTGCCCAGTCTAACAGTCAGTGTCAGTTCTTTCAGTGACTAATCAAACTCATGCATTCTACAAATATGCCTTTTCTCGCTGCTCCCACATTCTGTCATTTATAAACATTTGTGATTTTGTCAGTGGTACAAAACTGTGCCAGAATGTATGCAAGGACGTTTGCGAAGTGTACAGCCATGTGGTTTATGGTGTGTCTCGCGATGAAACCCGCACAAATGATTTTCATGACACCGGATTATCCTGAGGGATCAGCCATTGTGCACTCTCGTGAGTACCTGTTTAGCTTTCAACATGTCGACTCGCCAGGGGTGGGATTTGAAATAGACTGAAAAGAAGAGGTTGCAGGCTACCCCTACCCGCTATCACCTTGACTAACGTGTGCTCCCTTCAAAACAAGATGGATGAACTCTCGGCCTTGACAAGATACGATGGGGATTACCGTCGGTGCAGCCTGTTCTGTTTCACAGAAACATGGCTCACGGAAGATGTCTCTGACATTAACCTGCCTGGATATACAACCATTCGCCTCAATCGAGATTCCGTGAAAACCCAGAAACAACAAGGAGGTGGTCTATGCATGATGGTAAACAGCAAATGGGCTACAAACTTCACAGTACGAGAGACTGCCAACATAAAACATTACGAGATATTGACTGCCGCACTATCTACCATGAGAGTTTGGACAGATTACTGTCATACTTGTGTACGTGCCTGGCCCAGATTTCACGCATGCAGCTGACCGCATAGCCGAAAGCTACGAGGCGGTCAGTAGGTCACCGCACCACTTCCTACACTTCAGAAATACATGTCGTGCCCTACTCGGCTGAACAAAACACTGGCTTCGGGAATATTCCTGATGCATATGTCTCCAGATGTCGTCCCCCACTTGGACGGTCGGACCACAACATGGTCCAGCTGCTTCCGAAATATCGCTAGAAACTGAAACAAGAACCACCTAAACTTCACACAGTGAAACAATGGACTGCTGATTGTACTGAGACCCTCAGAGGCTGCTTCGAAGCAACAGATTGGAATGTCTTCTTTGAAAGCTTTGAATCTGACCAGGACACACTGACTGCTACAATCACATCTTACATAACTTTCTGTGAGGACTCTATCATTCCTACGAAGGTAGTTCGCATATACCCAAATAATAAACCGTGGATAGGCAAGGACTTGAAGCAGTGTCTGAATGAGAAAAAGATTGCATTTTTGCAGGGAACTAAACAGAAAGTCAGGGAACTGGAGAAACAATACCGAAACATGGCTACAACTGCTAAACTTGAGTACAAAAATAAGGTTGAGGAACAATTCAAAACTATGAATGCTAAAGACACTTGGAAAGGTCTTAATGTTATGATGGGTAGGAATACACAAAAACAGGAAGTAAAATGTCCATATCCGGTGAAGTTTGCAAATGAATTTAACACATTTTATGCTTGTTTTTATAAAGATTTCAGAAATGAATGTGATTATCTGTGCCAGGCTCTTAATCCATTACCAGTCCTAGTGTGTGAAGATGGTGTTTCTGTACTGTCACACGTTAATCCCCGGAAAGCCTCAGGTCCAGATGGTCTCAAACGAAAGGTTTTAAGAGAATGTGCCGCACAGCTAGGAAGTGTTCTTACACGCTTGTTCCAACTTTTGTTGGACACTCAGTTTGTTCTGCGTCTGTGGCGGTCATCACTAATTAGACCTGTACCTAAAACAAACAAAGCCACTCTGATGACAGATGTTAGACCTATTGCATTAACATGTGTTGTGTAAATGCATGGAAAGAATAGTACATTGTCAGCTCACATCAGCCGTGGCTGGTCGCATGGATCCCCTTCAATTTGCTTATAGGGCGGGAAGGGGGGTAGAGGATGCCACTTTAACAATGCTCGACACAGTCTCTAAACATCTAGACTGTACTGGGACATTTGACAGGATCCTTTTCATGGATTTCTCCTCAGTTTTCAATACCATACAACCTGATTTACTACTACAGTGTCTACTTGACTTAGAGGTGAATCCTACTCTGGTTCTTTGGATCAGAGCGTTTCTGTGTGACCGACCACAGCGTGTCTGTGTGAAAGTTGATCCACTGTCAGTTTGTTATCACTATACACGTGGGTTGTTCTGAAATAGCAGGAAACAAAGTTGCTCAGGTAACCCTTAAGTTCATGCTTACACAAGGGTACACTCCCTTTGTATGATTACAATAACTACACATATGCAGCACATATTACTACACATAGTGTAATTTTATTCTATTTTTGGTGTTCTAATTCTGTATTGTTTATTGCAGGAATCTGTCTCATCATTGACAACGAGAACTTCACATGCACGGACCCCCACAGTCCCAAACTGAAGCAGCGCAAGGGAACCAGAGTTGACTGTGGTAACTTTGTTTTTCTGTTCAGAAGATACATTCCACTCGCAAACAAATGCGGTTAGTCTGGTTCAATCCAACAGTCAACACCCACGGATAAACAGTGCAAGACTTTAGATCAAAACTGGCATCCAAAACCACAGCCAATTACCAACATGCTGCCTGATTCTGGAATCCATATTAGTGTTATGTGCTTTAGTATATATTCCACTCAATAGGTGGTACCACTGTAATGGTCTATGCCTCATGATACAAATAATGCTACAGGTTTGTGGAGCTTCGCAAGCTGCACTAGTACAATGCCCCCTTACCTGGTGTATGAGAAAGAGTTGTTTGTCATAAATATGAATAACATAACCTGTCTGATACGTAATGGCCAAACAGTCTTTGTATTTAGTCATCCTTGGTTAATTTTTTTTAATGATAACTCATTGACTAATAAGAAATAACAATTATTAAAGTAGCCAGCAATGACTACATTGTCAGTTTGCCATCTGAAGCATATTGTATTGAATAGCAATCTTGTTAAATCAGTTACTTTTTCTCCCAACTACCATATTCTGTCTTGCTGGTCCTTTGTGGGCTGTAGCCAACATCACTTTAGTCTGTCCTTCTCTGTAATACTTCTCCAACTGCCTTCATCTTCTGCAACTCTCGGCTGTTCATCCCTGTTATACTGAGGTCTCTGGTCACTCTCTCCATCGTGACGTGACATTGGCCTTCCTATTCTCCTACTGCCACCTTCTTTTTCCCATGCTCTCGCACTCTGTCACATTATTAGATTCGACTCACCTGTAGACTGTCAACTCTGGATTACTTCATTTAATGTCAGAAGCAAACAGAACAGTGCTTACGATGTGCTTAACATTTTAAACTCCTGCGATATACTTGCAGTGCAGGAACATTGGCTCTCAGTGCTTTTATTAATGAATATCATCTTATTCCAAATGACATTAAGTGTCTCCCTTCTGATGCTTTTACATATGTCAGTGATGCTCATGTCTCAAGGAGCTGGCTGGACCATGTGCTCAGCACTCACTCCAGCCACTCGTCAATATCTGATATAGTAGTTAATTACAATTGTGTCTCTACTAAGTTGCAACGTGTCTTCTAATTCTAATTATTTACATCGTAAGGAGCCACTGTTGGCTATGGTTTACAACGGGGTGGGTGCGTATGGTATTATTGAGGTTTGAGCCGCAGGATAGGCGACTGAAATCGTTTATAGTCTCAGCCTGGACCTGCGACTCATTTAGTTTATTCCAGTCTACTGCTGTCTTTACAAAGTATGAGTTTTTTAATTGGTCGGTGTGGGATGCAGGTACTATATAGCACCTGGTGTTATTGGTTGGTGTTGTACAAAGTTTGGGAATACGTGATCTGGGAAATGTTTGGGTTGGATGCAGCTTTTATTTATTCTTTGGGGCCGAAAATATGTTTCTGCAGGGATGGCTGGGATAGATCCCCCAGCTATTTTATACATGAATTTAAGTTGTAGGTCCTGACGTCTGCTTTGTAGGGTATTGAGTTTTAGGTATATTAATATGTTTGTGATCGATCCTTCATGTCTGGAGTGGTAGTCGCTGGTAATGAAACGAGCAGCACCCTGTTGGATATGCTCTAGTTTGTCTATAATAATACATTTATTCGTACTAAAATTGTACAATTCAACTAAATCAATGTATATAAGTTACTGTGTACATAAAACAGTAAGCAATGAGCGCAGCTCGTCAATGGCTAAAAAAGAAGAGCTACCCACATTATTTATATTATGTAATACATCTTTTGCAAATGAGACTCTACATACTAGTTCATCATCCAGCCCCTCCTGGTAGTGGTCTTGAATCATACCATAAAACTGATTAGACTTCATTCGAAAGAATGTCATGGCATCAAGTTTGAATTTGGACATGATATAGTTAAAACTTTTAGACATATATGACCCACTACCTTGAAAGGCTAGATGAGAGAGCATTTTCAAACTGGATTTACTGCATTTCAAGCAACTCTGCATAAATCGTACCATTCGATTCATAATTTGTATTTGAATCGGTAAACTGTCTGCTAAAAGTGGCACCATATTACAATGCGTGCAAACTGGTAGATTAAACAGTTTTCTGATACCTTTGCGCCACGTAGTATAAAACATATCAAGATGTTTGTTTTGCAAGTTCCACAGACATACACCATAGAAAGATGTACAGTACGACATATATAATTGACGTTTTATGTTTATATTACAAAACCCAAAATTAGCAGATAATGCATTTACACGCCATATAAAATCATGACACATATCTTTTACCATAGCCTGGTGAGCGTCAGGACCAATAATGTGGCCTAAATGCAACCCTTTTTTACTGTTTCACTTTTAAACCATCAAAGTAAAATGGGCAGTCGGTACCACTGCCATATTTAATAAGTTTACATTTTGCCGGGTTGAATTGTAAATCATATTCATATGCAAATTTTAGACATATATCACACATTTTGTTCAATGCATATATCGATGGAGCTACCAAAGATATATCATCAGCATAGCCAACAGCACCATAGTACTTATGACTGATCATACAGCCAAAACCAGACATGCAGAGTCTTGTTAACATTTCATCAATGTAGATAGAAAATAAAATGGGGGACAGCACCCAACCCTGCTTCACACCATTTGCAGTGGAGAAATGCAATGACATGGAATTGTTCCATGATACATTTAAATGTTGATTAGTGTACATATAAAGTAAACATCTGATTAAAAGGGGATTCATTCCTCTATCCATCAGTAAGTTAAAAAGTTTAACATAATTTACTTTATCGAATGCTTTAGTCGCATCTAGTAATAACACGTAAACATCCGATTTATTCTGCTGGAAATAGTTCACAGTCTCCATTAACGCAAATGTACATTTAGCTGTAGAGCTTTGAGGTTTGAAACCAAACTGTAGATCACTTGTTTTAAGAGCATCAGAACTTTTTATCATTATAACCCAATCAAATATTTTCGACAGAGGGCTACTAAGAGCAATGGCTCGATAGTTGTCAGAATTATTTGCTGATTTCCTCTTGTTTTTTACCAGAGGTTGAATTGTTGATATATTAAAACCATCCGGGGTATATCCGTGATATACCATTGCTGTGAATAGCAAAGAAAGAAAAACATGTAATTTGGTAGGTGCATGAATAAAGTGGTCGATATATATAACGCCGTATCCATCACATTTGTTAATCTTAACATGATTAATGCCATTCAAAACATCATGCACCGTAATAGTATTTTCACCTTCGTTACAATGTGCATCTACTTTACTATGTATGTTTTGTAGCAATGACGTCATGTCTGCATCATTATAGGCTACTGAATTATATAAGTCCTCATACTTAGTAGCAAAGTGTTTAGAAATATTTTCGTCTCCTGTCACTTCATCAACCATGTTGGGTAGCATATTATTGTTCTTTGTAACTTTACCTACTTCTTTCCAGAAGTCCCTACTTTTATTTCCAAGTAACGCTGTCACCATACTTTCTTTTTTAACATTATTTTGATTACGCTTAACAAAACGAACTGCTCTGTGATATTGAGAGCGTGATCTACGCATGACGTCAGCAATAACAGCATTGCGAGGAGAGCCACGATCTTTCCATAGATTATGCCAAAACAGTGACGCTTCTCTGTATGGTTTAACGTGTTCATTCCAACTCGCTATTACCTTCGAATTTCCCTCTTTTGAAGTATGTGGAATGGAGTTTTGACAAGCTCTTATACAACAATCCATTATTGAATCATGAAATATCTGAATATCATGACAATGCGTTAACCTGCTAGGACAATGTTTATCGCGGCATTCTAGAGAATGCCATGGTATAGATATTTCATCAATCATTCTTTCTAAAACCTTGCTGTACTGACTTAAGTTACAGTCTGACGCTTCTTGCCATTTAGGTCTAGATATGTACCTTCTAGAAAAAGGTGAACAATAATTAACATCTAAACTTAAGGTAAGAACCAGTGGCGAATGGAATGATAAATTTGCACCATCGTGCATAGTATAATATTCTAACATATGGTCAAAGAGTCCATTGTTTAACAAAAAATGATCAATGACATGAGTACCATTGTCCACAGGACTAGTAAATGTATAACAAACATTATGTCCTTCAAAATCAATACATGGCTTGATTGTTTCACGTTCACATATGTAATTTAAATGTTTCGTAAAGTTAGAAGACACACGATTGAAAGACGTGTTCATATCACCTCCAATAATGAAATTGGAACAGTTCATTATATTACATGTACTCATAATTTCAGTCAAAATATTGCAGTACAGATCATCATTACATCTGGTATCACATGGCATGTACACATTAAAAAGTAATAATGACATGCTTTGCCTAGTTATATTAACTGCACATATTCTATTAGAGTTCATGATGACTGGGGAGACAATACAATTCAAGGAATTTTTCCACAGAATGGAACATCCACCATACCCTCTGCCATTTAAAAACATAGTATTATCTATTCCAGAAACATCATGAGATAAAATGCTAACATTGTTATCACATGGTATGTTTTTAATCCTGTGAAACTGAGATTCCATTAACCAATGTTCCTGGAGTAAAACAAAATCATGTGCTTTGATGAGCTCTGAGACATATTCAGGCTTACCTGGACCAAAGCCAGTACATGTCTCCCTGATGGTAAGGGTCCCACACTATGGCTCCGTACTCTAAGGCAGCGTGCACAAGGGCAATATATGTGGTCCGTTTGTTGTTTATAGGACAGTGTCGTATGTTACGCCTTAGGAAACCAAGTGTGGAGTTTGCTTTTTTAGTTACTGTTGCGATGTGGGAGTGCCATTTAAGGTCGTTGGAGATAGAGATACCAAGATAAGGATTGCAGTTTACGTGTTCTAGGGTGGCGTTATTTAGGATGTAGAAATAGTCAGTTTTATGTTTTACACTGAGGATGTAGCATTTGTTTGTATTGAAGTTCATACCCCAGTTCTTTGCCCATTTTTGGAGTTGTTTTAGGTTGTGTTGTAGTGCAACGTGATCGTTGAATGTTTTGATTTCTCTGTATAGTAGGCAGTCGTCTGCAAATAGGCGGACTTTAGATTTTACCGATGTTGGTAGGTCGTTTATATGACAGAGGAATAGTGGGGGGCAAGTACAGTGCCTTGTGGGATGCCGGATTTGACGGGTTGACACTGGTACTTCTCTCGAAGTTTCGCCATTCTTGGTTGGAATGATATTATGGTCAGAGACTCCTACCAGGCCGCTAGAGAGTCTTTTCTCATATGGCAGTTTGCTTGGAGTCCCCGACATGGTCCCTTGTATGACATGAAAATTAAACGTGCTCAGTTTAAGCATAATAAAAGACTGTGAAAAAAGTACCGAAAAAAGCCGGACGACTTGCTTCAAGACTAAGCAGTAACGACTTTAAAAACTTCTGGAAAGATATAAAACAAATGAACAATGCCAAGTTGCCAAATCCTAACAATGTTGGCGGTGCCTGTGATGTTGAAAATGTAAACAGTATGTTGCTTCAACATTACCAGTCTCTGCATAATTCTGTACCTGGCTCTCCAACACATACTGAACATATTGACATGTATTGCAGCAATATGCAAATGATTGTTGATGTTAAAGAAATACAAGAAATAATTCAGGTGATGCCTACAGGAACAGCTCCTGGTTATGACTGCATAAGTAATGAACATTTTAAGTATGCTAACAAAAAACTTCATGTTTATGTCACTGTTATACAGCAGCTTGTTAATTCATTGGTTTTTAACTGATGCTATGATGGTCACAATAGCTCCGGTATTTAAAAACAAAGCTGGTGATTTGTCTGGTAATAACAACTACAGACCTCTTGCAACAATTGCTAGTAAATTATTTGAATCTTTAATATCATCAAGGGCTACAATTTTCTTCACAACGTGTGCCAACCAATTTGGATTTAAAAAGCATCATTCAGCTGAGATGCTCATATTTCTATTAAAAGACTTAAGTGTAAATCTTAACTAATTACAAATTGGATGTCTTTATGCAGGCACCATAATGAATCACTTGATGTATGCAGATGACCTCCGTATTTTTCACCTAGTGTTTCTGAGTTGAGAAAACTAACAGATTGTTGTGCCAAGTATGGCGAAATGTTTAGCATAACATATAATACCAACAAGTCGTATTGTACGGTTGTAGACAACAAACCTCAGGACATGAACAACATTCATCCTGTCACTCTCAATAATCATCCATTACCTCACATTATTAAATGCAAATATCTGGGTCATATAATTAATAATAATCTTACTGATGATGATGATGACATTGCCAGACAGAAAAGATGCACATATGCTCAGGCTAATTAATGTCTTCCCTATTTCCCTCTTACCGTGGTACTATGTACACCTTAAGTCTTTCGTGTAAATTATTTAAAAAACAAAATTTTGAAAGGAATTATTGTTGCCTATGACAACGGTATTATAATTTTACACAATTTATCATCATGCTGTAGTGCAAGTTTTATGTTTGCTACAAACTATGTTAAATATTTTAATGAACGTCTGCGTTCATCCATATGTAGTGACCGCCGAGTGATGTTCAAAGCGGAACACATAAACAGACCATACGTCACACATGTAGGTGTACGACTGGTACGTTTTATTGTGTGGTAAGCGAACGGCAACGACACCCTGCATGGTAACAAGACAAATCATTAATAAACACCATCTCCTGGCTTTCATTCAGTGTTAACTAAACTGATTAAACATACATGCATGTATTTGTATAACCACTGATCTGTTATTATACAATAATACGGAAGTCCTAATAATAATCATGTGCAGAATAATTATCTAGTGCCTTAGACACAGAAAATAATGCACACGTTCAACCTTACTGAACCCTACGATGACGGTAACTGTCAAATAATAACAACAGTTAATCTACAAACATGTCAATTGCGAGGGTATTAAGATTACTAGAATAATGACAGTGCATACCCGCTGACTGATGCAGCTAGCCCTGGGCTGGCCCTTCAACAGTCGCCCCCTGGTGGATTAGTCTGCAAAGCATCGTAATAGCTACCTTCAGTCATAAACTTAGGTACCACAGTACATCAAAGTATCCATAGGCTATCACAATACGATACCGCACAAGTACGGCACTGTCAACATTTACATTCATTTCTAATCAAGAAATGTGTTACACAGAAACTACCATACCATAGCAATGCCAATGACAGCAACATGGCCGACACACATGATCACATTACGTCATAATATATAGTATTGTTCAAGTCCTGTCTTGTCAAGGTACTCTTATAACAACTAATTTTGTAATACACTAGCTCACGGATAACTGCTATCTATCAGGAACAAATTTAATGTTGATTAATTCTTCCGTAGTTGGCAGTTTCAGCACTTGGCCAACACCGATCAGCCACAGCCGCAGCGTGCACAGAAAACACACATCTTACAAGCATTTCGAGTAGTAATACACTCGGCATGCTTTACAAACTGTTCCCGTCTACTGATGTGGAAGGAACAAATTATACATAGATCATTTTACCTTGATAGAGATTTTGCCTTACCAAAACAACGGAAGACTTCTTGTCCGCAAAACATGGCAGGGATTCCCGCCTAAACTGTATTACTGGCGCAAACCGGATTTGCCAGCACACAACAGTATGCACAGAATTAGAGGTGACACCTGGCGAGAGCAGCGGTATCAAAAGGGTACCTTGTCACACATATTTACTTTATTGTTTTGTCGTCTTCAGCAGTCTGAAAATCCACTTTTTTGTGAATTATTTTATACTGATATACATTTTAGAAGTCCTATGTTTAAATACTGGACTACCCAATTGTATACTTAAAGTTGAACGCACATTTTATATTTATAGTTTTTGTTAACTATCTATTTTTTATTCCATGTGTGTATATCTTTGTATTTTGTTATTTACTTGTATTTATACATTATTATTGTTATATAATCCATAAAAACGATATATATATATATATATATATATATAAATAAACTTACCAAAAAAGAGGGTAACACTATTATGTTGGTGCTGTTTCAGAGAAACTGAAGGGCATATTTGAGAAGATGCGTTTCCAAGTGTCGGTGCAACTTGATCAGACAGCGTCAGACATAAAAAAACTCATGATCTACTTCTCAACACAAGTTGACCACAAGCTATTCAACTGCTTCGTTTGTTGCATCCTCACCCACGGCAAGCTGGGTAAAGTGTATGGCACAGACGGAGCAGCAGTCGACATCATGGAACTCACGTCTAGCTTCAAAGGCGCCAAATGTCCAAGTTTGGTCGGGAAACCAAAGCTGTTCTTTATCCAAGCCTGTCAGGGCCTTGAAAAGCAAACAGGTAAGATTCACGATCATGTGTAATGTTTTTTTAATATCACGGGTAATGGTTTTTTCACCGTCATGTGTAATGTTTTTTTCATTATAATTTGTAAAGTTTTTTTTCTCAACATCATGGGTAGTGTTTTTTTAACATCATGGTAATGGTTCTTTCAACATCATGGGTAATGTTTTTTTTCTTCAAAATCATGGGTAATGGTTTTTTCAACATCATGTGTAATGTTTATTCAACATCATGTGTAATGGTTTATTCAACATCATGTGTAATTACTTATTCAACATTATGTGTAATGGTTTATTTAACGTCATGTGTAATGGTTTATTCAACATGTGTAATGGTTTATTCAACGTCATGGGTAATGGTTTATTCAACATCATGTGTAATGGTTTATTCAACATCATGGGTAATAGTTTATTCAATATCACGGGTTTATTCACCATTTGCTTTGGTTTATTCACTTTGGGCTCGTTGTTTAATCACCATCAGCCATGGTTTATTCATGATGACGTAGTTTATTCACCACAAACTCATTTTTTTCCACAAGGTCAAAATTTCAAAATCGTATGCGCAAGTAGCCAGTTCTCTACATCCTTGTTTCGTTGACTTTATGAATGTGTGTGCCACATTCATTTATTTGTACACATGTAAATCCATTTTTCGTACAAAATGTGAAGGTTTCAGGGCAAGCTGTGATAAGTGCTAATTCAGGTGATGTTTTTGGATGAGCACAAATTCAAAATGAAATGTACGAAAAACAGTTTCAGCCCTTGCTACCAGTTGCTTTGATTTTGTATTCTTACGATATACCAATAGCATGTACAAGTTTTCATTAAATGCACTGAGCAAGTGTTTGTCAAAAACAAACAACCAGATATATCGCGTTGTGCCACCCGAATCCCTTCGTATAAACATGAGCACAAGAAACAAGTAAAGTGATGTTTTAACAACCTGCACAGATAGTTTCATGTTTGTCTGGATCCCAGAGAAGTCGAGATAGTGTTCAATTGAACAGGTCTGCCAGGGAGTAAAGTGTAAAGCGCTTCGAGCAGTCCTGAGGACTGGATATTGCGTTCTATACGATCTTACCTTCTTTACTTCTGTGAGTGAATCAGACATGTCTTGTCCCTGTCTCCTGTAGGTGTGCATATAGAGACAGATGCCCCGGACACCTTCAGCCAGACACTGCAGGAGACCATTCCCAACGAGGCAGACTTCCTCGTTGGGTTTGCCACCGTGCCTGGGTTTGTGTCCTACCGCAGTACGACGGAGGGAACATGGTACATCAGCAAACTGGTGGAGATGATCGACACCTTTCACACAAGGTTGGTGTGGGCTTTGTGATGCCTCAAACTATCATTTCTGTATCTTTCTTCATTTGAACTGTTCCGATCTCTTGATGAGCCAACTCCATTATACTCTAACCCTTTCAAGATCTTCCTGTTCTCCTTCTGTTACCCTCTACTGTTTTCCATGCTCAATCTCCCTTCACTCATTCACTGTTTTATTCTGCCTATCACAGCTTCTACTTAGTTTCTGTTCTCTTCATTCAGCCTGTATTCTGGGTGAAGCTGGCTGAAGTGACCTTTATATTTTTGTTTTCCTTCTCCTATTGTCCCCGCGCGGCCGTCTCCATCACCTGTCTCCACTCCCCCCATCCCTCGCTCTCATTCTCTAACCCTCTTCCAATCCTGCAGAATCTCTACACAATCGCCTCAGTTATAGTCTTTGTCCTCTCCTACTGCCTTCTAGAATATAGTATGAATAATGGTATTTTTATAGGTTAACCTTGGAAATATATTTTTATTATTCAATTATTTTATTATATTCTCAGAGCAAATAACTTGTGTTATTATTGCACAACACATAGGACTACTAAAATTGCTTGCATTCTGGTTACCAAGCCAAAGGTAAAGGTAAATTCTTATATAGCACAGCATCCAGTCCTTATGACTGTTTAAAGGGGGTGATGGGATTCCGCCCTAACTACTATTGGAAATTGTAGAACAAATTAGCGTACCGCTTGCAGCAGTTTTCAATTTGTCATTAGAAGAGGGAGTGGTTCCTTTAGAATGGAAAGAGGCAAACATTATACTGTTATTTAAAATAGGTTCGAGAAACAAGTCGGAGAACTATAGACCAGTGAGTTTAACATCAGTGATTTGCAAATTATTAGAAAGACTAATTAAAGATCACATGGTGGATTTTCTTGTTAAAAATAACTTGATAAACCCATCTCAACTTGGGTTTTTTAAAGCGAGGTCATGCTTAACAAATATGTTATGTTTTTTAGAAGACCACTAAGTGGGTAGATGAGGGATCACCAGTAGATATCGTCTACTTAGATTTTCAAAAAGCTTTCGACAAAGTACCACATCAAAGATTACTGCTTAAACTAAAGGCCCATGGCATAGGAAATGGTATAATAAACTGGATAGAACAATGGCTGATTGACAGAAGACAACGTGTAGTAGTTGATGGGGAGGCTTCAAACTGGAAATCGGTATTGAGTGGGGTACCACAGGGATCAGTATTAGGACCTATATTATTCTTAATATATATCAACGATTTGGATGATGAAATAACAAGCAAGGTGTTGAAATTTGCGGATGATACAAAAGTGTTTAGAAGGATTAAAAGTGATGGAGATAGACAGCATTTACAAGATGATTTTGACAAGTTGATCAAATGGTCTGAAAAGTGGCAAATGCTGTTCAATTTTGGGAAATGTAAATGCCTCCACACAGGACATGGGAATAAAGATGTAGAATACACAATGGGGGGTACTGTACTAAGTACTACTGTAAAAGAAAAGGACTTAGGGTTAACCATTAGTGCTGATATGAAGGTTTCAGAGCAGTGCGGAATTGCAGCTTCAAAGGGAAATCAAATCCTTGGATTAATTAGGCGAAACATAACGTATAAGGAAAAAGAGCTAATAATACCGCTGTACAAAACAATAGTTAGGCATCATTTAGAATATTGTATTCAAGTGTGGAGGCCATATCGCAGGAAGGACATAGATATGCTAGAAAGAGTACAGAGGAGAGCAACTAAAATGATACCAAAACTGAGGGATCTTAGTTACGAAATACACCTAAAAAATGCGGCTTAACAACACTAGAGACTAGGAGATTGAGAGGAGATCGGATAGAAGTGTTTAAAGTAATGAATGGTTATGAAAATATCAATAGAAATATTTTTTTCTCAGTTAAGAAAGATAGAAGGACTAGAGGACATGAAGTTACATTAGCAAAGGAGCAGTGTAGATTAGATATAAGAAAGTTCAAATTTTTACAAAGGACTGTATGAATGGAATAGATTATGTGCTGATTGTGTGGGTGCTAGTAGCGTGAATATGTTTAAAAATAAAATCGACACATACCTCAGAAGGGCGGGATACACATAGATAAAAGGGTCGGACTCTCGATAAGCCAAAGGGCTTCCTTGTCCACCTGCCACCTAGAGTTAATTCTCTGGGTGGCAATCTTGTTAAAGTACTTTACTCCCTGGTAGACCTGTTCAATTGAACACCATTTCCCCTTCTCTGGAAAGTATTCAGCAATGCTGCAATTAATGCATGAAAACTATTCGTACAGAAATGTTATAGAAAGTTCCATTGGGTTTCTCAAACAATCTTGGTATACATTTTCTCCACATGTTCTTGCTTCTGTTGCAGTGAGCACCTGGACATCCATAATAAAGTGAACATTGCTTCTGTTGCAGGGAACATCTTCATTAAAGTGAATATTGCTGGTGTTGCAGTGAACATCCTCATTAAAGTGAACATTGCTGGTGTTGCAGTGAACATCCTCATTAATGTGAACAATTCTTATGTTGCAGTGAACATCCCCATTAAAGTGAACATTGCTGGTGTTGCAGTGAACATCCTCATTAATGTGAACAATGCTTATGTTACAGTGAACATCCCCATTAAAGTGAACAATGTTTATGTTACAGTGAACATCCCCATTAAAGTTAACATTGCTGGTGTTGCAGTGAACATCTTCATTAAAGTGAATATTGCTGGTGTTGTAGTGAACATCCTCATTAATGTGAACAATGCTTATGTTACAGTGAACATCCCCATCATTTGTGAACATTCCTGGTGTTGCAGTGAACATTCTCATTAAAGTGAACATTGCTTATGTTGCAGTGAACATCCCCATTAAGGTGAACATTGCTTATGTTGCAGTGAACATCCTCATTAATGTGAATATTGCTTATGTTGCAGTGAACATCCCCATTAAAGTGAACATCCTCATTAAAGTGAACATCCTCATTAAAGTGAACATTGCTGGTGTTGTAGTGAACATCCTCATTAATGTGAACAATGCTTATGTTGCAGTGAACATCCTCATTAAAGTGAACATTGCTTGTGTTGCAGTGAACATCCTCATTAAAGTGAACATTACTTGTGTTACAGTGAACATCCTCATTAAAATGACCGTTGCTTGTGTTGCAGTGAACATCCTCTTTAAAGTGAACATTGCTTGTGTTACAGTGAGCACTTGCTGGACATCCTCATCAAAGTGAATGACGAAGTGAGCAAGGTTGTGAAGGAGACCAGTGAGGTGTTGTACAAGCAGGCCCCGGCACCCTTGGCCTCCCTTAGGAAGAAAGTCTTTTTCCGATGAATGACCCCACTTGAATTGTGGACTCTCAGTGTTTCTTCCTCCACATTCGAAGTATCATGTTCTTACAGAGGCGTGAACATACCCGATGACAGCTACTATAATACACGAGATAATTGCTCAAAGTCATACATGACAGTCCTTAAAATGTCAGCTGAACAAGCATCAAAGGCATGGACGTTAGGGTCAAGTGCATCAACTTTACAAACATGTTCATCTGTTCATCAACTTTACGATCTATTGCATGGACTTTACGATCAAGTGCATCAACTTTACGATCAAGTGCATAAACGCTATGATCAAGTGCATTGATTGTATGGTCAAGTGCATTGATTTTATGTTCAAGTGCATAGACTTTACGATCAAATGCATTGACGTCATGACCAAGTGCATTGACATTAGGATCAAGTGCTTGGTCAAGTGCACTGATTTTATGATCAAGTGCATGGACTTGATGATCAAGTGCATCAACTTTAAGTGGTCAATTGGACACAGATGACCCAGGCAACAAAGTAACGTCTGCTACCATCTTTGTGTTACGATGGTTCGACAATCTGCAGAATATCTCCATGTCTGACATGAGATTCGGCATGACCTTGTGATAACTTATTTTCAATGTATTTTACTTCATTTAGCTGCTGATGTAATCACGTAAGAGAGTATTGAATGTAATGAGAGTATTGTGTGTTATATAATTAATTAATATGTACTACTAGTATACATGGCATCGTCTCGCACCCAAAATAATTAAGAATGCCTGTACAGTAAACCTAGCCTAAGTCGGATTCACGTAAGTCGGATCTTCGCTCAACTCGGACAGAATTCCGAGGAACGGTTGATTTGTAATGTATTTCCCATAAAAATCTTCGTCTAAGTCAGATTATGTAAGTTGGATCTTCGCCTAGCTCAGAATAACTGAGTCGGTCCATTTGGTCTGAGATAATGTGTTTTTCCTCGCCTAAGTCAGATCGCAGTATGTTTTTCCTCGCCTAAGTCAGATCGCAGTATTCAACAAAATCACTTGGTTGGTTGGAGTATATATACCAGATGAACTAAAAATGGAAACAGCTACTCCAAAAAATCATTCAAACAGCAACATACGTAGCCGTCACATGTTCACTCATCTAATACAACTACCATCACCAAGCCAATGGACGCTGGTATAACCAAGAACATGATGGTCCATTACCGGTACATCCTAACAACTAGGAGACTAGAGGCATCAGAAGGAGTCGCACCATTTTCTCTAGAACTTGAACTATGTTTGACGTCGTCATTGCCCTGAAACCATCGTGGGACAAACTGAAACAGGAAACACTTCTAAACTGCTACAAACGGTATTCGTCTGAGGTGTTCAGCGGCAAGACAATGATGAAAACAAAGCAGCTCCTTCGTTCAGAAACGTATGGCATAAGATCCACGAGATGTATGGAGATGTTGTTTGCACGATGGACGACTGTGTTGGTGTAGACGAGACAGCAGAAACGTTGGCTACTCCAAATTACTGAGCGATGATGAGGGTGAGAAGTCAGAAGATAAGATAACAAAACTCAGTGGCACACATGCTGCTTTATGGATGGTAATTAAGATACTCTGGTTTGACTGACAAGGTAGAGGTCATTATCATGAGATAGAAGATGACTGACATTTACAATCAATAATAATTACTAAGCTATAACTTTAGTGATTCGTGCCAAAATGAAGTACAAAACTGTTCTAATACTGCATAATGTTGCTTGTGGACATCAACATATATAGAATTACCGCAGTATCCAGTCACTCTCGAGCGTTATTCACAGTTACCTAAGGGCTTTTAGAGGGTTGCCTTTGGCGCTGGGATATGTCATCTTCGGCTAAGTCGGATTTTCGCGTAACTCGGATTAAATAACTCGGTCCGATTGAATCCGACTTAGGCGAGGTTTACTGTATATGAAACATTATATTATACATATAATAAATGAACTTATTTGTTGATATATAAAGAAATTTGCATTATTGATATATAAATAGAGATTTGCAGCAAGAGTGTATATAAATTTACAATATTAAATAGTCTTCTGGATTACATTCTGGTGCATTTATGTTTACAAATTCACATGTTGTGCATATTTTATATTTACACAACTATGTGTAAATATTACACAACAGAACGAAACTAACCATTGATTTGTAAAATACCAGTGTACACAAATCTTGTACAATTACTTCAAACAGATCATACAAAATAATACTTGCTACTGCTACTAGAGTTGCTGTATACACAAACATATAAATCGTGGATCTGGGGAAAGTGTTAATTCACTTTACAATATGCTGTGTTGTTGGATCAGTATTTTCTTCTGCTTTGCAGTGTTATTGTTGGACAGCATCCACTAATCAAATCAGTACTGAGTGTTGGAGGCTGACAGTAAGACGAACACACATGCTTGACAGTAAAAACGCCAACAAGTTTACAGTTGAGGCTTCAGTTTTGGTCAACAATTTATTCTCTTTGATTCATTTCAAATTTGGCATCTGAATAGAGGAAATATTGAAGGATATGGATACAAAATATCTTCACACAAAAATGGTTTTCTCAGATTGTATGCTACATTGAATATTGGGTCCAATTTATGAGCATTAATTCCATAATGAAGCGATATTGACATTTTCACCGAGCTGGAACAAAACTAAATGTAACGCTATTTGACCAAATTATTTTTTCTACAGGTCATATATATATAGTAAATGACAGAAAATATTCCTTTGTTTGATATTTAATTTGTTATCCTTCCAAAATGCCTTACATTTTGAATGCTTAATGAATTTCATTTGATATTACACATCGTGCAAGTATTGCTCTATAAAATCCAACTACACACAATTAAAGGGCTACATTGACACTATTTAATACAGATACTTTATTACCATGATCAAAAAAAAATACATGTCAATTGGGAATGTGTCTTGGTGTTAAAAGACAGTCACATCAAACATTCCACGAACATACAATAACAAATAAGATATAATAAGTAAATGACAAGACCAAATTAAATAAAAAATATCCATTAAAATTGATTTGTTAAGCTAAAACTAGCACATAAAAGAAGTATAAAACACATCTGGCAAAATTAATATTCCATTGTCTTTATCTGTCCTAAAGTCTATGTTTAATCCCCGATAAGATAGCCACGGCACGGGGAAACTGTCTCGGAAGCGATTTGTCTTAGCACAGATATTTCTGAATCGCCTGCCTGAAGAGAGAGATGGTGGGTGGGTTATGTTGGAACCGTATCTTAATAACTACGTTACATAGAGCCGTATTGTTTACGTTTTTGAATAGCTTAGCGGATAACGAGTTCAAAACATAACGTTTTACCTTCATCCACATGCCTATATCCGCCATGTTTAAAGATGGCGCCCTTCAAAGCACATTATTCCCATAGCGCAACATAGTCACAAAGTTGATGTCAAAATGTATGTTTTTCAGATACGATGATTTCAAATACATTACTTTTGACATTCATTGACTTTGTAATAGATCCGCCATTTTGAAATATATATCTGCCTTTTTGAAATATGGTGGCAGTATAGTCCAGCGGATAGGTGAAAAGATTGTGCATAAAAGCATAGATAAAAGCAAGACACTTTGTTCATCTATTCTATGCACCAATGGAACCATTTTAGAGATTGGAGGCATTCCAGATTTTGCTGCGTTCAGAAATGGTGGCCATTTAAAAAAATGGCCGCCCAGTTCAATTTCCCCGTATCGTGTGTAGATATATGTTTTAGGGGTTGAAGCATTAAGATTTTTTATTTTTGGACTTCGACAATCACATCGGCAAATGTAAAGATATCTTAATAACTACGTTACGTGTTACGGAATCTACGTTAATTAAACACAATGAATAAATTATAAGTGTTTATTCAATTTGTGTAAACACCACGGTCGCCATATTTACCGGAACATACCAGTGTAAAACGAAAATACGAACTCGGAACCCACAAACACACCCGAAAATTAACATTTGCGATGGCCGACGGCAACACTGTAACATCCCAGGGGACACCAACTCGACAGGGATGTCGAACAAACAAAAGTCACTGAATATCATTAATGTCACAAATGTCACTGAATGTCAAGTCTCTCATTCCCCTTCATTAGGAGAACCAGCTTGGTCACCGGACGCTTAAATAGATGGCCATCTGCAAACTTGACCTCGACGACCCTCACGAGGTCATCATTCCCGACGTACGTCTTGACGACTTCGACCATCTTCCACAGACCACGCTTGGCGTTCTCATCCACGACAAGAACAACGTCTCTCTCAGTAAGGCTGTCGCAAGTATTGGACCATTTCTTCCGAGGGGAGAGCCTGTGAATGTTCATCATCCAACGGCGCCAGAATCCTTCAACCATTGAGGTGCAAAGTTCGCGTCGTTTTCGTGTGTTGCCGACATATTCCTCACATGGCACTTGAGGACTTGGAAGATCGCCCCTACCGATGAGAAAGTGGTTGGGCGTGATAGGCGGTTCATCGAGAGGCGACGACGACGAGGCAGTGATAGGACGACTGTTTAGGTGACCGGCGATTTGCGAAAAAACAGTCTCCCACTCAATGAAGGTTAGTTTGTCGGTTTGTACTAAGTGCTTCATGGACTTCTTCACTTCTTGTACCATGCGCTCCACTAGACCTTGATGATGCGGACCACCAGGAGGTCCAAACTTCCAATCGATCTCGAACTTCAGACCATGGTTGTAGAGTTCGTCGTGATTCAAGCGAAGATGAAGATCACGGATCTCGTTGTCAGCACCACGGAAGCACGTTGCATTGTCACTGATGATAAGAGCCGGAGCTCCTCGGATACTGATGAAACGTTCAAGGGCTTGCAGGAATGCGGATGTCGACAAGTCTTGAACACACGTCAGATGTACTGCTTGGACAACAGCACAGACGAAGACTGCACACCATCCCTTGGCAACGGTGTTTCGGGTAAGTTTCACTTGGATCGGTCCCAGGTAATCCAATATCGTCGTCTGGAAGGGAGGTGAAAAAGGCTTGATGCGGAAGTTGGGCAAATCGGCCATCTTTTGCTGTAAAGGTTTTCCTCGATGACGGTTGCAAACCTTGGAATCACGAACCACTCGTTTGCAGAGGTTCGTATCGCCAACAATCCAGTACATCTTCCTGATTTCAGCGGCAGTACTCTGTGAAGAGCATGCCTGTGTCTGTCACGGGCGATGAGCAAACTGATGTGAGTTTTCCGCGGCAGAAGACATGGATGACGGATGTCGAAGGACAGCGGAGCGTTGCGAATACGACTTCCTACTCTGACGACTTGTTTGTCATCGGCGAATGGATTCAGCTTGGATATGTGCTTATCTTCCAGGTCAAGGTCCTTCTGAGCATATCGAATCCAGTACAGTTCAGCTTCTTTAATTCTTCGGCGTGACGGAAGTTGACAGATCTTTGATACGAATTGCTTCAACCACTGGGTCCTGGGTAAGTCTTTCAGAGACATCACCCGGGCTGTCATCATTACCAAACGAGGCCAACTGGAGAACTTTGTCGGATCGACGATAGGATCAAGCCGAGTCACATTCAACGTCAGCACTTTGGCATTGCGGATGTGAAACTTCTTTTGCTCATCATCGTCCTTGTCAACTGGGACGTTCTTTGGAGTTGTAGGCCAGTAGACGGGAGGTAATTTCAGGAAGCCAGGTCCATCAATGACTTTCTGCAATTGACTGACATCAACACCATGGGAGACGAGATCAATGACATTCTGACCACTCGGTACGTAAGCAATGTCAGTGACGGGATCAAAGTCATACGTTATTTCCCCGACTCGACTGGCCACGTACGAACGGAAGGATTTCGATTGTCCCCGAAGCCAGCTAATGGCTGTCATGCTGTCTGTCCATATCCTTTTGTAGGCGATCTGAATCCGAAGAGAATTTTCCACAGTGAGCATCATGCGACTCAGGAGAAGAATTGCCTGAAGGTCTTTACGCGGCATACTTGTCTGCTTCAACGGAGTCAATCTTGCTCGGGCGCAAACGAACGATAGCTCAGCATCATCATCTTCTTTCGCAGACCATCTCAGCCAGACTCCAACCCCCATGGCATCTTCGGAAGCATCGCTGGCTCCATGGAGGGATACTTCTGGCAATGGCGACATTCCGCAGAACTTTTCTGGGATCAGACAGCGTTCAATCTTGACGGTGCCAACATCTTTCAGGTCCTGCTTCACACTTTCCCACATCTGAAACAAGTCACTATGGACTAACTGGAGTGTCCCAATCAAGACCAAAAATCCAGAGCTTCTGAAGCAACACCTTTGGTCGGACGAGGATTCCTTACAGCATTCCGTAGACATCGTAGTAGGATGCAGTCGTCTTGAGACTGTTGCGTTTCGTCGGAGTACATTCGTTGAGGGTTACTTCTTTGACACTAAGTGTGTCCTCTACTAGGTTCCAACGTGTACCGAGTGCCATAGCGATGTCATCCTTAGGATAGTACTCGGTGTCACAAACATCTGACTTGTTCGACAACCATTTCCGGATCTTGAAGTTCCCTCTATCAAGAGCGACGGTAAGATTATGTTTCAGGCGGCGAGTGCCCTCGATCGATCTCTGGGAGTCGTTCAGATCATCCACGTAGAACTGGTTGGCGACAATACGCTAGATCTCGTTGTCGTCGGTGGCATTATTTGCAGCAACATGACGGAGAACGACAATTGCTGCTGTAGGAGAAGGTTTGTCACCAAAGGTAACAGTGAGCAGTTCATAAACCTGAATCGGGTCATTTGGATGTTTGCGAAACACGTAACGATGGAAGCGGGCATCTTCTGTGGTGACTTTGACAGCTTGGAACATCTTACCAATTTCAGCGATCACACCCACTTCGTACTCTCTGAAGCGAAGTGCAACATCAAAGAGGTTTACATTGAGATTGTCACCTTTGGCAAAGTAGTCATTCAGACAGTGTCCTTGGTACCTAGCCTTGCCGTCGTAGACAACACGTACTGGAGTAGTAACGGAGTCTTTCATCACTGCGAAATGAGGCAAGAACCACATTTTTTTGGCCCTGGCTGATGTCTGCTTCGAATTCTAAAGTCGGCACAAGACGAGAAACTCCACGGTTGCGTTGATCGTCCATCACTTTCGAGAAAAAACTTCCCATTCGCGAGGTTTGTTCCGGAACTGCTTCTCCAGGTTCATGAAGCGTTTGACAGCGTAATCGTAGTTGTTCGGCAAATCTTGTGGTGACTTCCTCCATGGGAGGCGAATCTGGTAGGTACCATCGGTTAGTTGGACTACGCTTTCCTTCATAGTTTGCGTCGCTAGGTGATCTTCTTCAGTTACACATTTGCAGTGTCTCGGTCCCATGCCCACACGTTCGATGCCTAAGAAATCTTCTACATCACCGACAGCGGACACTTGTGTGAAGTTGACTATTGCGTTAGCAAGAATGTCCTCTGTACCACGACCTCCTTGAATGTACCATCCTAATGGGCATCTAACAGCAACTGGATCTTCCGAGTCTGTACCCATGACACGTTCTTCTGATGTGAGTATGTCACCATTCTCCACACCAAACAAGACATCAATTTTCTCATCGTGAGCTTCAACGATATCGATGTCCTCAAGATGAGGATAGCGGCGGAGTTGTGAATTGGTGACAATCTGAGCATCACCACATGGTCTCTTCATCTCGGTAAGTCGGACTTCTCTGTTAAATGTTCCATCTAGACTTTCGAGGGTACATTCAACGACACGAAGTTTGTGGTTCACAGTAACACCTCCAACCGTTGTAAGGTTGAAATCTTGCATGTGACAAGTGTCTGACTGAGGGATGATTCCTTCACGTATCAACGATATCTGACTTCCGGTGTCGAGGAGTATCCGGACCTTGGTCTTCTTTGCACCAAAACGTATATATCCCATGACGGTTGGCAGAGCACATGTGACTCGTTCCTTGCCTGAACTGCTGGATTCAACCATAGGATTTGAGTTTCTGTAGATCGGCTGAGATTTCGAAGGATGGAAGTTTTCAGCATCAGCATTCAAGGCATTGGCACTGATAGATTTCCTATCGAAGTGGTTGTAACCGTCTAGACCATACACACGTGGGCAAATCGATGACAAGTGAGTGTTCATACCACAAGTCGGAATCTGACAGTTCGCAATGAATTGACAGTCATCATAGTTGAATGGATGTTTTCCAGCGACACAGTTGTTATGTCCACATCGGTGACATATTCCATGAGTGTTCATCAAGTCAATTTTCTCGGCTTGTGGTAGATTGCGAAACTTGTAGCAGCCTTTCAAGAAGTGATTCGAGATTTGAGGATGAATCGGGCACTTCGGTGTAGACATGGTGTTATATTCCTTCCGAGTATTCACAAAGTCAGATTTCACGCCATAACCTTTTCTTCCTCTAGCTCCAGAGGACACCGTAGACTCTCCTGCACTTTTCGATTTCGGTAGAACCGGAGATTAGTTAACACATTCGATTTGCGACTTTGTCTTCTTGAGAAGAATGAGGTGGGAGTTCAACCATTTGGCTAAACCATAGACTGAGTCTTCCGACTTTCCATCAGCAACTCTTTGTAGAAATAACAGGCAGTGTTCCTCCGATAACTTTCGGCGGATTTGTGTGACCAATAGTCGACCGTTTAAGTCTTGCGCCATATGAATGCCCTCTAATTGAGTGATAAAGTTCTGGATGGCTTCAGTGAACTTTTCCATTTCAGCGAGATTGACTTTTCCTTTTGTAGCGTACGAGTTCAAGTCCTCAAGATCATGTAGAAGAGTATCGACGAGGCGGTCGTCATCCCCATAAGTTTCATCAAGAATTTCCCAAGCTCTGTTGATGTTGGAACACGGCTTGATTTTTTTCCTCTCGACGGGACGTTGCATTCGACTAGCTGACACAGACATTCGGTTTGCTCTAGGTGTTTAGTGAAATGAATGAAGAGTTCTTTGAACCGCTTGTAGTCACGGATGTCTCCAGAAAATTTTGGAAACTTGAGCTTTTGCATTTGGGCTGCCGGAGCTGGGGCGAGCGGCGCTGGTAAAAGTGGTATCGGTGGTAAGTCTCGGCGTAGAACACTTTCAGCTTTCTTGATGAGTTCAAGGGACATAGGTATGGCTCTGTCTCTAACTTCATCAAGGTAGTTGCTTTCAATTTCTGCAATTACTTGTTCTTCAAAGTCCCTTTTCTCATCAGTAGCGTCATCATCTAACACTAACGCACTGCATTTCAAGGTGATAAAATGTTCGTTGTCGACGTGTAGAACATCCAACTCTTTTCGAATACGTTCAGCGAGATGTCGAAATTCAGTACATGGAAGTCCCTCATCAGCTTTCAATAACGAATCACCTTCCTTGATGAAATTCGTAATGTTGCGTTTGGTACTGGCACGGTCGCTCTTAGCTTTATTCAAAGTCTAAGGAACAGTCTCTATTTCACCGTGATTCGACATGATTGCGGTGAATTTCGGTGTCGGTAATTATGGCGATGACGGCGCACCATACATCGGAAATCGCTGATCGCTCGGCATCGATAAGCTTGAGAGTGGAAAACGAAGGCTCGCGGTGAATTTCCACCCACAATGACAGGCCAGCGTAACAGACCTTCAACCGGCGAATGTACAAAGTACAAATTGAATAAGATGTTACGGAATCTACGTTAATTACACACAATGAATAAATTATAAGTGTTTATTAAATTTGTGTAAACACAGCGGTCGCCATATTTACCGGAACTCACCAGTGTAAAACGAAAATACGAACTCGAAACCCACAAACACACCCGAAAATTAACATTTGCGACGGCCGACGGCAACACCGTAACACATTACTTTTGACATTCATTGACTTTGTAATAGATCCGCCATTTTGAAATATATATCTGCCTTTTTGAAATATGGTGGCAGTATAGTCCAGCGGATAGGTGAAAAGATTGTGCATAAAAGCACAGATAAAAGCAAGACACTTTGTTCATCTATTCTATGCACCAATGGAACCATTTTAGAGATTGGAGGCATTCCAGATTTTGCTGCGTTCAGAAATGGTGGCCATTTAAAAAAATGGCCGCCCAGTTCAATTTCCCCGTATCGTGTGTAGATATATGTTTTAAGGGTTGAAGCATTAAGATTTTTTATTTTTGGACTTCGACAATCACATCGGCAAATGTAAAGATATCTTAATAACTACGTTACGTAGAGCTGCATTGTTTATGTTTTTGAATAACTTGGAGGATAGTGATTGCAAAAAATACAACTTTTTACCTTCGTCGACATGCCTACATCCGCCATTTATAAAGACGGCGGTCGTCAATATAAATGAAAAACGATATCGTCATAACTGCATTACATAAAGCCGTATAGTTTACGTTTTGAATAGCTTAGCTGATAGCAGTTTCAAAAAGTATAACATTTTACCTTAGTCGACAAGCCTATATCCGCCATTTTTAAAGATGGCGCCCTTCAAAGTATAATGTATTCCCATATCTCAAGAACTACACAACAAAGTTGATGTTAAAATGTATGTTTTTTTAGGTGTGATGATTTAAAATACATTACTTTTGACATTCATTGCCTTTAAGTATATCTGCCATTTTGAAATATCCGCCATTTTGAAAGATGGCGGCAGACAAAACCTGCTATTCCGGTATATTCCAGCGGCTATAGGTGAAGATTGTGCATAAAAGGAAAGATAAAAGGAAGACATTTGGCTCATATATTCTTTACATCAATAGAATCAATTTAAAGATTGGAGGATTCCAGATTTTTCAGCGTTCAGAAATGGCGGCCTTTTTCAAAATAGCCGCCAAATAAAATTTCCACTTATCGTAATAACTGTATTACACAGAGCAATAATGTTTGTATCTAGTTATATGTTTTAGGGGTCAGAGATTTCATATTTGTTACTTTCGTACTTCTCCGACATTCACATCCGCCATTTAAAAAGATGGCGGTCAATACAAATATAAAGATATCTTAATAACTACGTTACATACAGCCGCATTGTTTACGTTTTTGAATAGCCTGGAGGATAGCGATTTCAAAAAATATAACCTTTTACCTTCGACGACATGTGTACATCCGCCATTTATAAAGATGGTACCCGTCAAATCATTCCCGTATATCAAGAACGACATAACACACAACCATAAAGTTGATGTCGATATGGATGTTTTCTAGCTGCGATAATTTTAAATACATTATTTTTGACCTTCATTGACTTTAAAATATATCCGCCATTTTAAAAGATGGCGGCAGACAAAGCCTATTATTCCCGTATCTTACTACCTACATATCCTTGAACCTTCAAGTTGGCGTGATCTATATATGTACAGTTCAGGGCAATATAATTTCAATAAATTACGATGTAGTATATCAAACAGTTGTATGTACAAAACACTTGCCTGGACCATGCGATCTCGGAAACTGTTACGGTCCATCTGAGACATCAGTGCAGGGTGGAGGAAGAACAGAGCAAAGTGATGCTTGTTTTCGAGAGCAAACCAACGTCATACTGACTTTACTATGTAATCCAGGTATGAAATGAATATTGCCACCCGATAATACTACTCCACTGTCTTGCTCTGGTAGTTTGGTGGTTGTGTTAGACGTCCACACTGGCGAGGCATACGCAACTCAATTCCAAGTGGCTTTGCAATCCTGTCAGTTTGCACCGTTGTGTCTTCCTTAAAGTGTTCTTCAGCTTCTCTTCTGTGAGTTTCCAATATGAGCAACAGCTGCTGGAATGTTTCCATTCTTTAAAACGGTTCTCTTATTTGGTGCATAGAACATGAGCAAAGTGTTTTGCTTTTATCAAAAAGTGCACAATCTTTTCACCGATCCGCTGGACTATTAAGACAACATGTCGCAACGAACTATAGGTGGAGCATGATCTCCGGTACGTGTGCACTCGCTAACGAAACCATGCAGAATCAATAAGCTTGGCGATGCTTTGCAACAACATCCATCCCTTTGAAGTTTGAACCGAACAACATGGACAGTTCTTTGTATAACGTCATTAAGATATGACTTAAAATAATTGTTGGTGTCATACAGTGTCAACTATCTGATTGAACGAAGTAAAACAGACGTTTCATTATTCAGCATCAGAAAGACAAATAATTCACAATCAAGAAGCTTGTTGGTGTTATATGAAGCGTCACCTATTTCATTGAATGAACCAAAACGGACATTTCTGTGTGAAGTGTCAGTAAGATGCGACTTTAAATAATTCACAATCATGAACATTGTTGGTGTTATGCAGCATTACCTATTTGATTATCAGCAGATTTTTTTAATATGACTTCATGCAAATAAATCTGTATTAATCTCTAACCCAGATAGCATGCAAACGTTAATATAACGTTAATGTAACATGTGAAGAAACGTTTGTTTAACGTTTAATGCAAACGTTAATTTTGCGTTATTTTGCTCGTTTTTTAATATTAATCTAACGTTTAATTTCTAACCAAAACGAAACGTTAAACTAACGTAATGTAATGCAGAAACGTTAATTCAACGTTTAATGCAAACGTTAGTTTAATGTTATTTTGTTCGTTTCTTTAACGCTAATCTAACAAATACGTAACGTTAAACAATAACGTAACCGTTGCAGAAACGTTAATTTAACGTTGAATGGAAACGTTAGTTTACCGTTATTTTGCTCGTTTCGTTAACGTTAATCTAAAGTTTCATTTCTAACCAAAGTGTACTGTTAAACTAACGTTAATGTAACTGTTACAGAAACGTTAGTTTAACGTTCATTTAACGTTTAATTTCTAACCAAAATGTAACAGTAAACTAACGTTTTTTGGCAGTCAAGACGTTTTTACGCACAGCTCCTGTGTGTTTAAACAATTATCAAGTAAACGATCCAGATTACAAGTGATGCTGTAATAATCTAAATTACAGTTTATGACACTCGCTTATAGTTATGGTGCATCATAATCAAAACCATGGATGTTTTTAAAACATTGATCGCTTGCTTAATAAGTATATAGGATCACCAACAATGCATCATCTCTTAAAATGTTTCGAATGTAATTAATAGCAGTAAATTAAATACTATCAATTATCAAAAAAACATCCAGCACATTCAACTGTTAAACTTGCAATCACGAAGGAATTTGTCACGGCTAGCTGATTAGCAGTTGCTTTGATGTTTATATGTCAATAACATGGATCGATGTAAGATATGTCAGTACCTGAATAACAAAAAACAAACATTATTATAATAGTAGTGTGCTCTTGAAACCAAATACCATGCATTGTGTACGTAAATTAAAATAAAACAGTACGCTGGTGCGCCCGTGCGTGCGTGTATGATGCGTGCGGTCATTAATTAGCGGTTGGTTTGGCCAGATTTCTTCTCACCCCGGCAAAGAGCCGGCATATACTGCCACAGCTTGACAGGACAACCATAATACAGGAAACATAGTTTAAGGTGTACTAACATAATAACCTAAGTTTTTCAGTCAATCGATCTTGGTCTCACTGTAACGGCTAGAACCCGCATCTACTAATGTGGTGGTTTCGTTTAATGATCGCAACCGGTTGCACAGTTGCAAGTGGGCGGTGTTTAACTATGGCAAATGATGCACACAGCTAGGCCCTACCACCTATAGGGCATGACATATCGTGTTGACCTGATTATAGAAGAAAGTACCGTTACTTCTCTAAGTTTATCACACAGCGGGAGTGCATCGGCTCTATCTGTCGGTCGTCGACTGAGAGAGCAGGGTTTTCAAAGAAAGGCACCCCGTCGTCGCCGTCGAAACCGGTTACGCACCGGATTAAAACTTAGAATGTTTCACATAGAAACAGAGAAGTCGAGATGGTGTTCGATTGAATAGGTCTGCCAGGGAGTAAAGTATAAAGCGCTTTTGCGCAGTCCTAAGGACTGGATACTGCGCTATATAAAACTTGAGAACAATAATATAAAAGTGAACAATACAAAAACAATACAATTATTTTGACGTATGATGTCTGTCTGTCCGCCTGTTCGGCTGGCTGGCTGCACGTCTCTAGTTATGCATGTCTGCTAGAACTAACATTTTAATACTTAATTAATTGAGAGTCAATTGAGAATTTGTCAGTTAAATAAAATTAACTTGTTTAGGTAAAGTTCATTAATTAAATCCAACTATACAAGACTTTGTGAAAATAACTAACTTAATGAAGGACAAGACAGCAACAGAATTTTGAAAGATGAGATTGAGGGCATTATTGAAAGATTATGTGGGCGAGTTTAAGATCATCAGGAAAAAAGCCGGAGCTCAGTGGTGAATTTATGTTATCAGATATTACTTTCCGAAATACAGAGGAAGTTTCCATAATGCCGAAATATGAAGGGCTAATGCATGATTACGGAAAATCCGTAATGGTAGGCAGCCTTGCTCTGGGACACTGTCTAGCCCATCACACGGTTTCACCCATTACACAATTAAATCTGGGGAATAGTCTGGCTGTCGTCTTCCAGTCACCTCCTGGAGTGATTAATCACTCAGCATATCAGACTCCCCGCTCCCCTTATTTTGTGGGGGAGTGGTGAGTCTGATATGCTGGCTTAACAGTTCAGGATGTAACCTGATATATCAACATGCACAACCCATGCCTAATGCACACATTCAATGTCACAATGCAAAATTTTACTAGCATACACTAGATTTAACGAATTTAAACACGATTAAAACATACTTTCTATGCCATTCAAACAACTACTAGCTGTGATCAGCCTCAGAAACCTCATTAATCCTCCTTTATCACCATCTGGTCAGGCACTGCTCCCGAGGTCCACATACAATTAAGTCTCCATCTTCCAATTTTCCTAGTAATCAAAGTCACAACAAAATAACTATAGCCAAACATATGTAAATCAGTTTACATCTAAGGATGCACAATTCTCTTTCCCACATCATGGTACAATTATAAATTGAAAGTATTGCTTTATAATGTATAAAATATAGGTTGAAACTTACCCAAACAGCATGTGGTGTTACTGTAACATTGAACGTTGGCACACTGACTGTGGCAGTTGGTGGCAGTTATTCCCGCCCACTGACCACACGTGACCACTGTGCCTTGAGTAGAATTTAGATTTAAACAATTCAATTATTAGTAATAAGACCAGCAACCTATAAAGTAAGTATAACTAGCTACAATAGAGATAAGTAGAATAATAAATTATTAATTAAATATATTCTCCAAGATTTCTTAAGTTACCCTGGATGCTGCCATGTGGTGGTGATTTTTTAAAACTAGACCACCTGCCAACTACTATATACGGAACGACATGACAATATACGTATACGACTACTATATTAGTATATAGGGCGTATATAGATCATCAATACATAGGACTAAATATTAATATGTATATTTTTGCTAATTACATCGCCTGGAGTGACTTAGAAGTCCCGCTCTGTCATGGTAGTCTTCCGCATTAATTAAGAGAATGCAGGATATAAATACAGTAGGCGAGTGGCAAATCCCCCAAAAGTGATTTATTTTAGGAGTTTAAATGCCCCCCCTCTACACACACCCAAATATTACGTTATTGGAAAGCCCTACATCTCCCCATCACGATTAGGCCTGCCGTAAAGTTGCCAAGTGGTGCAGTAAGCGTGAATCCACTGTCAAACAAGGTCACCATCAAACGATCAATATTAGGAATTGGGCTCTTCCGAAAACTTATTAATATTACAATAGCTGTCTAGCTACTTTATTTAACTAGATAATGGCCATGTCATAAATTCTTGGAAAGCGTCATAAGTACGTCCAATATATGTAATAAAACCCCACAACTGTCTTATTATATTTATTGGGTGTCTAACATGATATCGACATCATAAGTATGTCCAATGGAAGCCTATATATGTAATAAAACCCCACAACTGTCTTATTATATTTATTGGGTGGCTAACATGATATCGACATCATAAGTATGTCCAATGGAAGCCTCTATATGTAGTAAAACCCCACAACTGTCTTATTATATTTATTGGGTGGCTAACATGATATCGACATCATAAGTATGTCCAATGGAAGCCTATATATGTAATAAAACCCCACAACTGTCTTATTATATTTATTGGGTGGCTAACATGATATCGACATCGTAAGTATGTCCAGTGGAAGCCTATATATGTAATAAACCCCACAACTGTCTTATTTCAATAATAATAGCTGCTTCATTGGGTATTCAATTAACTGCAACGATTTTCAGTACGTTTACAATTTTTACGAAGCACATGGACCAGAGTGTCAGGGGTCAAACCAATAGCCACTGGGTGTCGCGGAAGCATTTCCCTATGTAGCTTGTTTGGGAAAAAAAATTGCACACGGAGGTTGGAGGGGGGCTTGCGGAAACTGACCCCCCCCACTTTGTGAAGCATATGTGATGGTCACTACACTACACTTTTTGTATCAATGTAACCATAATTTCAGTAACCAATTAAATTGACTATATCATGTATAATAAAACATCACACAATTTATTTAAAACAATGTACTATAACTCCAGTCCATAGCAGTGTGGCCAAGTACATATGGTGTTTGTCGTTTACGTCAACAATATCTACATTTGGACACAATTCATTTTGTAATGTTAAAGACATTTATGATAACAGACATATTCATAACACACCTAAACAGAACATTAAACTCCACAAAATGGTGCACATCACATGGTTACCTACAGAGTTACCTACATCGAGTCTTCCGATGTTGGTATAAACTAGCGTAGTGTACAAACTGCTTTCCACATATGTCACATTTGTAGGGTTTCTCACCTGTGTGGATGCGCACATGGACTTTCAAATTATATCTTTTTACAAACCTTGCACCACAGTTACCACATTTGAAAGGTTTCTCCCCTGTGTGAGTGTACAAATGTGCTCTGAAATTACACTTCGTTGTAAATCCTGCTCCACACGTGTCACAACTGAAACGTTTCTTCACCGTGTGAATGTACATATGTCTTATGCAATTTCTCTCCCATGCAAATGCTGCTCCACACGTGTCACATTTGAAAGGTTTCTCCCCTGTGTGAACACGTGTATGTTCTTTTAAGTGATACTCTGTTAAAAATTTTGCTTCACATAAGTCGCATTTAAAACGTTTCTCGCCGTGAACGAGACGATGCCGGTGTAAATTTGCAACCACGGCAAACCATGCCCCACAGATACCACACTCAAATGGTTTCTCCCCAGTGTGGGTATACTGATGCCGAGTTAAATCACGTCTTGTAATATACTTTGCCCCACAGGTATCACACACGTGGGGTTTTTCATCATCGTGAATGATCAAATGAAGTTTTAAGTGATTTTTCTGCGAGAACTGCTTTCCACATGTGTTACATTTGTATGGTTTCTCTGCTGCATGAGTGCGCATGTGTATTTTTAAATACTTCTTCAGTGGAAACTTTATGTCACAGAGTTCACATGCATGTTTGTCCACTCTGTGAGTGCGCATGTGAATCCTCAAAGCAGTTTTCCTTGGAAACTGTTTGTCACATGTTTCACATTTGTAGCATTTTTCCTTAGTGTGGATGCGCAGATGCCTTTTCAGACAATCACTTTCGGCAAACATTGCCCCACATGTGTCATATTTGAACGGTTTCTCTCTAGTGTGAATGCGCATGTGCCTCTTTAGAGCATTATACTGTGGGAACCTTGCCTTGCACATGATACATTTGAAGCATTTCTCAATAGACACACTGTTGTTTAACTCACAACTTTGTACAGACTGTTTTCCACTCGCGTTACACATGTATGATTCGTTGGTAGTGCTGCAGCACAAACCGTGATGGTTTGCAAACTGCACATCACATTTTTCAAGTTTCTCATCAGATTGAGCATACACATGACTTTTCCACCCAATGTGTTTTTTCAACCGGTTTCTTGTTATGAACAGTGTGCTATGGGTACCGCATTCATACGAGTTCCCTTCAGTAACACAGCAAACATGGTTGTTTAAGTGAAAGTTTTTTTCATACTGGTCCCCACAACTGTCACATTTGTAGGGTTTCTCCTCAGATTGAAAACACATGTGACTCTTCAACAGATTTCTCTTTGCAAACTGTTCTCCACAAATGTCACATTTGTAGGGTTTCTCCTCAGATTGAAAACACATGTGACTCTTCAACAGATTTCTCTTTGCAAACTGTTCTCCACAAATGTCACATTTGTAGGGTTTCTCCTCAGATTGAAAACACATGTGACTCTTCAACAGATTTCTCTTTGCAAACTGTTCTCCACAAATGTCACATTTGTAGGGTTTCTCCTCAGATTGAAAACACATGTGACTCTTCAACAGATTTCTCTTTGCAAACTGTTCTCCACAAATGTCACATTTGTAGGGTTTCTCCTCAGATTGAAAACACATGTGACTCTTCAACAGATTTCTCTTCGCAAACTGTTCTCCACAAATGTCACATTTGTAGGGTTTCTCCTCAGATTGAAAACACATGTGACTCTTCAACAGATTTCTCTTTGCAAACTGTTCTGCACAAACATCGCATTTGTAGGATTTCTTCTCAGATTGAGAACACATGTGACTTTTCAACAGATTTCTCTTTGCAAACTGTTCTCCACAAGTGTCGCATATGCAGGATTTCTCCTCAGATTGAGAACACATGTGACTCTTCAACAGATTTCTCTTCGCAAACTGTTCTCCACAAATGTCACATTTGTAGGGTTTCTCCTCAGATTGAAAACACATGTGACTCTTCAACAGATTTCTCTTCGCAAACTGTTCTTCACAAATGTCACATTTGTAGGATTTCTCCTCAGATTGAGAACACATGTGACTCTTTAACAGTCTTCTCTTTGCAAACTGTTCTGCACAAACATCGCATTTGTAGGATTTCTTCTCAGATTGAGAACACATGTGACTTTTCAACAGATTTCTCTTTGCAAACTGTTCTCCACAAGTGTCGCATATGCAGGATTTCTCCTCAGATTGAGAACACATGTGACTCTTCAACAGATTTCTCTTCGCAAACTGTTCTCCACAAATGTCACATTTGTAGGGTTTCTCCTCAGATTGAAAACACATGTGACTCTTCAACAGATTTCTCTTCGCAAACTGTTCTCCACAAATGTCACATTTGTAGGATTTCTCCTCAGATTGAGAACACATGTGACTCTTTAACAGTCTTCTCTTTGCAAACTGTTCTGCACAAACATCGCATTTGTAGGATTTCTTCTCAGATTGAGAACACATGTGACTCTTCAACAGATTTCTCTTTGCAAACTGTTCTCCACAAGTGTCACATTTGTAGGATTTCTCCTCAGATTGAGAACACATGTGACTCTTCAACAGTCTTCTCTTTGCAAACTGTTCTCCACAAGTGTCACATTTGTAGGATTTCTCTCCAGTGTGTGAACACATGTGCCTCTGTAATCGTTGCTTCTTTGAAAATCGATCCTCACATATGTCACATTGATGGACTTTCTCTTCAGTGCTGCCAGAAACTGTTGTCTCTGCCATGTGAGAGGAGACACTCTCAGCACTTGCACAAGAAACATAAGCCATTCTGTGTTACAGTGAACACTTTTGTCCTGCACACCTGGCCAGACTTGTCACAGGTTCCATCTGAAACAAGAATATCAAATTACTCAACTACACATTTCCTTTATTGTAAGTAACGTATAAAAAGGATGGACTGGTACCATAGTTTATATTACTGAAGTGGGAGAGTTTTTCCGCAGGAGCACCTCCTCGGCACCCTAGAAAGATCTGCCCTGGAGGTAAGTGGTGTGACCTGTTATTTCTTTGATCTTCTATTTTTAACAGAGTATCACTTAAAAGAACATACACGTGTTCACACAGGGGAGAAACCTTTCAAATGTGACACGTGTGGAGCAGCATTTGCATGGGAGAGAAATTGCATAAGACATATGTACATTCACACAGTGAAGAAACGTTTCAGTTGTTTTCACTCAATGAGAATCCACAGATGATGACTGCATGACTAACGCAATTTGGTTGATACATATCTTTATGTACAAAAAAATATGATGTAGCACTGAAGTGTTATAAAATAAATCTTGAACTATAGATAAAATTATTTTGTTTTAGGAGCATGACTGAGATTATAACTCCAAAATTCATTTGTCCTATTGTGAATCTTGTTCTTTTTCAAATATTTATTACATGAGTACTTTATGTCTTTAATAAAGTTCTACAGTGTGTATATAGTTACCGGGTTGTTGTTCGACCCACACCAAAATCCGTCGCTTTGAATCTTGCAAGATTTAGCTGCTGATCTCTGTGTATGATTTATGAGATTTGAGCTTGACTTCCTATTGTAATTATGTCACGTGCATCAACATATCTTTTTCATTGCTAGCACAGTAAACACTGTTACCAAACTTGTCGCGCAGCACTGTGTTTTTGTATAGAAACTTGAGTATTTCACGAAAATCTATTTTTCTGACAATATATTTGCATAACATGAGACAAATAAGTGATAATTAAGGAGTTACAATATGGATATCTTTTGCATGTTTCTGCAGATTTGTATGAAAACGGCATGTTTATATTATTGGCACGATCGTCGACAATACCATGTTAATATGTGTGCAATAAGTTTTTGTTGTTGACTATTTCAGTACACACTGTGTACTAAAACAACACAGTCTTGTACTAGTTTATAAAGCCTAGTAATAAGTTAAACTGTTTGCTACTGAGTACTGTCTCACTCTCGGTCAGTGTCACACAGTCAGAGTCAGACACAGTCTGTTTAATAACCACGTGCTCATAACTACTATGGCCATGCCAACAATTCCTACCACAATTCATACTTAGCGCATTCTAAGAATGGATTACAATATCAAAAACAACAAGTTACAAGAGTCTAACGACGCAGATCGACATTACTTATACTTCGTCTACAGACCAGTGCCTAGTTAGTATAGGGGTCAGCACACTGTCACTGTCAGTTTTCCCATTTGGCGACCATGTTAATGTTTTGTGTGATTATAAGAAAACGTGACCTATAAAGTTTCTTAAACTTCTCACCTGCTGTTATTATCATCTCATTGACATGCTGGTCGAGTTTAGTCAAAATCTAATATCTCTAGCTCTTGCAAAATGCCTGTATGTATGACACTCGTCAATATTTACAAATGGATGCAGGCAGTAATCCGGCTACAGTGTCAACTAGCCAAATTGCTGCCAGATACCCTTCCGCTTAGTAAAATCAGCTAAAAAGACACCATTTTACTGTCAACAGCTTCAACAATCACATCTAGAAATCTGACTACTCAAGTGCACTTATGTCAGAGCAAGTGAATATTATAGTCATTTCTCAAAAATATACTGCACTTTTTTTCGTCTGTAATCAAGCAGGAAGTCCAACAGTGTGCTGACCCCTATAGGCCTACACTGCCAATGGGGTTTGATTAGTCAAAATCTAAACGGCGCACGACCACGTCCACGAAGTTGACGAACGACCACCCACGACCATGTAATATAATGTGTTGGTAGATAGTTTGGACGTTGATGGTATATATATGGTTTGTGTGTGCATTATTAATTTTTTGAGTCTGTATTTCACCCAGGATTTACACAATTTAGGCATTTTATCCGATTTTCCGGACGAGCATTTAGTCTTGGCACAGTAGCGTCACCTGGCGAATGGAACCGGCGAGTTACCACAAGCGATGATAAAAATTGCGAATTTTGTTACTCTAATGTGAAGAACATATTTGAAATTTGGCGAGCTGCACATACATACCTCCTATGTATCACCAACTATAACGATAACTGTTTATATATATATAAATAAGTCGATGTATATAACAATACTTTATTGCCGACTTTGTTTCGTTTACACCTGGAGACAACACACATCATGGCGACAACACACACAAAACCACGTTGGCTTTTGTGTAGCCACTGGCACGCTGATATACACTTTATTCGCCAGGTGGCGTTTCAGTTTATCACTTTAATTGTGATATCGTCACACCAACAGCCCGCTTGGTTACAAACACTACATACACGGATTCACAGTTCCGACGCCATCTTGACCCAGATCAGAGTTGCGAGTAAATAAACGCACGTGGTTATTTCATTACACGGATTCACGGTTCAGACGCCATCTTGACCCAAATCAGAGTTGCGAGTAAATAAACGCACGTGGTTACGATAACAAACCAAAACAAACTTATTTAAGATGGCGGATGCCCATATATGGTAGAACCGTGAATCCGTGTATACACTTTACATACAAATAATTAGCATATTATCGCCCAGCATAAAGCTGTCACGGGCTCCGATTCACCAGTGCCAAGATTGGGGTAAGACCACATTAAGGATTTGTCCGCCATTACCGAAATAGTACCCTTGAAAATACCGTTTTGGTGTGATTTTTTTGACATGGCACATGTTAGTTCAGTGAATACTGAATGCATTATTGCATTAGGTCTTTCACGAGGTAGCAATAAATATACGCTAGTCGCTCGCGTATTCGCCGCACAGTGGCTATTTTACGGAATTACGCTTTTGCAGCACACCACAATATTTCAAAATCCGTCACCAGATTGGGGCGACATTAAATGAGGTATGAGAATTTCACGAGTTTTCCACAGCACTTGTGTCAGTGGACGTTAAATATGTTGTAAAATTTTCAAGAAAATCATAAACCAAATTTTGCAGGAAATAAAGGAAACGTTATAATGGGCGCCTATATAAAATTTAAATGTGGTCTTACCCCCCCCCCAGAGTAGGTGCGTGCCAGGATTCCTCGTTGTTACTAAGGTGGTTTGCGTTAGTAATACGAAATGTTTTCTAGTATAATTGTTAGTATACAAATTAAAAATAAAATGGAATAATTTGCATGATTATTTTCACGCACCCAAACATATTGTTTGATTTAGAGCGCTCTTTTTGTTATATTCATGATCTGTAATCGAGGCTATAAATGGTCCCGAGGCTATTGTGATGTGTGGCGCATGGCACTGTCAATATGTACAGCCACGGTGTCGTGCTATTCTTTTGTGCATACGGAATACACTGATTCACGGTTCTACCATATATGGGCATCCGCCATCTTAAATAAGTTTGTTTTGCTTTGTTATCGTAACCACGTGCGTTTATTTACTCGCAACTCCCATCTAGGTCAAGATGGCGTCGGAACCGTCTACCATATATGGGTATCCGCCATCTTAAATAAGTTTGTTTTGCTTTGTTATCGTAACCACGTGCGGTTATTTACTCGCCACTCTGATCTAGGTCAAGATGGTGTCGGAACCGTGAATCCGAGTATACTTTCTTCTTGAAATGGTGATAAATTAATCAACATAATTAACTGTTTGCTTTAATAAATAAAAATATAGTAGGCCTACTTATTCTGATTGCCTTCTTATATAAACATTGTATGTTTATTTATCCTTTATTTGATGGATAACTATTTGCACACATTAGCCGGGCACAGACCACAGCACATTGTGTGATAAAAGTGGCTTTAATTTATATATATATACATATATATATATATATATAACGCTTACAAGGGGTGCCACTGGTTCACATACAAAAGAATTACAATATTTAACAAGATTGCCATCAGGAGAATTAACTCTAGGTGGCAGGTGGACAAGGAAGCCATTTGGCTTATCGAGAGTCCGACCCTTTTATCTATGTGTATCCCGCCCTTCTGAGGTATGTGTTGATTTTATTTTGAAATATATTCACACTAATAGCACCTACACAATCAGCAGATAATCTGTTCAATTCATTTACAGTCGTTTGTGAAAATGATAACTTTCTTATATCTAATCTACACTGCTCCTTTGCTAATGTAACTTCATGTCCTCTAGTCCTTCTATCTTTCTTAACTGAGAAAAAAATATTTCTATCAATATTTTCGTAACCATTCATTATATTAAACACTTCTATCTGATCTCCTCTCAATCTCCCGGTCTCTAGTGTTGTTAAGCCGCATTATTTAGGCATATTTCGTAACTAAGATCCCTCAGCATTGGTATCATTTTAGTTGCTCTCCTCTGCACTCTTTCTAGCATATCTATGTTCTTCCTGCGATATGGCCTCCATGCTTGAATCCAATATTCTAAATGAGGCCTAACTATTGTTTTGTACAGCAGTATTATTAGCTCTTTTTCCTTATACGTTATATTTCGCCTAATTAATCCAAGAATTTGATTTCCCTTTGAAGCTGCAATTCCGCACTGCTCTGAAACCTTCATATCAGCACTAATGGTTAACCCTAAGTCCTTTTCTTTTACAGTAGTACTTAGTACAGTACCCCCCATTGTATATTCTACCTCTTCGTTCCCATGTCCTGCGTGGAGGCATTTACATTTCCCAAATATGTAGTGACCGGTTTCCTCTAGGTAAATTCCTAAACATGTTATTGAAGTAACTTGAATTATAGTAATTACATTTATTTTAATTACATCATGATCATCATCTTATTTTCAGGAGTAAATATAATAAATTAGTTTTATGTTTAGTGATATTTTGTTACAATGAATCCATGCTGATATCCTATTGTGTTCCGTATTTACTTCTTCAATAAGCCTAGTAACATTTGTGTGTAAGTGAAACCTATTTCTGCCATCTGTCAATAACATATTTATTGTTTTAACAATGTCGTTTAAGCATAACATGAACAGAACTGGACCTAGCATAGATCCTTGTGGAATAACACATGTGGCTGTCATTACTTCCAAATCTGATTGATTATACAAAATAAACTGTTTTCTACTTAATTTCTAAACTACTGTAGACATACACCTCTTTTTCAATAACAACTGAGTTTATTATGTACAATATCATGTTCTGTGGTGTACAATTTAACAAATCCAATCCACAAGTCATCTAGGCTAAACAACCAGCCAACCAATATTTGGTGTTATTAGCAACACATTCAACTGACTGGATTGAACTGCCTTCAGTCATTGCCAGTACATCGACAACTTCATAAAAGAAACATTTAAGCACCTTCATAGACAAACTTGCTGGCTATTAGCAAACTAACCTATGCGCACACTCAACATCTCATTTTCTTACCTCAAAGACCAGCTATACCAAACAACAACACCTATGAAATATGCATTCTCTCTGTGCGTTGGCTGAATTCATAAATGTAACCCACCATTCCAAAATAAGACACTTCTTACTGATGATCATTATGAGTTATGAGCCGTCACTGTCACAATTTGTTATTGAGTATCCATCGTAAAACATTCCTGAATAGACAAATCTGTCATGTGTTAGTTGTAATGTGAAAATTGTAAAAATTTTAACAACGTGTTTCGTACTGAGTTTTGTGACAACTGTCAATTATTTTATTGCTGACAATGCTCTAAACTATGGCCAACAGTGTGAAACCACAAAGTGAAAAATCACAGCTGACAGAATTAAAACCACAGTCAAGAAAGTAAAAACGATAGCCAGCTGAGAGAAAACCTTGAAACTGTTTTTCTTGAAACCATACTTTTCACATTTTACCATTAAAATAGCTATATCTCTGGAAGTAATGAGAATATAATTATTATTGAGGTATGAATTTCTCGAGGAGCGTCTCATTTTGGCATGGTGGGTCACAAATGTTGTGCATTAAACGTTCAACACTGTTTCTCAAAACATGAATTCTTTCACTAATCAATTCAGCAATGAATAACTTTGCCAACAATTTATTTACAAAGTTTCCATTGGTACCACTGCATAGATCTTTGAGGAACACTATCCTCCTGTCAGCAACTGTGTTGGCCAGGTTGGTGCCATTGCATAGATCTTTGTGGAACACTATCCTCCTGTCAGTAATTGTGTTGGCCAGGTTGGTACCACTGCATAGATCTTTGTGGAACACTATCCTCCTGTCAGTAATTGTGTTGGCCAGGTTGGTACCACTGCATAGATCTTTGTGGAACACTACCCTCCTGTCAGTAACTGTGTTGGCCAGGTTGGTACCACTGCATAGATCTTTGAGGAACACTATCCTCCTGTCAGTAACTGTGTTGGCCAGGTTGGTACCACTGCATAGATCTTTGAGGAACACTATCCTCCTGTCAGTAATTGTGTTGGCCAGGTTGGTACCACTGCATAGATCTTTGTGGAACACTATCCTCCTGTCAGTAATTGTGTTGGCCAGGTTGGTACCACTGCATAGATCTTTGTGGAACACTACCCTCCTGTCAGTAACTGTGTTGGCCAGGTTGGTACCACTGCATAGATCTTTGAGGAACACTATCCTCCTGTCAGTAACTGTGTTGGCCAGGTTGGTACCACTGCATAGATCTTTGAGGAACACTATCCTCCTGTCAGTAATTGTGTTGGCCAGGTTGGTACCACTGCATAGATCTTTGTGGAACACTATCCTCCTGTCAGTAATTGTGTTGGCCAGGTTGGTACCACTGCATATATCTTTGTGGAACACTACCCTCCTGTCAGTAACTGTGTTGGCCAGGTTGGTACCACTGCATAGATCTTTGAGGAACACTATCCTCCTGTCAGTAACTGTGTTGGCCAGGTTGGTACCACTGCATAGATCTTTGTGGAACACTACCCTCCTGTCAGTAACTGTGTTGGCCAGGTTGGTACCACTGCATAGATCTTTGAGGAACACTACCCTCCTGTCAGTAACTGTGTTGGCCAGGTTGGTACCACTGCATAGATCTTTGAGGAACACTACCCTCCTGTCAGTAACTGTGTTGGCCAGGTTGGTACCACTGCATAGATCTTTGAGGAACACTATCCTCCTGTCAGTAATTGTGTTGGCCAGGTTGGTACCACTGCATAGATCTTTGTGGAACACTATCCTCCTGTCAGTAATTGTGTTGGCCAGGTTGGTGCCACTGCATAGATCTTTGAGGAACACTATCCTCCTGTCAGTAATTGTGTTGGCCAGGTTGGTACCACTGCATAGATCTTTGTGGAACACTATCCTCCTGTCAGTAATTGTGTTGGCCAGGTTGGTACCATTGCATAGATCTTTGAGGAACACTATCCTCCTGTCAGTAATTGTGTTGGCCAGGTTGGTGCCATTGCATAGATCTTTGTGGAACACTATCCTCCTGTCAGTAATTGTGTTAGCCAGGTTGGTGCCATTGCATAGATCTTTGAGGAACACTATCCTGCTGTCAGTAATTGTGTTGGCCAGGTTGGTGCCATTGCATATATCTTTGAGGAACACTATCCTTCTGTCAGTAATTGTGTTGGCCAGGTTGGTGCCATTGCATAGATCTTTGAGGAACACTATCCTTCTGTCAGTAATTGTGATGGCCAGGTTGGTGCCATTGCATAGATCTTTGAGGAACACTATCCTTCTGTCAGTAATTGTGTTGGCCAGGTTGGTGCCATTGCATAGATCTTTGAGGAACACTATCCTCCTGTCAGTAATTGTGATGGCCATGTTGGTGCCACTGCATAGATCTTTGAGGAACACTATCCTCCTGTCAGTAATTGTGTTGGCCAGGTTGGTGCCACTGCATAGATCTTCGAGGAACACTATCCTCCTGTCAGTAATTGTGTTGGCCAGGTTGGTGCCACTGCATAGATCTTCGAGGAACACTATCCTCCTGTCAGTAATTGTGTTAGCCAGGTTGGTGCCACTGCATAGATCTTCGAGGAACACTATCCTCCTGTCAGTAATTGTGTTGGCCAGGTTGGTGCCACTGCATAGATCTTTGAGGAACACTATCCTCCTGTCAGTAATTGTGTTGGCCAGGTTGGTGCCACTGCATAGATCTTTGAGGAACACTATCCTCCTGTCAGTAATTGTGTTGGCCAGGTTGGTGCCATTGCATAGATCTTCGAGGAACACTATCCTCCTGTCAGTAATTGTGTTGGCCAGTTTGGTGCCATTGCATAGATCTTCGAGGAACACTATCCTCATGTCAGTAATTCTGTTGGCCAGGTTGGTGCCATTGCATAGATCTTCGAGGAACACTATCCTCCTGTCAGTAATTCTGTTGGCCAGGTTGGTGCCATTGCATAGATCTTCGAGGAACACTATCCTTCTGTCAGTTATTCTGTTGGCCAGGTTGGTGCCATTGCATAGATCTTTGAGGAACACTATCCTCCTGTCAGTAATTGTAATGGCCAGGTTGGTACCATTGCATAGATCTTTGAGGAACACTATCCTCCTGTCAGTAATTGTAATGGCCAGGTTGCACAGATTACACAGTCTTAGCTGACATTGTACAATCTCAATTCACTGTACAGTATAACCACCTTAAAGAGAAAAAGACGGGCGGTTGCTTTACAAAAGTAATGAGTTTAGTAGATTAACAGTAATTTAAAACGATAAAAAATTAACACAGTGACAGGGTGCCAATTTGCAGGGGTAACTACAGTGTGAGGTTCTACTATACTCTCTTAGTACAGTTCTACTGTACTATCTTAGTACAGTTCTACTGTACTCTCTTAGTACAGTTCTACTGTACTCTCTTAGTACAGTTCTTCTCTCTTAGTACAGTTCTACTATACTCTCTTAGTACAGTTCTACTCTCTTAGTACAGTTCTACTATACTCTCTTAGTACAGTTCAACTGTACTCTCTTAGTACAGTGTGTGCCGTAGAACTGTAACGGTTTTGTTACCAGTTCGGCACACTGCAAGTGCCACAATGAAAAACAATTTTCGCACTCTACCCAGTCTGTGTAGTCTCTATTGGGCTGGCAGGTGGGGTTGCAGCAAGAATCACTGCTGCCCTCTTCCACCAGTCAGGTGGTCACGAACTTTCGGTAGTGAGAAGCCTGGGCCAACTACCACACCCTTTGCCAAAGCCTCAGCATTCTACAATAGTAATTATTTCTTCATTTAGTAAAAATAAAAAAAAATAAAAAAAAATAAAACTGTAATAAATTATGGTGTTATGCCTGATCTGACCTGTTTAAGACATTTCTAACACAAGGCTTTAGGATCACAATCACAATCAATCGCAATACTTTATTGTCCCTTTTTCATTTGGAGTGTAGAGCAGCATATTAAGACATATAAAACAAATGTACATGCAATATACACAATGTAAAATTAAAAAGAGTAAAAGTAATAAAAGTTAAATCGGTTAAATAAATAAATTAATTAAATATGTTAAATAAATTACAACAGTTTTTAAAAAGTTAAGTTAAAGTTAAATCATCTCACAAATCATCTCAGGCTCACTCAGTGTCAGACTGGCAGAGATGGAGGGGAACGAAGGTCAGTTACTCATTCATTAGTCTTATTGACGAGGGGACAAAAGAGTTTCGAGTGCGGTTCAATTTGCAGTGAGGGAGTTGAAAGTAGCGGCCAGAAGGAAGTAGTTTATAGCATTGAAACAGGGGATGTTCGGGATCTGAGGAGACGTTCCAGGATGGAGATGGACCAGATAAATGAACTTGAACCATTGTATTTACTTGGTTCTAGTGATCAAATACTTGATAATTACTTGTAAAATTTGAAATATATAGTGGTTTATAGTATAACATATAATATTTAAATCTCATTTAACATACAGGGAAGGTATTAACCAGTCAGTAACATTAAAGGTACTCAACCAGTTCGATTGCTTTGCTCATCGCGTTTCTTAGTAATTTCACACAAAAACAGAGGAATCAGGTACACCCCAATGATATCCTAGTTCTATTACTTTTATTTTAAAAATTACTATTATTGGACATTTCAAAATTTTATTTGAATTCAATTGTAATTGTATCTAATCTTGGTATTTAATTATTTACAAGGAAAAGAATATGCCAGTAGTTTCACCAGGTTTTTTGATTGCCCCTTCTGTGAGTTTTTGTTATGTTCAGAAAACCAGCGCCCCTCAATACCGTAAAAATTAATGCCCATAACATGTACATATATATATTGGAATTGGAACAATTTATTCGACAATAAACAAACAAAAGCACACATTGCAACACACATTTTTACAATAGTTAGTCTATGTCGGGAGACTCTCACTAAGGCTCAAAAGCCGCTAGCGTGAGAGCCACCCACGGTATATATATATAGCTTTTGACCGTTGGCATTGGTTGCATTTGGCAGGTGGTCGTTCATTGTATTAATAGCCTATTAATACATGTACTATATTTTCAGAACTCGAGGTGTGTCAACACCACATGCAGATTTAAGCATTAAAGCTGTTCACCTTCAGGTAAACGAGTGTTGTCAAATGTGGTTACTCTGTCACCAAACCTGTTATCAAAATTATAAATACAAGCAATAAACAAGTATGTCATAGGCGGATCCAGGCGGGCCTGGGGACAGGTGCTCCCCTAGACCTTAGGAATTTGGCTTGTCTGCAGATCTTTTATAATGGGCCCATGCAACTGTGTTCTCCCAGACCGTTTGAAATGTGTCCCAGTTTAGGTGATAATAATAAGCTGAAGTTATGGCGTCTTCCAATATCACCACTCCAGTGGAGCGGGTGAAGTTATGGCGTCTTCCAATATCACCACTCCAGTGGAGCGGGTGAAGTTATGGCGTCTTCCAATATCACCACTCCAGTGGAGCGGGTGAAGTTATGGTGTCTTCCAATATCACCACTCCAGTGGAGCGGGTGAAGTTATGGCATCTTCCAATATCACCACTCCAGTGGAGCGGGTGAAGTTATGGTGTCTTCCAATATCACCACTCCAGTGGAGCGGGTGAAGTTATGGCGTCTTCCAATATCACCACTCCAGTGGAGCGGGTGAAGTTATGGCGTCTTCCAATATCACCACTCCAGTGGAGCGGGTGATGTTATGGTGTCTTCCAATATCACCACTCCAGTGGAGCGGGTGAAGTTATGGCGTCTTCCAATATCACCACTCCAGTGGAGCGGGTGATGTTATGGCATCTTCCAATATCACCACTCCAGTGGAGCGGGTGAAGTTATGGCGTCTTCCAATATCACCACTCCAGTGGAGCGGGTGAAGTTATGGCGTCTTCCAATATCACCACTCCAGTGGAGCGGGTGAAGTTATGGCGTCTTCCAATATCACCACTCCAGTGGAGCGGGTGAAGTTATGGTGTCTTCCAATATCACCACTCCAGTGGAGCGGGTGAAGTTATGGCATCTTCCAATATCACCACTCCAGTGGAGCGGGTGAAGTTATGGTGTCTTCCAATATCACCACTCCAGTGGAGCGGGTGAAGTTATGGCGTCTTCCAATATCACCACTCCAGTGGAGCGGGTGAAGTTATGGCGTCTTCCAATATCACCACTCCAGTGGAGCGGGTGATGTTATGATGTCTTCCAATATCACCACTCCAGTGGAGCGGGTGATGTTATGGCGTCTTCCAATATCACCACTCCAGTGGAGCGGGTGATGTTATGGTGTCTTCCAATATCACCACTCCAGTGGAGCGGGTGATGTTATGGCGTCTTCCAATATCACCACTCCAGTGGAGCGGCTGAAGTTATGGCGTCTTCCAATATCACCACTCCAGTGGAGCGGTTGAAGTTATGGCGTCTTCCAATATCACCACTCCAGTGGAGCGGGTGAAGTTATGGCGTCTTCCAATATCACCACTCCAGTGGAGCGGGTGAAGTTATGGCGTCTTCCAATATCACCACTCCAGTGGAGCGGGTGAAGTTATGGCGTCTTCCAATATCACCACTCCAGTGGAGCGGGTGAAGTTATGGCGTCTTCCAATATCACCACTCCAGTGGAGCGGGTGAAGTTATGGCGTCTTCCAATATCACCACTCCAGTGGAGCGGGTGATCTTATGGCAGCGTGGTAGCGACAAAATTTAGACTACACCATTTGGTTTGGCTGCCAGTGGGGGCTTCTGTGCCCCCCAGACTCGATTTCTAGATCCACCCCTGTATGTGATAGTTTTGTTTGTCTGCATGAGGATTTTGCAGTAATGTGAGTCCTTGTTAAATTGCATATTGTTGTTTGAAATGCATGTAAAAGACAACGTAAAGTAAAAACATTTTATTGAAACTATTTGATGAGATTGACTACAAAATAATGAAAAGCACAATACAACTACAGGTACAATCACTGCACTTGATATAATAATTGTTAATATCACATACACATCACATGCACATAAAATGCAAAACAATACAACAACAAATTAAGAAGAGGAACAAATGTCAGGTACATATAAAAAACAAACAGATACTTTTATCAAAATTCTTTGTTACAAAAAATAACACTAGTACACGTTATGTCAAATACTAGTTGTAGTTTATACATGCTTTGTATGTTTACAACTTAATTAGTGACTAAACAATTGTGTGTATTTAACAAAAATGTTTAATATCGCATCCCCATAAGATGTAAACCAATGAGAAAAAATTACTTAGGAAGATGTTTAGTTGACTGTTGAACAAATGTAATATGTACATATCAAATAAAATAACTTAAAAATAATATTATAAATCATAATTGTTTTTTAACAAAGAATCTTAATTTATGGTTCTTTATTAACAAAAACATCAATGATATAAAATTCGAAAATTTTGTAGTTTATGCAATGCTTGGTATGTATGTTTACAACTCACAAATAATAGTGACCAGACTAGTAGTCAGGGTCATCGCCACGTGACTGAGAATTACATGTACAACATGCTACGTTGCTCAGGTTTACTCAGCTGTATGAATAGTACCGGCTACAGACCGCAATATTTTTGTACGAATAGTCTTCGCATATTAATTTCATTCTGGCTGAATGCTTCCCAATTCAATTGGTGTTCAATTTAACAGGTCTGTCAGGGAGTAAAGTGTTTGCTTTGAGCTTTGAGCAATCCTGAGGACTGGGTACTACACCATATCAGACTAACTTTGCACAAGTGTTGTTTATAATATAACTAGTACAATGTGCACACAAAGTGAAAATGTAATGTAAATTATTTGTGAAAATATAAAGCAGTGATAACAAAAAATTATTTAGAAATATGAAACGTGGCATAAAAAGTATAATAAAAGTCCTCATGATACATAGAGAACTTAAACAAATAAAATGCTGCTGTCAGTGTATCAACTGATTTTTGTTAAAAAATTTGAAAAGGCTTTCAATACCATTACTTCATCACAAACTTGTGTTCTACATAACAAGTACCTTGTGTATGTTGCAAGAACTCAGCTGGCTGCCACTGACTATCAGCAACACAAAGACAATGAAACCCTACCACTGTAACAATGCTGGATAATTGATGTATTTTTTCATGGACACTACTAAAAGTTAAAGTTGAATTGAATACAAATACCATGTATTATTGACTTTTAATAAATGTGTCATCACATATAAAATATAATACATGTCAGAGCCATGCTAATTGTCACTTTGTCTCCGGTATAGATCGATAGATGCGGGTGTACAGCAAAATGTCAGGAAGCAGTACCATCGAAGACAGCGAACACATACAGTGATGTCATCGATATCCAAACCGATGTAGTTCACCAAAGAATGCTCGACACTGAACCTGTCTCACAGCATCAAGAGTTGTTGCCCGAAGACTCATGCTATATCTGCCAGACCCTAGCACTCACCGTTCCATCACAAACTGCAGAGCTAGTCAGGCGTCACCATATTCGTATGATGAGCAACCTGCATTCTACATTGGTTTTTAGTCAGTCAAGCTAACTGACTGACCTGGAAGCCAGTGTTCACCCCATCGGCGCTGGGGAATCTGTCACGGATGCAACACACGACACAATTGGGATCAGTCGGTGGACATTCACATGACGAACCATTAATATGCAGCATGCTGCATGGCTGTAGAATCTTGTCCGAGATCCTGGACAAATACAACTGCTCAGTATGCCATATTAACTAGAACTAGTAGTACTAAGCACATTAGTCCGATCTCCTGTAAAGAAAAGCATATATTCCGTAAACAAAAAACAGGTATAATTGTGGTGTTGGGAGTAAATAATTATGGAATGTTCGTTATCATAATCAGTAAATATAAAATAATGTTTCATGTGTGACCTGCAGCGTTTCACAAGAAAAAAAGCAGCAGGAAATGTGCTACTACAGCTGCATCTATACATGTTGATATCTTGGGAACAGTCAGTGTTTACCAGGGTTGTTCCAGAGGAGGGAGAGGGTGGGTTGATACAGCATGCAGACATTAATAGAATATGCTCTTTTTCAAAACGGTGAAAAAATGTAACTATTTTTTCTTTACAAGATGTTCATTGTCTTTACATGAATTAAACATTTTTCAATTTCATTCCAGTGATGCCTGATCTTAGTCAGTATTATAGACTGATTTGAATTCTGCTAATCAATAAAGCATCAGTAAAGCGCACTTATATATATTTTTTCAGTATACAAATTCATGTCAGTGTCTGCCATGTGTAACTACTACACATATTCATGTTTGACATTTTAAGGTTTTGCCTGAAGTTGAAGGGTCAAGGTGAATGTTGGAAATGACAAAATGAGGTGTTATTGTGATGCTAACAGTATATTTTCCTCGCCAAGTATTCAAAGGTTCATAACATGTTTACCTTTTTCAAAAATTTATAATTTATTTTATAAACTTTTTCCCGAGTCATCGCCATATGCTAAATACTTTTAAAGGTGTATTAATATGTCTGTGTTGATACACCATGGGTATAATATAAGTGCAGAAGTCAACTTTGTTTTCCATGTCCAAGATGTTATTATTAAAATGTGTATGAAAACAAATATATATGTAAATGTGCACATTAAAATTTGTTCATAACTTATACGTGGTTGATTGTTATCAATTTGAAATTATCTGGATTGATAAAATGTGGGCCTCCCGCAGACTATGTATCCTCCCTGTGTCTGCCTGACCCAGGTGACCGCCTTAACTCCTCTTCTGCCTCCTCTCATTCCCATTCTTGGGTTGCAGTGTGGCCTCTAGCGACATCATAATTCAAGTTACATATTATGCATTCATATATTGCTGTGGTGAGAATATATACACATATTGGTAAATACACAAGAATAGCTGGCATATGTCAGTTGAAAGGTATCACAGGATACCAATTATATAAACTATAGCCAAGCATCAAGGACCACAACGGAAACAAGTGCGAGCATTTTCTTGGTTAATCCTTTATATATGGTGTACTCTAGCTGCATTTATATTTTATATATTTACACGTTTACATTTTTATATTGATTAAAATCACCATCATGGTTGACATATAAAAAATCTCAATTATTTTGCATAAACTGCAATACAAATCAACAACATTCTGCAGTAATAGTATCAAAATGTGAGTCACAAAACACTGTTTTAATAATTATGATCACCAATATAATACTCCCGTGTTTGACGTTCTGTTGTACGAATTTACAGATGCTCCCTTACTAAGTTACTTGCACGATCAACAGGGGCCTAATGCCAAACCAATGACAATGTTACTTGTCATTTCGCACCCTCACGTCATCTACTCTCTATATGTATTGTCGGAATAACATAGCTTATTAACAACATCCTACGTAACCAAATACAATACATATCAAATATCATGCTCGTTGTCACAGCCTCTGACTGAATCTCTGGCTGATATATGGTCACGGGTATGGTCCCCCATGGACTTGGTGACTGGCTTTGTAAGTTACTTAGAGTTAGAAGTTAGAAACACCACATAACATTAACATTCCCAGTAGGCCCATAACGAGGTCGTTTTGGGGTGCGTTTTCAGACAAAGTGGGACTCGTATGTGGTCTGTGGATATTGGTCCCATTTTGTTGCCTGATTAAGCCTAATTTACACCCCATTGTATTCATAAAAGCCAACACGCAGTGATATTATATTGTTTATACAATTGAATTAATTACTCGAAACCCTTCGTCCGTGTGTGCAAGTGTTTTGAATATATTCATGTTAATATAATAAACGATGCACCGAGGAGTGTGGGTGTGTCCAAGTTATTTTGCAATATAATAAACAGCTAAACATCTACAATCTGGTTTTCACTCAGTTAATACATTATATTTATCTGATCTGATGTGCAAAAGTTCCAGAATTTATCATAAACATAATTAAGTTAGTAAATTAACAAACCTTTATCAAACATGCCCGGTAAATAGTTCGAACAGTCTTTCTATCTTTCTTAACTGAAAAAAAACATATTTCTATCAATATTTTCATAACCATTCAATATTTTAAACACTTCTATCTGATCTTCTCTCAATCTCCTGGTCTCTAGTGTTGTTAAACCACATTCTTTTAGGCGTTTTTCATAACTAAGATCCCTCAGTTTTTGTATCATTTTAGTCGCTCTCCTCTGTACTCTTTCTAGCATATCTATGTCCTTCTTGCGGTATGGCCTCCACGCTTGTATACAATATTCTAAATGAGGCCTAACTATTGTTTTGTACAGCGGTATTATTAGTTCTTTTTCTTTATATGCTATATTTCGCCTAATTAATCCAAGGATTTGATTTCCCTTTGAAGCTGCAATTCCACACTACTCTGAAACCTTCATGTCAGCACTAATTGTCAGCCCTAAGTCTTTTTCTTTTACAGTAGTACTTAGTACAGTTACAATGCTTGAACACCATCCAGCAGCTTTTAGTAAGGGGGTTAGAGGGGGTTAACGCTTTTGAGAAACATGGAATACAATTAGTGGTTCACATTTTAAAGATGCAATTTTGAGGGGGGTTCACATTTGGAGAAAGGGGGTTCACGTGAACCTCCTGGCTACGGGCCTGATATATATATATAACCATACATATCCAGTATTATAGCAGCATAAAATCCTTCAAACAGCATATAGTTAAATTCACGCCTTTTTGTGGTACTCCTCTTCTTTGAGAGACTATCTAAACAAAATGTGTTCATTGAAGTAGAATGAGTACGCTTCTTACAGATAATTTCACTGAAATTGTCCAGCACTTAAAAACATATACTAGCTGCACGGTTATTTTAGAAATCCAAAGACAGTTTTTTGCAGTTTGCCAAACAAACTTTTACCCGTATATGCACACAGCCTGTATGGTCATAGATACTAATTCGTTTTTATTCTATGTTTTTCTTTTATCGTTATCATAACTCCTGAACATTGAAACTGTGCACTGGCTTTTAGACTTTAGAGTAAACATTGTTATTTTAGATTTATTATGGTTGGTGGGGGCCGTTGTGATGATTGTTTGAGAAAAAGGGGTCGTAAAGCAAAAAAGTTTGAGAAACACTGGGTTGTCTCTCCGACCAGTCCGCGGAGAAAAATTTGCTATTCTATTTGACGCGGAGAGATCACGTTATCTCTCCGCTTTAAAAAGAACAGCCCGGAGAGGCTCTCCGACCCGCTCCGAATTCTCCGCCTGCAGGGCATGTCGCATGCGGAGAGGTTCCGGTTGAATAGGCCACGTGACTTTCAACATGACGGATTATAAACGAAAGATAAGTGGCATTGTACAAAATATAAACTGAATGCCAGTAGTTAAGCCTCAATTTGAGAATACGTATGAAAATGAACCAATAACATTGCAGCAGGGTGATTCATCAATCGTTTTTTGTTTACTTCAGCTGACTAAACACACGTGAAGATGTTGTAATTGACCATAAATTAATGAAGTCTGAGGACAGTGTCAGTGATTAGCTGGAGTCAGCCATAGGCATAGCCGGAGCCTGTTATCAGATCTGTCTACTGACTGGACCTTCTGGCCAATCAAGCAAGTGGCATTGTTTTCTGAATGTCTGCTAATTAGGCTGTGTAATATTATGTAATTGAAATGCTTAAGACGTCAGGCCTTTGAGGAATTCACACCCTAAGGTGACTTTTTGTTGATGTTTACCTTTGTAAATAGGGCACAAGGTCAAAAAATAAATACAAATTTGAATGTAACGTAACAACTGGCTGTATTGAATTTTCTTATAAAACACATATTTGACTTTCTGGAAAACTTTATTAGGAGTTCATAGTGCCACCTGAGAACATTGTGCTGGATTACAAATTGTCCAACGGCGAAGTGCTGATTTTTATGGTGTCTTGCCAAGTTTGGTCGCACCTTTGAAATGTGCATAAAACACAAACACCTGGAGGGATTACAAAAAATAAAATTGCAGAGTGCTTGTAACATTGGTGCCTATAAAGTGTGTTGTTTTCAACATTTTCTCCAAAATTGCCATACCTATTTGGGGTCAGCACACTGTTGGACTTCCTGCTTGATTACAGACGAAACAAAGTGCAGTATATTTTTGAGAAATGACTTTTTATAACATTCACTTGCTCTGACATAAGTGCACTTGAGTAGTCAGATTTCTAGATGTGATTGTTGAAGCTGTTGACAGTAAAATGGTGTCTTTTTAGCTGATTTTACTAAGCGGAAGGGTATCTGGCAGCAATTTGGCTAGTTGACACTTTAGCCGGATTACTGCCTGCATCCAGTTGTAAATATTGACGGGTGTCATACATACAAGCATTTTGCAAGAGCTAGAGATATGAGATTTTGACTAAACTCGACCAGCATGTCAATGAGATGATAATAACAGCAGGTGAGAAGTTTAAGAAACTTTATAGGTCACGTTTTCTTATAATCACACAAAACATTAACATGGTCGCCAATGGGAAACCTGACAGTGTGCTGACCCCTTATAAACGAAAGATAAGTGGCATTGTACAAAATATAAACTGAAATATGTAGTTTTCAGTTTGTTTTGTACATGTGATAACGCAATGATGTACATTTTACTTGAGCAATATACACAATGAAGCGTGTAAATATGTATTTGGAATATTCAACTAAGTGAAATAAGGGTTTTCTGTATTATCGCCATGATGACCAAACATTTAATGATTGAAATGAGAAATGTCAAATAAGGAACCTGCGTGTGTATACTCTGCAAATACAGATGTCTAGATGAGAATGATACTGCATCCATTCTGTTAAAATAGCATGATACAGAAACAGGTCTACGTAACATAGCCGGTAAGTCGTAAACATGCAGAGTATGCTATATTTAAATAATAATAAGATAACTTCTATTGCGCCTAAATCCTTGGAAACCAAGCTCAGAGGCGCATCAAAACAAAAGGATTGGTCAATCTTAAAATCCATAAGTAGTATTACAGTTGTCAACAGATGGGTCAAGGCGCCAGGGAGCTATGATGGATAAGCAAGGTTGTAAAGATAAGTTTTTAAATGATGACAGAATTTTGTAATATTTTCAACTGATCTAACACTAAGAGGGAGCATATTCCAAAGAGTTGGTGCAGCAACAGAAAAAGCCCTAATTCCAATGTTAGTGTTAACTCTTGGAGCAAAAATTAGGTCAGAACTAGATGGTCGAAGCTGGATAGGTTTTCTTACAGGAGTAAACAATGAATGCAAATAAGATGGTTGCTTACTGGACAGTGCCTGGTATGTAATGGTACAGACCTTAAATATTATACAATATCATACAGGAAGCCAATGCAGACTTCAAAAGTGGTACAGAGCAAAAAAAACGAGGAGATCTTGTAACTAACTACTCGTGCTAGAAAATTTACGACATGATGAAGTTTTGTAATATCCTTGCTAGCGATATTATAAATGATGGAATTGCAATAGTAAAGTCTGCTGGTAACAAGCACTGTTGCAATAGTTTTAGCAACAGAAAATAACATGCCTGCGAATACGGCGAAGATAACGAATGTGATAAAAACAGCAGCGACATGTTTGAGATATGTGTTGTCGGACATTGAAGTTACTATCCAATATAACTCCTAGATTCCGCACTGAGGTTGCTGGTGTGATATACTGATTCAAAATATGTGTATGAAAAAACCATCCAGTTTACTATGCTGCATTGGAGTACCAATAATGATCAATTCAGTTTTAATTGTATTTAATTTCAACTTGCTGTCAGTCATCCAATGGAAGATATCTTGAAGGCAATCACTAAGTTGGTTAAGGGAGCGATTTGTATTTGAGGTAGCCAACGAAATGTAGATCTGAGTATCATCAGCATAAAGATGATGATCCAAGTTGTCTTTTCACCGAGAGCTTAGTGGCGTGGTGAATTGTTTGTATTGTCAATTGCAGTCTTGATGCAGTATCAAAACAATGAATGTACATTTAATAACATTCTAGTATTGTTATGTTTTGGTACCCCATAAAATAGTGCCAGAAGATACCACTATAGTGGTGTGATTGTTTGCTGCACAGCATACCATTCTTGGAATCAGGAAACTGAGTAAATGCAGGGTAATATTAATAACAAAATTTAATTAAAATGTTCATTACATTATTTACAAGCATCCATTTTTGGTTTAACATGTATTGTATGAATCAATAATGTAAGGATTTTCAGACATTAAATGGCACATATTTAATATTTTTCTTTAAAAATTAGATAATATGAAATAGATTACTGTTATTTTCAACGTTGTAATTCATGCAATGTTACCACGCATCAGAGCGGTGGGGTTCATAATGGGCCAGTGATGTGTGGCAGGTTCAATTCCTGCTAGTGTTTGGATGTTGCATACAAAACAGTACTGGTTGTGCACATCCACTGATTCCATTAATTGCCTACAGCATGTGTAATGTAGTTTTGATGTCGCTCCTACCACTTTTCTATCTGAAGTGATGTATTTTTTATGTGATTAATAAAAAACACACAAACAAATCAATCATAAACAGTGTTTGAAGATTTAATTTGAACCCTGAAGAGATTGTATACATATTTTTTAATTCTTTACTCAATATCACTCCTATGACAGTCAAAATGTATTTTCTTGCATAACAAATGCACTAATATGAAAACAAATGCCTACATACTGATATGAATATGCACCTTTGTTGCATGGAATTATTTGCACATACATTAAATACACTTATTTAGTAAGGGTAACATCATAATGCAATTCAACTGTTTTATTTCTCTGTTGCAAGAAAATTACATCATGAAAAACACACATATTGCTTTGACTATGATCGTGACATTGATGATGATCCAAGATTGTTTCTCGTCTCCTTCAGGTTAGGCAGCTACTCTCAAACAGTTTCCGTGAACACATCATCAGTATAATGCAAATTAAACAATACTTATTGTATTGGAATGTGTTAAAGGGAACTGATTGCCATGCAAATACAACCACATATTTTGTATACACCCAGCTTCTTGAAGGACCATACAATGGATGTGTGACATATACAATGTGTCTTGTAAAAAGATATACAATCATGTAATGTGAACATGTGGGATTACATCATGCAATAGCATGCACGCTTTTATTGGATAAGAATTGTCTTTCTTATTTATTTATAATAGTTACATCATTAAACATAACACACAGATGTCCCATCTTTGATGAGCAAGTACCATGCCCTGGTACCTACAGCACAACATGATTTTAACAAGTTACATATTAAATATGTTATTGTGCACACAACTATCAATGTTTAGTCGGCATACCTGGGTTCAATTCTTAATTGAATTTATCAACAATATGCTCGAATTTTATATGAATAAAATAATTGAATTGGAATTGATCCTTCTTGTGAGTATATTGAATTAAATTGGAATTGATCCTTGGTAAATAAACATGAATTGCAATTTAATTGAAATTTACAAAAGTGAATTGAACCCAGGTCTGATAGTAGGTCTACACACTATTTTTACAATTTGCCCCTCCAATGAATTATACACAGTACACGAATAAATACATATTTTAACGTAAATATGATTGCAATACTCAATGTTTTTTTTGTTCGAGTATCCATTTGTTCTACCCTATTTGCTTGCTATACGTGACGAACACGTTATTAGGCACTACAAATTAAGCAACAACAATGTGGTGTATATCATACACAGATCACATGAATGCATCGGCATTGACACAGGCGTTAGCCGTTACACATACGTGATACGACATAGTGTTTATTTTTGTTACACTATTAATGCATATTTTTTTAGTAAAAATTATTGACTAATAACATAACAGCACATGATCATGATGTGAACTTGTGAGCATATGTAACATATTTAATGTTGTAAGCATCATCGTATTTTAAGAAAAAATAACTAACAAAATGACTCGGCTAGTGATTTTGCGTCCATGTTGTTTATGGGCGATAACAAGGCGGTTGCTACCATCTCCGATGTGCGCCGAAGTCTATTCTTTTTTACCCTCTCCGCGCTCTGCAAAAGAAATAGGGTGGCTGGTTGTGTGGCAACGAGACGTTACGCTTCGGTGCTCTGAAAGTAACGAACGGTGGCGCCTCGTCGCAGAGTCTGTGTACTGCAATCCGTCAAGGAAGGTAAATATTGATCAACTCAGTGTGTTCTAAAACCATTTTATTTTGTATCTTGCCCATCTGTGAAAATAAGTGGTTAGCGTAGGGTGGTCGGACCAAAATTTTGTTTCGTAAAAAAAAATGTTTTCTCATTTTTCCCTGATAGTAGTCACTGTAAGAAGTACAATGGTAGTTGTTTCATGTATCTAAGTGAAATATTAAAACAACTACAGCTTGGTAAAGTTTCGAATTTCATGACATTTTCTGACGGTTTTCTGACAGATCTAATTTTGCTTATAAATCACAAGAATTTTTTTTAAATATTTTCCCCTGATAATAGTCACCAATAGAAGTGCAATGGTGCTTGTTTCATGTATATCAATGAAATATTAAAGAAACTGCAGTTTTGTAAAGTTTCTAATTTCATGTTTTTTTCCGACAATTTTCCGTTAGATTTGATTTTGCATATAAATCACAAGGACAATTTGTTTAAAATATTTTCCCACATAGTGGTCACTATAAGAAGTACAATGCTATTCATTTCATGTAGCTAAGTACAACATTAAGAAAACTAGTTTTGCAAAGTTCAAAAATTTCATGAATTTTTCCAAATGTTTTCTGACGGAACTGATTGTGTACATAAATCACAAGAAAATTACTTTTTATCATCTTGAGTCTTTTGTCATCTATAAAGAAGGCCAATACAAAATTACATGTAACAATAAATACAAACATAAAAAAGTAAATACACACACACGCGCACACACACATCATGTATTACAATAGCATTAAATCATGAACACGACACAGCAACTGAGCAAAGATGGTCAGTGTGGTTCTATCTTCGTAACATTAAAACAACTGTATGAACTTACAACCACATGAAAGGATTTGTTGATTGTGAATTAGAACCACAAACTGACAATACTAGTATCCCATTATACAACACTTGTTTTATTGGGCAAAGCCAATGACTGCTATGACTGACAAGCCAATTAACTCGTAATTCACTGTGGCACAAAATGCCAATAATAGTCCCCCAATACACAACACTTGTTACATTGGGCAAATCCCATAACTACTATAATTGCCAAACCAATTAACTTGTAATATACTGTGGTTAAACCCATTGTTATCATCAACAATAGGGCGTACTATTATACTTACTTGTCTATGATTATATACAATTAATAGATACAATAAATCATAATGTTTACTTAATGTATATTATTTTATGTATACTATATAGTGACAAATACAAAGATATAATCTTATTCTGTAATCTTAATATATATATAAAAAACTGGTATATACATATCAAATACAAAAACAGTAGGCCCTACATCAAAATAATTTATAACGATACAAAATTGTATAAACAAATAATAATACAATAAATTAACTGAAACATAAATTATCATAAATTGTAATAATGTAACCAACACACAATATTATGTATATGCTAAATAGCTCAATAGTTGTATAATTAAACTAAAGTAATACCAATAAATAAACTAATAATATATTAATATAAACATCAATCAGTTACATTAAGCATGGTAGCAATGAATTACTCGGGTGTAGGCATATGTACTTGGCAGTATTAATCAAAGTCACCCGCTGTCGATCACATCGCTATCCGAGTCACGAGTGCATTGTATACCATGATGCACTGCGCGCATACAGGGAAGAAGGCAAAATGGCGATATCATTTTAGACGGGGGTTCCATAAACGGACGTTGTGCATGTTTGTGCTATCAATTGGTAAGCCATCACTGTAATCACGTTATCGTTCACACAATTCTTTACCCTCTGGCATATGCTTTCCGCTGAAACCAACTAACTAAATACTCACAAAACATCGTCAAACATAGGCCATTTTAAATCCATAATTACTATAATTTGTTATCGACGGATTACAATGATATTTTCAGATTCATTTTCCTCTGAATTTCCTCTTTCTTCATCACATTTCAATATGGATGTACTCATTAACATAATCTCGCAAATCAGTTTGATAGGTGGGGCCTGTCAACGTGATCCAAGATGGCCACACGCGTAAATCAAGAAAACCAAAATATGACACTGAGAGTAAAAAAATCATTACCGCTAATAAACACCGGCAAAAAATATTTTTTCAGCACAGGTACACACACTGACATTATTACAACATAAGAAAATTCACAAACCAACAGGTAGAATGCATGATAATAAACTATGGCCACTAAACTGGGACCCCTGTCTCCCATGTTGTCAGAAGGGGAGGTAAATTGGTCTGACCTCCCTAGTTAGCGTGAAGGTGTTTAAGGGATCAAAAGCATGTAATTGTGTTAACTGCTGCGCGTATGTGTCCCTCGATCAGTGGACGGGCGTATAACTGTGTAAAGTATGTGTAAAGTTTAAAGACTAAGTCTAAAGATTACGTCACGTCTACATAGTCATAGTGACATAGGCATAGCCTAGGCCTATATAATGGTTACATATAAAATTATGTTAACTTTACATCTTTAACTCGTAACAAAAAACAGCAATATATACGCACATAACAGGAATATGATTAATGTGGGTTAAAACCTACGTGGTTATCTACATGGTTAAATAATATTTAGATCAGACGAACATTTGTCCGAATACATTGGGCCTTGTGACTGACGTCGGGGTGGGGGGGGGGGGGGGGGTGGGGGCAGATGTAGGTCCACTCTAATAAATAAAGTAGAATATATTATTTTAGTAAAACCAATCTATTATATTCCTATTAATTGCATGAAACCTCATCTGCTTATATATATTTGCAACCTAGATCAATTCAGACAATTAATCTAGGTAGCACCTGTATTATATACAAGTGTGACACACGTACACACACACATAATTATTTTATTATTAAACAATTTTTGTAATACTAACCACACCGTCTAAAGATAGAGCATTTATACCCTGCTGATGCTTACTGGCAGAACCCTGAGCTTGTTTGCTATAATAATTGAACAAGAATTAATGTAGTTGGTAACGGTCATTTAATAATTGTAACCAACAGGAACAAACCAAATACATCACTCGATGAGATAAAGCTTAAGCGCTAAACAACTGATACTATAATTGAGGTACTACAAACAATTATTAAATGACAAATCAGATTAGCAAAGGTGGGTGGTAATTTTTCCCCACCCGGCCTCCTGCATTAGAGGCCCAACCCCACCCCATATTCATATCTTTCATTTTACATTTTAATACCACGCTGGATTGAAAGACAAAAGTGTCACTGCCAGTTATCTAGTCCAGGACCCGTATTCTCGAATGACTTACAAATTTCTTAGCGCCATTTTTACATAAAATTGACATCAAAACAGCGTAAGTTACGATTTTTTCACAAGTGCTATTCTTGAAACATTTAAGATACGAACATTCGCAAATACTGCGTATATTTCAATGTAAAGTTACGCCAACGAAAGAGGTCATGTAACTTTTTTGTAACTTTTGTGGTACTGTGTTCAGATGGAGGTTTCTCCGTTATTTGGTGTTTCAACGTCGTCACAACGCATTAGTAAATTGCATGTGATTCAATGACACTGTGATTGTCAATTTTTAATGACCGCTGTAATTGCATAAATACCGTCTTTGAACGCGGCTCTGCACCTACACTGCTAACCAATGCAAAATTCCATAATAAAAAGTAAACAGGTGGGACTAGCCAACAAACGGGACCGATTAGTAATTCACCACAGTAATTTATAGATTGTCTGCGTGTTACATAATTACGATTTGTATAGGCACGTTTAACTACACTTGAAACCACAATTTCTATTTCAAAATACCACAGTATTGCAGACATTAATTCAGTGGCATGAAAATCTATTATATTAATGTAAAACAAATGTGTAAAAAGACTATTTCTTTATATAAAATGTTATCATTTATTATTTATTATGGCCATGGGACACAGATTTTGCCAAATGTATTTAATTTTTCATATGTACATTGTGTTGTTCCACCACATCTGCATAAAACTTAATGGGTAAGTAAGATTGGCTGCCACTTTCAGATATATATGCTGCTTGAGAAATCCTATATTAAGTGCATCAATATTATGACAACCTGTGATAGATTGCATCGTTTATTCAAGCATTGACAATACCATCCAAAACAAATATGTAACTATTATAATGTAAATGACACTTATATATAAATTATATATATAAAATTAAATGTTTGAATACACCTTTTTTGTGTCAAAATAAGTCACTTGTAAATATAATGTGTGAGTATACCTGTATTGTTGAAATAAGTGTGATGTTGAAATAGTGCATATACATTATACAATAAACCTCAGATATAATGTTTTTTTTAAATTGCATTATTTCAATATCATCAAGTTTTTGCATTTAGGCTACTTTATATACACACATGCCAACCTAGCAGTCATAGATATGGAGAAATAAATTATGGAAAAAATTGTTGACTATGACAATTACGGGCTGATATAAAATCATTATTACTGTACATTTTGGCACATCCTATTTTCCAGGTGCCACTAATTCAATTTCTTTTCTCACCAAACCGACTTACCAACAGAAGATATAATATTTATTTTGACCTTGTAGTTGTTTTACAAAATGTAACAACTGAATCAGTATAAAGAAGATTGCTAACATACTGCTTTTACAAGTAGATCTTAAAATACCAAGTCATTGAACATATATCTCAAAAATGTCGCTGCTGTTTTTATCATATTCGTGATCTTCACCGTAATCGCCGGTATATGTCATTTTCTGTTGCTAAGACTATTGCAACAGCGCTTGTTAGCAGCAGACTTGACTATTGCAATTCCCTCCTTTATAATATCGCTAGCAAGGATATCACAAAACTTCAGCGTGTCCAAAATTGTCTAGCAAGAGTAGTTACAAGATCTCCTCGTTTCTCTCGCTCTGTGCCACTTTTAAAGTCTTTGCATTGGCTTCCTGTACGATATCGTATAATATTTAAGATCTGTACCATTACATACCAGGCACTGTCCAATAAGCAACCATCTTATTTGCATGTATTGCTTACTCCTGTAAGAAAATCTATCCAGCTTCGATCATCTAGTTCTGACCTACTTTTTGTTCCTAGAGTCAACACTAACATTGGAACTAGGGCTTTTTCTGTTGCTGCACCAACTCTTTGGAATATGCTTCCTCTTAGTGTTAGATCAGTTGAAAATATTACAAAATTCCGTCGTCATTTAAAAACGTATCTTTACAACCTTGCTTATCCACCGTAGCTCCCTAGCACCTTGACCCATCTGTTGACAACTGGAAAACTACTTATGGATTTTGAGATTGACCAACCCTTTTGTTTTGATGCGCCTCTGAGCTTGGTTTCCAGGGATTTAGGCGCAATAGAAGTTGTCTTATTATTATTATTATTATTGATTTTACATAGTTTCCAAAGCAATTGATCTGCATCATAGAAATCTTTTATATAATTTATTTTGAAAAATAAATACCCCTCTTAACCATTTATGCAAACAATGGATATTAATAAAAAGTATTATAATAATTCCAGATGTCATAGGAAAACAAGAAACGTGTCTGTATAATGAGGTGTTGGTACATGAATTAGTATTCAAGGTATCTGATGTAGGATTGATGTAATGTGAATTTATGGTGGTCTTCCTGGTGTTCATGGTATGTTCGAGTTTCAATGTACATGTATCCTTCAAACATTGCAAAGAGAAGAAATGTGCCACATCCACGCAGAGCATTGCAGAACATGATGTTAATACAATCAAATGTTGATGTCACTGCAGCACCAATACATGGAGCAGCACAGGCTATGCATGATTCGTAGATTGTTTAGCCACTTTGGATTTTTCTTTTCTGCAGCTACATTGTCTTCTTAGTGTTGCACCATGTCCAGTTGTATCTTTTTTTGCATCTTTTAATTTCAAGATGCACAGTCATTCCAGTCCATCAATTGTCTTTCTGAAAACACATATGTAGCACATCATAAATATGATATGTTTCATTTTTAAATACAATCGTATTAGACACACCGTACTTTACTGTGCTACTGGTGATGCCTAAAACATATAATAAATGTAGACATATTATACATAGTTGAACTCTTTAGTGTCCATAGAATACACAGGCAAAGTAGATACTACCCAGTATTTATAAAATGTTGGCATCAGAAGGCAGTGAATATTTGGGGAGGGGGCTGAGACTCTCATAAAAAATTAATTGCACCCCACTGAGGCTCCCAAAAACCCTACCATAAATCCATGATCATGAATCGTGTCAAGTTACCCAAATGAGTTAGGCTAGTGGGGGTACATTCCAAAGGTCTAGGGGGGCATGTGCCCCAAAGGCCCCCCTGGATCCACCTATGATATTTCTGGAGTAGCCCATTTTGTGGCCCAAACTTTCTTCATTAAAAGAATAAATAACTAAAACATAGTTGTTTTCATGTAACTGCATGAAGCACGCCCTATAATTATCTCTGTTTATTTAGAACCATTCAACACATATGCTAAGTCTAAGACCTGAAGCAATTGTAAAGATAATAATATCAAGTAGCAACACAAAATGATGAGAAACATACAGTGGTCTCCCATTTTTATAGGTTGGGCATCCACAAAATTATAAATCCACAAAACATTTACTGAAAAATCTCCACTTTAATTTCAATATTCACATAGTCATAGTATTTAGGTTTAATACGCCAATGTAGCACATAATTAGTTAACAAATACAGGCCCTAGGCCAAGTATTAGGGGCCTGCTAGATGAATATTTAACACAACTGTCACAAGTCACTACTATATTAAACCATCTATTTACTACATTACAAGTTACAACAAACCACAAATCCTGATCTGGGACTGGAAGACATACGCCTCCTTGGTTCCGGTTACGACTTATGAAGTTACAACTTTCACTAGAGCACACTGACTTACTGACAGACATATGCCTCCTTGGTCATGCCCCTTGCTTCCGGTTACGTCTTACGAAGTTACAACTTTGACTAGAGCAAACTGACTTAGTGACAGACTAGTGTCGCGGTCACGGAATGATGGCTAGCCGAGCGATAGAAACACTGAGTGATCAAACTAAATCTCACCTTCGGTGCGTCGTCTGAATAGTAATCGACATCATACACATACGCAGGTGGTGTCTTGTAACTGTACTATAGTAGGTAATAGTGAAGTCAGTAAGCATCAAATTTCCAATTCTTAAATGTAAACATTCATTGACTGGCTTAGCCTTGGCTTGGCTTGGCTTTTTTCTGTCATTTCCATTCAAATGCTTCACTGGCGTTGAGCCCATTATTACCTATGCATCAACATATTTCAATGGCAATGCTACATTATGTTTTGCATAGTATAGCTATATTGATTAGTCACCAGGTTGAACATTTGTCTACATTATTCTTTTTCATTCACTGCCAGAAACATGTGAGCAGCTCAAAATATAAGATCAGAAACTTTTGTTTTTTCATATCCAAAGTGTATTTTTACCTGGTAGAGGCTTTTGTCTAACGTCTCACGTTGACTTCTTCAGTACGGATGACGCTGAATGACGTCATCGTACACGTGAGGCAGTTCGTAATTGCCCTCGTCTCTGTTGATGGGTGTTCTGGTCTTCCTGATCCAGATGGCTTCCTTGATATGCCGGATTCTTCGGTTGGGTTCCTTGTCTACAATTTTCGCTCCCTTCCAGTTTATGACATATGTCTACCATCAATAAATCCGTCCTTATAACCATATCATAGACTGGAATTTCTTAGTTGCGAAAATTCGTAAGCGTTTCGAGAATACCAACTTACAAAAGTTTGCAACTAAGAAATAATCTGCCATATTTGCGCAACTTCTTACGTATGAAATCTATTTCTTCGAGAATACGGGCCCAGTGGATTATAGTCAGTGTAATAAATTAAACCACATTGCTCAACTGGTGCTTGGTGGACAGTTAGTTATTGGCTCAAGTACAAATACATCAGTATGTTTTTCACACCCGTGGTAGTTTAGGCTCAATATTGTGCAGACAACCACTAAACCCATATTGGCTTATGTGAAAGGATAATTTGAAGAATTAACTTCATAGCCCCATTGAACCCCTTTAGGCTTTAGTCATGCAGCAGTTTCACCAGCAGTTCTTAACCCCTTGGTTGCGACTCAAAATTGGGTCGCTAAACCATTTTGAGTGGGTCGCCAAGAGTTTCAGGAAACTCTGAACTTTCCTTTATTTTCCTGCTTGCCCATACCAGATGCACTCATTAGGTGGTGCCACTGGAGCAATTTTGTTTGCGAAATGTCATGACAACCAAACAACCACTAAGCAATATGTAAAAAATGTTTTTGGACTTTGTCAATTTAAAAACAACCACCCATTAAATTGTCTCATATTTCTGCACCAGATTGCAGATCTATTGATAATTGAACACTTGTTAATCATCCATTTAAGATTTACACCCATTCTAACAAGCTCTGAGTACCATCCACCTTGTTGCCCCAGCCCACCTTACCAGACTATAGATAAAGACAATTTAATCTGCACAAATTTGTGCACTTGTTTTACATAATTATTTGTTTTATTTTTATTTTAAAATTATTTGTCAAATTCAGTTTCACGCACCCTTTGCAATGTGCACTGCCCATCTCCTAGGTTGTGGAGAAGTAAAACCTAAGAACCTAAAAACATGATTGTCATTATGACCAATATATTTCCAACTAAGTAGATTGATTATGTAATCCATTGACGATTTGTGATTTCAGATGGCTAGCAGAGAGAACGTGGAACAGGATGCCATCGATGCAAACGTATACTATCGGAGAATACTTCAGAAGATTAATGATGAACTAGTTTCTGACAACATATCCGCAATGAAGTTTCTATGTCAGGACTTCATACCTGGAGCAAGGCGTGAGCAAGTCTGTCGTGGCATCGACTTGTTTGACATTTTGCAGACGAAACGATTGCTTGGCAACAACAACACTGCTTTGCTCGTTAAGCTTCTACAAACTATTGCTCGCAACGATCTTACAAAATTGTTGGAGCCAAGCACTGGCACATCTGCTGAGTTTCTGTCATCATTCAGGCATGTATTCATTTTTTGATGGCCAGTTTGTTTTCGAAACAAACAATTTAAAACTAATAAAACACACGTGTTACAAACCCATGAAAAATAGACAGTTTGAGTAAAAATAACCTCATTTACCTGTTAAGCGTAATTTATAGGCGGATATGTATGTATATACTATGCGTTATAAGCTTATGTTTTTATAGATGTATGTATATGTCATATATATGTATACATATGGATATTATGCTTATTTGTTTGAAATCAAAATTGATGTAGCACATATTAATTATGTATTTGGCGTGAACCAAATAAACTTCTTCATCTCCCAAAACATTGCTTTTTTAAAGATTGTTTCAATTTTATCAATAAATAAAAAACTACTGAAGATATTTAAACAAATGAGGTATCACTTTAGAGCTCGCGATCTGTGGAATCCAAAAAGGCACAAAGCTCCATTTCACAATTTTGCAACTTAATACCCACCTAGCTGTGACAGGTCAGATTTAATGCATATGTTTCACCCGTATTTAATTGCTTGCATTGTTGTTTGGACCTATGCAGCATATAATTGTTCACAAGAATGTTTAATTTATGCTCCCTTGCTAGCATTGCCCATCTAGCTCATCATCACTACCTTAGACTCATTACCTGCTTTCTTCCAGGGTAATCCTCTTCAAGGTGTGGCGTGAACTCACTAAAGAAAATGTGAACTCAATGAAGTTCATGTGTGAAGGACTCTTGAACAGGAGTCTTCCTGACGTGAAGACATGTGGACATTTGTTTACAACACTCGAGGAAAGTGGACATCTGAGTGCTGTCAAGATAAAAGTGATCTTAGATTTATTACAAGTCATTGGGAGAGAAGATCTGCATGAATTATTCACTCCTCTACAGCAGCCACAAGGAAGTAAGTTTATTAATCCCGTGTGAATACATCTACAATCAGTCACACTCACTGCATATGCTAATTACCTGTTATCTAAATATTTATATGCTAATTTTGGACTGTTTTAACAGTATCTCCCAGCGGGTGCTGAGATCCACTCGCCTCTTTAATCCACGTTCTTGGACCATGGACCTCTGCTCTGATATACAAGTTGGCAGTGTATTTAAGAAAAAAATAGTTACCAGGTTATTTTCTTACATATTGGCAATGTGCATTTCTGGAGGGCCTCTCCACAAGAAACGTGGGAAGAGCGAGTTCTGAGTCACTTTCCACCAGAGGGTGCTACTACAAGAACGTGTTTTGAATTAAAAAAAATACTTTAATGGTGATAACAGCAGCCTTTGGTTATTACCTTGATTTATTCATGTTAGATTCAAATGAATTATTTCACAATTTTTTTATTTAATAATAATAATAAGATAACTTCTATTGCGCCTAAATCCTTGGAAACCAAGCTCAGAGGCACATCAAAACAAAAGGATTGGCCAGTCTCAAAATCCACAAGTAGTATTCCAGTTGTCAACAGATGGGTCAAGGTGCTAGGGAGCTAAGGTGGATAAGCAAGGTTGTAAAGATAAGTTTTTAAATGACGACGGAATTTTGTAATATTTTCAACTGATCTAACATTAAGGGAGAATAGTTAGTTCCAATGTTAGTGTTGACTCTAGGAACAACAAGTAGGTCAGAACTAGATGATCGAAGCTGGATAGGTTTTCTTACAGGAGTAAGCAGTGAATGTAAATAAGATGGTTACTTATTGGACAGTGCCTGGTATGTAATGGTACAGGTCTTAAATAGTATACGATATCGTACAGGAAGCCAATGCAAAGACTTCAAAAGTGGTACAGAGTGAGACAAATTAGGAGATCTTGTAACTACTCTTGCTAGACAATTTTGGACATGCTGAAGTTTTTTGATATCCTTGCTAGCGATATTACAAAGGAGGGAATTGCAATAGTCAAGTCTGCTGCTAACAAGCGCTGTTGCAATAGTTTTAGCAACAGAGGATGACATATACCGGCGAATACGGCGAAGATCACGAATATGAACAAAACAGCAGCGACATGTTTGAGATATGTGTTGTAGGAAATTGAAGTTACTATCAAAGATCACTCCTAGATTCCGCACCGAGGTTGCTGGCGTGATATACTTATTCAAAATAAGCATAGGGACAAAACCATCCAGCTTACTACGCCACATTAGAGTACCAATAATGATCAATTCAGTTTTATTTGCATTTAATTTCAACTTGCTGTCAGTCATCCAGTGGAAGATATCTTGAAGGCAATCACTAAGTAAGTAAGTTGGTTATGCATGGGAGTGATTTGTATCCGGGGTAGCTAACAAAATGTACATCTGAGTATCATCAGCATAAAGATGATGATCCAAGTTAAGTCTTTATTGCTGGGATATACTCAGTAGTGTTATATAACTAAGCAGCATGTAACTCGCAAGTACACTGAAAACAATTCTTAAAATAAATCGAACATTGTGCAATGTATATCTGAATTTAATTTGATATACAGTATGTATACATATATATGTATATATGCTGTAGGTTATTCACAATTCCACCATGCCCACGTCTCTCAGACTATGCTGAAACAAACACACAGTGAGTTCCAACATTTCCGCATTAGTGAGGAAACTGTGGGTGAACTTGTGGCGCCCTCTACTGGCCATGATGCAGAAACTGCTGAACTCATGGCGCCCTCTGCTGGCCACACTGCAGAATCTGTTGAATCGACGTCACACTCTACTGGCCATGCTGCAGAATCTGTTGAATTGATGTCGCGCTCTACAGGCCATGCTGCAGAATCTGTTGAATCGGTGGCGCCCTCTCCTTGCCATGCTGCAGAATCTGTTGAATCGGTGGCGCCCTCTCTTCGCCACGCTGCAGAGCCTGTTGAACCGGTTTCGCCCTCTTCTGGACAACATCTGCAACCAACTGTGTCATCCAACAAGTCCCCCGACTGTTGCGATGCGTCTGCTGATCCACAAGGTGATGTCTGCTTAACAGTGTTGGCTCATTGCATATGTTTTGGGTAATTGATTTAAAATGTATATAAAAAATAACTTGTAAAGGTGCCATTACAAAATGAGAATGTTAGGTACGTATAAATATGCACTACTCAAAATGTACTTTCCAATAGAAATAATTTTTTTCTTACAGAGATATAACCACATATCATATCATAAGAAGATCAAGTCCTTCAAATATCATGGTTCTTGATGTGTTTTATTTTTATTTGGATGTTGTAATAAACAGCAAATATGTGGACTACATAAATCGGTCTCTATAAACAATATTTCCAATATTTTCCTTGATTGAATGTATATACAGTGTATGTCACAATTTCATGTATTTTGTCAAACACAGACACAAAAAGGTTCTAAGGCCATGGATAATAGCTAAAATCAGTGGTGTAAAAAGTAGAAAATCATAAGAGACTATTTTTGGGTACTCCTAATTTTTTTAGAGGTTATATCTCTAAAACTGTTGGACTGTTGAAGTAGCTTGAGCTGGCAACTTACAGATAATTGGACTGCAATTGACCAGCACTTAAAAAGATGGTTGTATGGTAATTTTTGGAATGTCAAAGCATGTCAAAATCATGAGACACACTTTTTTTACAGTTTGCCAAAATAAACTTACCTATATACCAAATAAATAAGTAATTACAACACCATGCATTTTTACTTTAACAGGAATATATTGTGTTGATTAAATCCATATTTTCAAGTGGATATATGTTACAGGTTCTTCTCACTCTCAGTCTGGGATTGGACTGGTAAACTCTGCAGGGAATGCAGCCACACAAAATTCTGGATCACATGATCATCTTGCCTACATCTCTGAGACTGCACATGACCAAGATTTCGAGTTGCAACGTTCGGGCATCGCAGAGGGACATGTGGGAGAACTGATGGTGCCCTCTGCTGGCCCCTCTGAACCAATTGTCTCGCACAGTGGCTCCGAAGACTGCTATGATATGTCGGCAAACCCTCGAGGTAATTTCTTTCTTTTTCGTTTGCAGCAACAACGGTTCATTGCAACTAAACAATGTTGGTAACAGATTTATTCCACTAATGCCAGAAACAAAACAATGTGATTTCTAACTGCAGCTCTTTGTGGCATCTGCATGAACTCTGTAGCTCAACTGGTTTAGCCCGGTGTTTAGACTTTAGTAAAAAGTGCATATTCTGTTGTTTAATAACTTTAATATAATTTGTCTAAAGACTTGATTTTGGTAGATACAGCTTGGCTTTGCTAAAAGAAACGGAGAAAGTCAATTCCTGGGCCCACATGCAGAACTGTTGGAGATATAAGTACACAAAGAATCGTATTTTTACAATATTGATATTACTAGGTGGTACATTGAGTGATGTTTGATTTATTAATTCTAGGAATCTGTCTTATCATTGACATTGAATCATTCCGGGACAACGAAGAAAGGACAGGCACCAAAGTTGATTGTGGTAACTATGCATTGTTAAGTACTACTGTATAGGCTAAATTCACTCATGTCTATGGTACATTGAGATGTCAAATGCATCATTAAGTACCACTGTATAGGCTAAATTCACTCATGTTTATGGTACATTGAGATGTCAAATGCATCGTTAAGTACCACTGTACAGGCTAAATTCACTCATGTTTATGGTACATTGAGATGTCAAATGCATCATTAAGTACCACTGTATAGGCTAAATTCACTCATGTTTATGGTACATTGAGATGTCAAATGCATCGTTAAGTACCACTGTACAGGCTAAATTCACTCATGTCTATGGTACATTGAGATGTCAAATGCATCATTAAGTACCACTGTATAGGCTAAATTCACTCATGTCTATGGTACATTGAGATGTCAAATGCATCATTAAGTACCACTGTATAGGCTAAATTCACTCATGTTTATGGTACATTGAGATGTCAAATGCATATTGGCCAGTCGTCTGAGGTAATGCTTTGTGTTCAGTAAGTATACAATTTTCTGTCAACATTTCTGGAAATCATAGACAGAGCCGCTAGTGAATATTACGCGTCTCATCAGTCCTCATGTAAATCATAGAACTAGAGCGAGGACTACCTAGTACTGTATGCTAAACATACACACAGATGACAGTGTGGCTGATGGATCTCAATGCTTCAAGCAGTGGTCTGATTTCAACCATTTGCACATCAGTTGTTAGGGGCTGGATGAGTCCATTGTCTACCATATGTCAAACACCCCCCTTCTTGTGTGCACATCTTTGCTCCCTTCCACAATTTGTAGATGGCCCCAAATGCCCCCCGTAAACATATAAAATCCCCAGAATGCCATAATGATATCATGTCGCTGTTGTTTCAGATAAACTGAAGAAGCTGTTTCAGAAGCTCCACTTTGAAGTTTCGGTAAAACGCAATAAGACAGCATCGGAAATCCTGGATCTGATGAACCAGTATTCCTCGAAAGACCACACCTCATTCAGTTGCTTCATCTGTTGTATCCTCACCCATGGCATGCTGGATAAAATATATGGGAGTGATTCAGCAACTGTCAATACCAGGGATCTGACATCCAGTTTTAAAGCATCCAAATGTCGAAGTTTGGTTGGGAAACCCAAACTCTTTTTTCTCCAAGCCTGTCAGAGCATTCCAGAGAAGAAGTCAGGTGAGATTTATTGGCTCTTTGCCAAGGGTCATGGTTTATTTGGACCATGTTTTTGTACTGTGGGTTCATTATTTACCCACCAGACACTAAGGATTTATTTGCTGTGGATCTCAGATTTTTGTGTGCACTTTGGTTCATAATTTATTATTATTTAAGATTATCTCAGAGTATGTCCTGCACCTTCCAACCCCCACCGGCCAGCGTGGAAGGGTAGGCCAACAACACAGGTACAATGAAGCCAAGGCCCCCAGTCCACAGCAGCATCGAAAGAGTCTATGACCAAGGAGGCGGTTCGGGTTTGACTACCGCGTATATCCCGACAAGCAGGCCAGACATGGTCACAGACGTAACTGTCATCAACCAAGTCAACATCGGAAGTGACCACAGAATGGTAATGAGCAACATCAAACTGGATGTCAAGGCTGAAAGGAAGAAGTTGATAAACAATAGACCACCAAGTGGTCCACTTGGTGGAATTGATGGCTAGACATAGCTAGAAATGGCTTAGCAGTGGCCAACTCTTTCTTCCAGAAGCGAGAGAGCCATAAGATTACATACACAAGTGGACAGCACAAGACGGAACTGGATCTGATATAGTCCAGAGGCAGCAGCTAGGGAAGATTAAGGACTGCAAAGCTGTAGCTGGAGACCATGTCACGACACAGCACAAGTCAGTGGTGGTCGTTGAGCGTATGCAGAAGAAGAAAGAAACTAAGACCATGGGCTGCAGGACTATTAAGTGGTGGAGGTGCAAAGACGATGTCGCTGTTGAATACAAGGAGCGGGTGACAGCTAAATATAAAGAGCTCAGTGAAGAAGTTAGCAATCTGGAGGAAGAATGGAAAAAGTACAAAGAAGCATTTGTGGGAACTGCAGAGGAGCTATGTGGAAGAACATCGGGAAAGGGAGGAGTGTCTGGAAGTAGTAACCAAGGATGGTGGACAAAAAAGAAGTTGCAGAAGCAGTGGGCGAAAAAATAGACAGAAATAGAGAAGACCAAGGAGAGGGGACATCAACCGGATGCAAGGCAGATACACATATGGACAGAAAAAGAAAGTGGCAAAGAGAACTGTTGATAACTTAACGTAGGTTTCTCAGAATGGGCCAGCTATGAATTATCTAGGAGTATATATATACATATATATATGTATATATATATATAAACATATGTATATGTAGCCAGCCTTATATATATATATATATATGTATTGCCATACTTTCTGATGTATTGCCATAATTTCCATATGGTACTGGCGTATTTGTTGCCTGCACCTAGGGCTAGAAGAGAATAAATCGATGTCGTTTCCTTAAGAAACGGCCATGTTTCAATTAAAACTCGTGTCTGTTTCCTTTCTTGCTGAAGTGCCATATAAATATATATATATACTCCTAGATAACACATGGCTGGCCCATTCTGAGAATCCCACGTTAAGCATTGGTTTCTGAATGTCAGGTGGATAATAGCATGGCTAGCTGTTGTATAACGTCAATAATATATTACACTGTTTATGTATGTAATTTCAGTGTTATCTGCCTATAAATCACTCATGTCTGTGGCACTCCTGAATGTAATTTATCATCTTGGATGTGTTGAAGAGATATTGTTTGAATAGAAAAGAAATTGTAGTTATGGAAGAGTAGACACAAGTACTTTGATTAATGTCACAAGTTAGCAACAATAACGTGGATAGTTTTTCATTTGCTAAATAACGTTATGAGTTTTGTTGAGTTATATAATGTGTCATTTCTCATGCAGGCAGTGGTGTCAAGAAGGACTGCCTCAGTGCAATGATTCCAGAGATGGCAGACTTTCTTTTTGGGTTTGCTACTCCCCCTGGGTGCGTGGCATACCGGTGCGAAATTAACGGGACATGGTACATCAACAAACTGGTCGAGATGCTAGAGAAATATCACCAGAGGTTCGTAAAGCCTTTTTCTGCACCACACAATGCAACTTCTGTAAAATATGAGTGTGTTGTTAATGTTAAGTAATTTTAAACTTATTTCTGTTTAAAATGTTTTGATTGCCAAAAGAACATAAATTAGTACGTTGAGATGCTCGACAAATTTCATAGGAGGTTCATGTAGCCATTTCGACATCACCACAATCAGTATTGTGAAAACTGGTTTTCTTGTTTGTTAGTGGAGCATTTATTCATTAAAATATTTTATTAAAGTTAATTCTATTCATGGCAATACAAGTCTGAATGAGTTTTTGTTCATTATTTATTTATTTTTATTTATACTGCTATATTTTATTGATTAACTTATGCATTGTAATTTATTAATTATATTATATTGTACTGTGTTTATTTTAAGTTAACATCTTACTACCTTAATATTTGTATTATTATTGTATGGCACAATTTTTTGGTTTAAATGACAGTGTTAGTACTAATATTTTAGTTTAATGATCATGGCGCATGATGTATTGTAAAGTGCCACGAACAATTGTGGATCTGGCGCTATAACAAATTAAATATATTATTATTATTATTAAAGCTTACATATAACAAACTAGCAACACTTAGGGGATATATCAAACTTGTCAAGTATTGTGCTCATACTTCTCACTGTTGTATGGTGAAGATTGTTTACATGTCATGTTTGATTGTATTATTTAACTATTTTAACAAAAATGAAATCACAACGATGTCAAATCTATAAAATGTTACACCCTCGTGTCTTTTGTTTTAACTAAAATATTTTGCATAAAAATTCAAAATTAAACACCTCACTATACAGCAGCGAGAAGATTTGGACAGATCTGTAAATGCCTATAGCAGGTATCTACACGAGCACAATATATATCATAGGCGGTGGAACCTGGGGGCCTCGGAGCTGAGCCCTCCAAAGGGCTCAATATTTAGGAAAGGGGTGGCATTCTATAGTGTAATTGGATTTTTTTTGTGGGTGACTGGAGAAAGGCTTAGCCCCCCAATATTTAGGGAAGTTGGTGTGAACACAATAAAACTTAAAAGATGCAAAGTTAACACCATCAAACTACAGAGCAATTAGCTTAATGTCTATTCCTGGTAAAGTATTCTGTACAATGATAGTCACAAGAATAGAAGACACCATTGATAGACACCTGTCAAAACAACAATTTGCTTTCAGGAGAAACAGGAACGATAGATGCTATTTTCTAGCGCACCAGATCATAGAAAAGGGTAACGAACACCAGACCCCCCAACATTTCAATTCTGTGGACTTCAAGGCTGCATTTGACACCATTTTGAGAGATTCATTATAGAAGATGCCGAGTTCTATTGATGTGAACTCTAGAATAACATCACAGACATTCACAGTTGTATATATTTATATATATATATATATATATAAAATTATCTACAACACCAGTATTCATTATTATAATTTCATAAATGTCTCCGATGCAGGTACTATACAAATTACTCTGTGGTTCAGGTTTTTAATTACATTTATGATTAACGTAGCTTTGATGAACTACTTTTCATTACTTCATGGTGTCTGTTCTTCTACTTACTAATTCTATTGCAGCGAGCACCTTCTAGATACCTTCACTACTTTTCATTACTTCATGGTGTCTGTTCTTCTACTTACTAATTCTATTGCAGCGAGCACCTTCTAGATACCTTCACTACTTTTCATTACTTCATGGTGTCTGTTCTTCTACTTACTAATTCTATTACAGCGAGCACCTTCTAGATATCCTCACTACTTTTCATTACTTCATGGTGTCTGTTCTTCTACTTACTAATTCTATTACAGCGAGCACCTTCTAGATATCCTCACTACTTTTCATTACTTCATGGAGTCTGTTCTTCTACTTACTAATTCTATTACAGCGAGCACCTTCTAGATATCCTCACTACTTTTCATTACTTCATGGAGTCTGTTCTTCTACTTACTAATTCTATTGCAGCGAGCACCTTCTAGATATCCTCACTACTTTTCATTACTTCATGGAGTCTGTTCTTCTACTTACTAATTCTATTACAGCGAGCACCTTCTAGATATCCTCACTACTTTTCATTACTTCATGGAGTCTGTTCTTCTACTTACTAATTCTATTACAGCGAGCACCTTCTAGATATCCTCACTACTTTTCATTACTTCATGGTGTCTGTTCTTCTACTTACTAATTCTATTGCAGCGAGCACCATCTAGATATCCTCACTACTTTTCATTACTTCATGGTGTCTGTTCTTCTACTTACTAATTATATTACAGCGAGCACCTTCTAGATATCCTCACTACTTTTCATTACTTCATGGAGTCTGTTCTTCTACTTACTAATTCTATTACAGCGAGCACCTTCTAGATATCCTCACTACTTTTCATTACTTCATGGAGTCTGTTCTTCTACTTACTAATTCTATTACAGCGAGCACCTTCTAGATATCCTCACTACTTTTCATTACTTCATGGAATCTGTTCTTCTACTTACTAATTCTATTACAGCGAGCACCTTCTAGATATCCTCACTACTTTTCATTACTTCATGGAGTCTGTTCTTCTACTTACTAATTCTATTGCAGCGAGCACCTTCTAGATACCTTCACTACTTTTCATTACTTCGTGGTGTCTGTTCTTCTACTTACTAATTCTGTTGCAGCGAGAACCTTCTAGATATCCTCACTACTTTTCATTACTTCATGGTGTCTGTTCTTCTACTTACTAATTCTATTACAGCGAGCACCTTCTAGATATCCTCACTACTTTTCATTACTTCATGGAGTCTGTTCTTCTACTTACTAATTCTATTACAGCGAGCACCTTCTAGATATCCTCACTACTTTTCATTACTTCATGGAGTCTGTTCTTCTACTTACTAATTCTGTTGCAGTGAGCACCTTCTAGATATCCTCACTACTTTTCATTACTTCATGGTGTCTGTTCTTCTACTTACTAATTCTATTGCAGCGAGCACCTTCTAGATATCCTCACTACTTTTCATTACTTCATGGTGTCTGTTCTTCTACTTACTAATTCTGTTGCAGTGAGCACCTTCTAGATATCCTCACTACTTTTCATTACTTCATGGAGTCTGTTCTTCTATTTACTAATTCTATTGCAGCGAGCACCTTCTAGATATCCTCACTACTTTTCATTACTTCATGGAGTCTGTTCTTCTACTTACTAATTCTGTTGCAGTGAGCACCTTCTAGATATCCTCACTACTTTTCATTACTTCGTGGTGTCTGTTCTTCTACTTACTAATTCTATTGCAGCGAGCACCTTCTAGATATCCTCACTACTTTTCATTACTTCATGGTGTCTGTTCTTCTACTTACTAATTCTATTACAGCGAGCACCTTCTAGATATCCTCACTACTTTTCATTACTTCATGGAGTCTGTTCTTCTACTTACTAATTCTGTTGCAGTGAGCACCTTCTAGATATCCTCACTACTTTTCATTACTTCGTGGTGTCTGTTCTTCTACTTACTAATTCTATTACAGCGAGCACCTTCTAGATATCCTCACTACTTTTCATTACTTCATGGAGTCTGTTCTTCTACTTACTAATTCTATTACAGCGAGCACCTTCTAGATATCCTCACTACTTTTCATTACTTCATGGAGTCTGTTCTTCTACTTACTAATTCTATTGCAGCGAGCACCTTCTAGATATCCTCACTACTTTTCATTACTTCATGGAGTCTGTTCTTCTACTTACTAATTCTATTACAGCGAGCACCTTCTAGATATCCTCACTACTTTTCATTACTTCATGGAGTCTGTTCTTCTACTTACTAATTCTATTACAGCGAGCACCTTCTAGATATCCTCACTACTTTTCATTACTTCATGGTGTCTGTTCTTCTACTTACTAATTCTATTGCAGCGAGCACCTTCTAGATATCCTCACTACTTTTCATTACTTCATGGTGTCTGTTCTTCTACTTACTAATTATATTACAGCGAGCACCTTCTAGATATCCTCACTACTTTTCATTACTTCATGGAGTCTGTTCTTCTACTTACTAATTCTATTGCAGCGAGCACCTTCTAGATATCCTCACTACTTTTCATTACTTCATGGTGTCTGTTCTTCTACTTACTAATTCTGTTGCAGTGAGCACCTTCTAGATATCCTCACTACTTTTCATTACTTCATGGAGTCTGTTCTTCTATTTACTAATTCTATTGCAGCGAGCACCTTCTAGATATCCTCACTACTTTTCATTACTTCATGGAGTCTGTTCTTCTACTTACTAATTCTGTTGCAGTGAGCACCTTCTAGATATCCTCACTACTTTTCATTACTTCGTGGTGTCTGTTCTTCTACTTACTAATTCTATTGCAGCGAGCACCTTCTAGATATCCTCACTACTTTTCATTACTTCATGGTGTCTGTTCTTCTACTTACTAATTCTATTACAGCGAGCACCTTCTAGATATCCTCACTACTTTTCATTACTTCATGGAGTCTGTTCTTCTACTTACTAATTCTGTTGCAGTGAGCACCTTCTAGATATCCTCACTACTTTTCATTACTTCGTGGTGTCTGTTCTTCTACTTACTAATTCTATTACAGCGAGCACCTTCTAGATATCCTCACTACTTTTCATTACTTCATGGAGTCTGTTCTTCTACTTACTAATTCTATTACAGCGAGCACCTTCTAGATATCCTCACTACTTTTCATTACTTCATGGAGTCTGTTCTTCTACTTACTAATTCTATTGCAGCGAGCACCTTCTAGATATCCTCACTACTTTTCATTACTTCATGGAGTCTGTTCTTCTACTTACTAATTCTATTACAGCGAGCACCTTCTAGATATCCTCACTACTTTTCATTACTTCATGGAGTCTGTTCTTCTACTTACTAATTCTATTACAGCGAGCACCTTCTAGATATCCTCACTACTTTTCATTACTTCATGGTGTCTGTTCTTCTACTTACTAATTCTATTGCAGCGAGCACCTTCTAGATATCCTCACTACTTTTCATTACTTCATGGTGTCTGTTCTTCTACTTACTAATTATATTACAGCGAGCACCTTCTAGATATCCTCACTACTTTTCATTACTTCATGGAGTCTGTTCTTCTACTTACTAATTCTATTACAGCGAGCACCTTCTAGATATCCTCACTACTTTTCATTACTTCATGGAGTCTGTTCTTCTACTTACTAATTCTATTACAGCGAGCACCTTCTAGATATCCTCACTACTTTTCATTACTTCATGGAGTCTGTTCTTCTACTTACTAATTCTATTACAGCGAGCACCTTCTAGATATCCTCACTACTTTTCATTACTTCATGGAATCTGTTCTTCTACTTACTAATTCTATTACAGCGAGCACCTTCTAGATATCCTCACTACTTTTCATTACTTCATGGAGTCTGTTCTTCTACTTACTAATTCTATTGCAGCGAGCACCTTCTAGATACCTTCACTACTTTTCATTACTTCGTGGTGTCTGTTCTTCTACTTACTAATTCTGTTGCAGCGAGAACCTTCTAGATATCCTCACTACTTTTCATTACTTCATGGTGTCTGTTCTTCTACTTACTAATTCTATTACAGCGAGCACCTTCTAGATATCCTCACTACTTTTCATTACTTCATGGAGTCTGTTCTTCTACTTACTAATTCTATTACAGCGAGCACCTTCTAGATATCCTCACTACTTTTCATTACTTCATGGAGTCTGTTCTTCTACTTACTAATTCTGTTGCAGTGAGCACCTTCTAGATATCCTCACTACTTTTCATTACTTCATGGTGTCTGTTCTTCTACTTACTAATTCTATTGCAGCGAGCACCTTCTAGATATCCTCACTACTTTTCATTACTTCATGGTGTCTGTTCTTCTACTTACTAATTCTGTTGCAGTGAGCACCTTCTAGATATCCTCACTACTTTTCATTACTTCATGGAGTCTGTTCTTCTATTTACTAATTCTATTGCAGCGAGCACCTTCTAGATATCCTCACTACTTTTCATTACTTCATGGAGTCTGTTCTTCTACTTACTAATTCTGTTGCAGTGAGCACCTTCTAGATATCCTCACTACTTTTCATTACTTCGTGGTGTCTGTTCTTCTACTTACTAATTCTATTGCAGCGAGCACCTTCTAGATATCCTCACTACTTTTCATTACTTCATGGTGTCTGTTCTTCTACTTACTAATTCTATTACAGCGAGCACCTTCTAGATATCCTCACTACTTTTCATTACTTCATGGAGTCTGTTCTTCTACTTACTAATTCTGTTGCAGCGAGCACCTTCTAGATATCCTCACTCGAGTGAATAAGGAAGTTTGCAACATCGTTGGACAAACAGAAGATGGAGACGTCTGCAAGCAGGTTCCCTGGCCAACGTATTCTTTGACAAAGAAAGTCTTCTTCCATTAGACGGCATCATTGGGCAGGCAAACATCAACATGTTTCCAGAAACATGGACATACCAAGAGATGTCTACAAAAGTAAACATCTAATCACTAGATATTTGCTCAATAATTACATGACAGTGCTTAAATGTGACTGAACTACTGCTGGATAATGTTTTTTTAACGTAGGGCGTAACAGAAATAATATGTGCCTGTCTACTTAAAATCTTGTCCATCCAAAATGATTACTTCCTATCTACGGGTAAAACTATTGGCCAAAGCATGTGGAATATTACCTTGCTGTGGCATTTATTTTAAATTATTTTAAAAGTGTTCACACAGGTAACATTTAATTATAATACAAATGTGTTATACTGTATATTGGTGCTAGTCGTAGGAATAGTTCCATGCATCTGTGAGATTGTGATAACATATTTAAATAATTATATTTTTACATCATGCCACTTTGGTAATTCTCCTGTAATGTAAGACTATTATGTTGTGTAATGTTTTGTGAATAATTATTTTAAATATATGGTTATCTTTGTTGCTGTAATATGGGTATCGCATGTTATGTATATCATATGCTATCTTGAGAAAGTGCCTCTCTGTGAAGCAGATCATTATACACGTAAAGAAAATATCACTGATCTGTCATTTCAGGAACAGTCACTCTATTTAAGGTTTAGTAATTGTTAAATCTTTCAGTTATTTATAATTAAGTGCCGGTAGTCTCCCCATAATTAAACTGGTATACTTCAATGTGTATGGCTTGCCCTTATAATTGTTGTTGGTCAGTCTCACTTTACAGACATCTTCGTAATACAGCCATCTCTCAATTAAGGTCACCCTGACAGTCTCAAATTATTTTTGTAACTGTAAAGTATGAGAAATTATTTCCGTGAAGTATAAGAAATAAGTCCCGCTAATATGATCACCCCGCCATTTTGGATAAACATAGCGAGGTTCCACCGTATATAGACAAACATCAACATTTCCAAAATATAACAATGCACACAAATCTCTCGGTTGCTTCAAACACAATAGTTAATGATCTGCTGTTATGTACACGTTTTCTCAAAATAATGTGTAAATTTGTTAATTCGTTATTCCATCCGTGGATCGTTGTTTTCCTGTTCTGTAGTTGTTGCCTGACTTTGGGCATCTACAATCTGGTAATGTGGAATGGATGTGTCTTTGTTTCCATATCACTAACTTTTATCTACACGTAGATAAAAGGGTTGGACTCTCGATAATCCAAAGGGCTTCCTTGTCCACCTGCCATCTAGTTATTTTTCTGGGTGGCAATTTTTTTAAATCTTGTTAAACTGATATTGATACTCTGTGGTACAAATATGAGCATTGAGGGAGTTATGGATCAGGTTTTTGAACTTTTCTCCATTCCATGGCACTTGTAGCCACTAGAAACCACATTCGCACATGGATAACTACTGTATAAGATATGTGAGAAATGTATATATTATGTTTTATGTATAGCACACCCCACATTTTTTTACTTGAAGTTCAGTGTAAGCCACTTTGCACTATTAAAGCAGCCTACAACAAGCATATTCTGAGCAAGTTTCGCAATCTGTTGAACTACAAAATTATGCGTATATCAGATGAAATAAAATTTGTGTTGAATTTGCCTTGCATCAAAAACATTTCCTTTTCAACTGCTACGTCACTCAATAGTATACTGGTTATGAACACAAGAAAATATTTACTTTACAATTTTTATAGTTGATTCAAATCCATATTAAATGCTGTTACGAAACATTTGTGTCAACACATCCGTTAGTCACCTGAGGCAAGGCAAAAACCTGACCTATGTGTTAGTTGTGTATGTACAAGTTTTGTTTGCACTAAAATGGATATTATTTTACGGTATTTTAAGATATTTCTAAATTGGCATCAGTCAATCTGCTATGTACTTACATCATATGGAAACAAACCGCAATAAAACATTGCACCATGGGTTTTTATTGTGTGATGAATTAATTAATGGGATGGATATTTTTTATTTTGTAATAGCGCCTCGTTGTTCTGGCATGACAAAAAGTATTAAATCACTATTGAGTAATGTTCTTGTGTCAAACAAATTAATTAAGGCTAATTAGATCTTGTTGATAAAGTTTTTATTTTTGGTCTCATCATTTGCTGTTGTCTCCTGAATGAACCGACATTGATAGAAACGTGTCAGATGTGACGAACAGAATACTTAATACACATAATGTCACACGTACATTGTCACAGTACATCAAAAGACAACATAAAACAAATCATTTCAACTATCTGTTCAAAGTATAAGTTGCTTGTATTCCATGTGTCAGGTATCTAAGTTTCAGCATGTGGTACATGTCAGATATCTAAGTTTCTGCATGTGGTACATGTCAGATATCTAAGTTTCTGCATGTGGTACACCACAGATATCTTAGTTTCAGCATATGGTACATGTCAGATATCTAAGTTTCAGCATGTGGTACATGTCAGATATCTTAGTTTCAGCATATGGTACACGTCAGATATCTAAGTTTCAGCATGTGGTACATGTCAGATATCTAAGTTCCTGCATGTGGTACACCACAGATATCTTAGTTTCAGCATATGTTACATGTCAGATATCTAAGTTTCAACATGTGGTACATGTCAGATATCTTAGTTTCAGCATATGGTACACGTCAGATATCTAAGTTTCAGCATGTGGTACTTGTCAGATATCTTAAGTTTCAGCATGTGATACTAACATTACAAGTTTGCCATTTATGAAAACATTGTCATCACAATTAACAGCGAGCCCCCGCAAACATCTGACATAAGCACCTAACATTTCCACCCAGAGATCCTCTGTATGTTTTGCAATCAGACTATAAAGATGTTGCATTATATCAAGACATGCACACTTCACCATTTCTTGATTTCATGTTCAAGCTCCACCCACTTTTAAACCGATGTGAAACTGATGTGCTTTGATCGCAGCGAAACCGATATATCTCTGTCAGCGTGACATCACAATAACGTATGCCAGATAACGGGTCAAAATTTGTTGCATTGGTTGGTTGATATATGTGATCGTGACGTCACGCCTACTTCAGGTCTGTATTTTTTGCAGCTGTTTCAAAAGTCGATATCAGATAGTGGTGCCTCAATCGGTAGATTGGTGACGAACCAATATCGTTCACAGTGTCTAAGACACCGGAATGGGCACAGTTGTAGGGTCGTTTACACTTTATTTTAGGAATGATTATCAGGAAGCCATTTAATGTTTGAATAACAGAAAGTGTAAGCTTCAAAATGATATAAAGATTGTTGGGATCTGACAAACCGTAACGGTACTAGCAATCGTTCAAACAAGCATTTTTGGGACGAGTTTTGATTTGTTCATTTTTCGCTGACATATCTATTTTTTTATATGCAAGATGAGTCTCAAAGGATCGTCATAAGGTACATCCCCAGAAAATGAAGAAGCCTGCAGGATTTTGTGGATGATGAACATTATTAAATATGGTTTCATTGCATGCCCAAGAGGTATAAGTGTAAATGTCAAGAAACAATTTTTCTTAGAGCAATACATTTAAAAAAGGAATCCTCTTTAACTTACTCTTTCCAAACACACACTGGAACAAAATTACAATGAACATTTCTACTGTAGTTTGCAAATTGTTTGCATTAATTCACGTTTATGTTGAAAATCTGATAAATAGTGTAATGTTCTTCAGAAAAATATCAACAAGTCATTTTTTAAATGACAACTGCAAACGCAGCAGAGTTGTTTATAAATTGCATAGACGGCCTTGTATTGTGTTGACGTATACTTTGTACACTCTGTTGACATATATTTCATAATCCATGTCGACATATAGTACCTATAAAAAGCTACTTATTGCACAATTTGTGTTTTATAAAAATATTGCAGCTGTGCATGATAAAAATATCAGTCGCTAACAATACTAACAGTTTGCCACGGTAAGAAAAAAACTGCATTCTACTTTGTGGCACGGAACAAGGGCTACAAAAAGCAGTTCGTCGAAAGTCAACAAATAGTCAAATGGCCTCGGCAACTATACATCACCTGCCATCCAGCATTGACACAAGCACATTAAAATGGCAGCACAGCCCAAGAGACATCCACAATATCAAAAACGTATTAAATATAATATTTTAACATACATAAGCACATCTCTGCACACATACACGCATCAACTTTACACAGACACATAGTATTGTCATGCTCCACTGACAAACAGCTAAGCTGTTGTTCTGTTTTTGAGTGGCAATGCAAGAAACGATGTAAGCGTTCTGTCTAGTTCGGCGCGGCTTGAACTGCGTTGTCCTAGCAACTGTTGAAGCATAATACACGGCTGGCAGCCAAACGTGAACTCAAATGTCGTGACATAATTGCGGTAGCCATAATCACAACACGTACGACTTAATTTCTTATTCTACAATTTTCAGTCGTACAAAATTCAGCTCAATGGAAACAGTCGATGCATTTATGTAGGAAGACGGCAAATAAAGTAGTTCGACAATTCAGATGTATACAGATGACAAATACACTTAAAACTGCAGCATTAACAAGAGGAAGAACTACAAATGAGGCAGCATTCAACACACACACGGTCACATTTGTACAACGGAGGCACTGGACATTAGTATCTTGACAAATGACTTATTTCTTCCACAGGTTCTGTGTTCTGGTCTCACGCACAGAAAGGTCACATCGCGACATTTCACGGTTCTCCATTTTGGTCACCGTGAGGCGCCACTCAAAGCATCTGCGTATAATACAACTATTTTTATATCACAATATGGTCGGTAGGAACATCAAAATAGAAGACAGACGCGACTATTTCTTCACATCTTCCCGACTCGTGATTTCTATGCACAGCAGAATGAAGACGTTATTGCAGCTGTATTTCTCCAGGTCTAATAGTTTGTTTTTGAGCAGTGAACTGCCAAAGCCCGTCTGTTCGATCGAGTTGCTGTCCCACGCGTCACAGTACGACTCGGGCTTGCGCTGACCGAACGCATCGGAACCATGCCAGATTATCTTCTGCGGCCTGCAAACAAATGAATCATTTACCAATAGATGAATAATATTTTGTAATAAATGTATTTAATGTAAATGGAAGAAATTTACCAAGTGGAAAGAAATTAAAACGCCTAATTATTCACAGAATTTATTTAAATAAAGAAATGTTCCCAAATAGAAGGAGATTGTTACCTGTGTTAGAATATATCGGATACACTCTAGTAGCTTTTTCTTTTTATTTCCACTACAAGCACATGTTTCTTCCATATTTGGAAAGATGAGAAATTGTTTCTGGATGGGTATTTACCATTTCAAATACAAAACTTTACTAAGGTGGTTAATATGAGCGTCTGTTCTATGTTCTACTTCAAATTCTTTGGTGGCTTGGACACTACAAGGTACACACTGACACCGTGTGTGGTAACTTTGACTTCCCCTGACATGGATACCACAGAAAACATTATGGAGGTTTTTAGGACAAATGCCCAAAAAGCCAATTCTGTAAAATTTTTGGCTGGGCGATTTTTCATAACTGAAAATGTACAAAAAGTATTTCGGCTCTTGTAGCGCTACCTGTAACTATGATTTTGCATTCTGAAGATATTCTAATGCCACATAGGGGAACGGTGTTCACAATGGGCCACCACCAATTTCGCGTTACTGTATTATATATAGTAAAATTTGTGTTGTTACTTCGTAGTCACTCACAAGGAGGCACTACTGAACATTGGTCGAAAGCGCAAAATGGAAATTCAAACAGGTGAGCTCAAAATTACAATTTTTACACTTCTTACAATATTAGCACCGTTTCCCAAATGTCATTTCTATTTGTGTGTGGTGAAAAAATTGAAAATTGTATATGTCAGCCCATTGTGTCTGCTCTGATATGTGCAGTTTTCATTACAAGAGCTTGCAAGGGTTGTATTCATAATGGCAATCTACCGCAGGTCGTGGAGTGGGGCCAAAATGGGCCCTTGAGAGGTCAGGTCACAGGAGCCCGTTTTGGTAGGCATCTCATTACTACAGTCTACATGCAATTCATGACACTGTTATTACTATTAGAGGTATGTAATGTAATTTACATGCATATTGTATAGTATATTACCCAGTTACAAAATAATATAAGTAATAATCACAATAAAACAAATATTAAACCCTACACACAATTTAGACATAGCGATATTGTCAAAGGGCGCTCATAAAGTTGTACAACACAAGCACAGACTGGTAATCTTGGCGTTTTGTTACAGATTGATCAGGTTCCTCAACATATAATGACATACAAGTACCAAATGGAGTGACAGAGTTGGTTTGCAAATAGTATGGAACGGGCGATCGAGGCAGTATGGAAAAAAGAGATGGGCCTGAAGTGCACAAGTCAGCAGTATGGTGTAACACGCACAACCCTTCAAAGACGCTGTCACAGAGATGTTGATGTTAGGCACGCAGCTGTAAAGAAGCTCGGGCGTTTTAGAATGACGTTCACACCAGCCATGGAGAAGGAACTTGTCAGACACATTAAAGATATGGAAGCGATGCTTTTCAGCTTCACCTGTGCCCGTTTGAGACATATCGCTTACGAATATGCAGAGGCGAACAATATCGAACATCAACCGAGGAGGAAGAAGCTGGAAAACAGTGGCTGCTTCGCTTCATGTCTCGTCACAGCAACGAACTGTCATTAAGAATGACAGAGGCCACATCTGCAGCGAGGGCAATGGGTTTTAACCAGGTGGCGGTAAAACCCTTTTTCAACCTACTAGAACACGAACAGGATGCGAAGAAATTCTCTTCTGATAGAATATACAACGTTGACGAAATGGGCATTTCGACAGTGCCAAACAGACCATCCCGGGTAATGCCCAACGAGGAAAAAAGCAGGTCGGGTCACTCACGTCGGCTGAAAGAGGGCACCTTGTTGCAGTGAAGATTTGTATGAGTGCCTTGGGATCGTTCATCCCTCCCATGTTCATCTTCCCGCGGAAAAGTATGAAACCAGAGCTTATGACAACGCGCCACCAGGATCCATTGTCGAACCACAAGAGTCTCGATGGGTGCAGAGCGATTTGTTTGTGAGGTGGTTTGAAAATGTTATCAAGCATGCCAACCCAAAGAAGCAGAGACCGGTCTTGTTGATACTGGATGGTCACAAGACTCGTACAAAAAACATGCCATTCATTGAAATGGCCCGCGCTAACTTCGTGATGGTCATTTGCTTTCCACCGCATGGCAATCACCACATGCAACTGCTGAGCATTAGCTTTATGAAGACAACCCAGTGACAATTCGGTACCGCAAGCACCTCGTGACGACACGGCCGTGCAAGTATTCCCGATGATGATAACAACTCCCATAATGGTTGTTTTGCCTATTCTGAAGATAGACCAATCAAATCAGCGAAAGTCGAACAACAAAGGGAAGACGTGCATTATCACCCTAAGTCCATAGACGGCAACTTCAGAAAAAAATAAATCCCAGGATAAAATGTCTGTCACGAAAGTGTTAAAACACAGCATGAGTGAAATCGCACAGAGAATGAAGAGAACACCAGTCAAGCCACTCAAACGTCTTAACACAAAAGCTTCTAAAAAAGAGAAACAAACGAAGAGAATGAAGAAAAATTAAAGGGAATAAAAACATCTATGGCTTGAAATCATATATTACATCCTGCTATCTATTTCCATGTCCACCAAGCCAAAAAAATAATAAAAAATTCAATCAATTAGAAATTCCACATTTTATGCTGTGCATCCGGACATTTTTTAATATGCATATTTTTGGCGCGCTTTTCGGGATGCCGAGATGTGACGTCACATATGACCCCTAGTCGCATTCAGAGCATGTTTACAAAGATAGCTATCGGATCGAAATGAACGTCAAAATGAGTTATTATGCGATATTCCAATGTAATACAAACACTAGTCATCATAGAGGAACAAGCAGTTATCCTACCATTCCACATGAATCCACAAACAAGCACCACACAACTCCTGCGTTAGCTCAAGTTTGGGCTGTTTGGAGTAAATCACCTAAGACCTTTATTAAAAACAATGAATGCGAATGGGCCTACAAGTCGACTAGGTTTTGCCGAGCTTGGGCTTGTTTTTAGAATAATTATATCGGATGCAATCAACGGAAGACAATCTACACCAATAAACATGCTGCGAGTGTGAGTCATATGTGACGTTAAGATACCATGTGATCGCCTACCGGTAGCTCATAAAATTTTTGTTTTCCGCGGGGATCGCTACACAGATGGGTTTAAAATCGAATTTATGCTAAAAATGTATTTTTTTTATGTTCTTGAATGTTACATACAATGTTAAACTTTGTGTACACATGGAAAACGGATTTTAGCTAATGCCATTGTTTTTATTTCCTTTAAGAAAATGACAAAGCACCATGTCTTTACTGCTGCGAACTGTTTTCAGCCAGTAAGGAGGGGGAAGAATAGATAAAATGTGGACAACGTAAGGCGTGGACACACCAGGACTGTGCAGGCTACGAGGGCTGATATAATTTGTTTGCGAAATATGTGGTGGTTGTTGATTTATCCTTGTTGATGTGCAGGGGGCCCGTTTGAGCACTCGTTTTTAAAGGAACAAAAATCAGGGGGGTTGAAACACCTTTTAAAAATAGTAATTTTGACAGTAGGGCACCTTATTTAAGCACAGCCGCAGTCAGATAACCGGATAAGATAATCACGTTGAAAAAAGTATGTTTCAATCAAAAATGTAAATTGTATGACAAATCTTGCTTAAGGGGCCCGTTTTGCACACCGTTCCCCTACAAGTTTTCATTGATGCTCCAAGGATCAAACACAAGTGAGGTTTTGAAAAAAATTGATATATCACAATTTGCTCTGAAACCATTCATTTTCAAACTGATTTTGTACTTGTACAGGAAACAGATTTTACAAAAAAATTTCCTAACCAGTTTAACACTTTGGATCGAAAAAAAATCGCAGGTTCCACTCTACATATTTGGTGGAGGGAGAGAGTTTGAACAAATGCTCAACGAGTAAAAGTTTTTTGACTTTGCACACTGATGAGACGATTCCTAAGGTATCTGTTGTAACTGACATACTTTGGCCCTGTAAAGACAGAACACCCGCTGTGCCCTCGTCCTCAGACTCACCAGTTAGGATCATACAATACGTCTCTGCCATCGAAGGAATAGATGGGAACTTTGGTGTTGAAGTATGCGCCAGCACCGTTGAACAGGTCATTCCATGAGTTGAAAAGTTTTTGTTGCTACAATGACAGATCACATAGACTCGTTACTGCAGATAAGCACTAGAGGAAATATCCTTTAATTCAGATCTTTTACCCATTTCCATATGTTCTTTGGCTAGAAACAATGACGCTAATATACAGAAATTTAACAGAGATTTAAGCCAAAATGTGCACAATGACATCGCTGATTTATTGAAAGTCCACCCATTTTTTCATCTATGTATAACCAACCCTTCTGAGATATTTGTTTGTAAACATATCTACAACATTCAGAAGTTTTCATTTTCTGTGAGAATACTTTTTATATCCACTCTGTTTATAATTTTGTGATGAAAACAACTTATTCATGTGTTCAAACACCAAATTCTAGCTACTCTCTATGAATACGTTACCTTGATGTTGACTATAGGAATTGTCTTGTCAAACTGACGATGCACGATGGAGACGAGATTCTGCACTCGTGATGTCAGGAATGCCCTGTAGGTGCCTCTCATGCCCGCCTTCTTCGCTTCCCGATAACACGTGTAGTCGGCACCACTGATGCCATGCATCGCACCCGAGAACGGTTCGTTGGCAGCCACTATGTGGAGCTACAAGTTAACACCACAGATTAAGGCATTTCCCCATAAGGACTGACATGTGATATAATAAGGGATAACCGTATGGACGGAACTACCGGGGTAGTACAAGAGCCATTGTGGACTTAGAATGTACCAGATTAATTGTGAATCAGACGTAACACTCCATTATATAGATGTGTCAACATTGCGCATTTCATATTACTGTCTTTAAAACCTCAAAGAATGTGACATTTCACCAACAATTTTTAGGCAAGTCGTAATATATAAATTTGGCTGGAAATATTGTTGTCTAGTTTTAAATTCTCCTACTTCAAAATGGCACTCGCAACAAGAATAATTGAGTTTCATTGTGTATTTTGGGACAAATAAATATTTCTTGTTCACTTTTGACATTCAACCATCTGGGAAAAAGTATTTTCTGGGTACCAATGCTCACCCTGTTAAACTTCAGCAACAGCGCAACAAAATAACCGTTAGATGTGAGCTCACTCCAACTCAACTGAATCAAGTTTACATCTACTACCAGACCAAATCTTGAACACAGCAAATAACTAAACAGTTGTTCTTAACCAATGGGGATGAGACCCAAAACTGGGTCGCCAAGAGTCTACAGTGACTCTTCCAATTGTTCTTTGTTGTCCCTATTGCCCTCTATTTATTAATTATGTTATCGTTATGTATTTTATCATTAAGTTAACCAATTGAAGGTGTGGGATGCCAAGTATGTTGTGCGACTAGCATTTGAATTGTAGCCCAAGAAGGTTAAGAACCTCTGTAATAGAACTAAGTACTTTCAGTTTGACGTACCATGTTTCCAGCAATCTTGCCGGTGTCTCGAGGTGGCAGGATGATTTCAGGTGGAGGTTGTGTCGGCTGCTTCGATCAAACAACACAGAAATATAGAAACACAGACAGAATTTGACATATTATTATTTACCTCTCAAACAATGCCGACGTGTAGAAACACAGACAACATTGGACATATTATTTAGGTCTTGAGAAACTTGCTCAAATTGTTTATATATTTTGGCTAATTCACATGACCTTCGTTGGCTGATGTATCACATGACAGATATGAGTCTACAACACAGGTTAAGTGAATCGCCTGAAATATTCAGAAAATAAAATCAATTTTCCCGAGTGGGAAATAGCATGTGAAATGCAGGAGTCCAATAATCAAAAAAGTCTATTCAAGGAACATCCATCTATTCTAGCAGGGTAAACGTGACATTTCACACCTAAGTTGAGAATCTGTTTTTGATAACACCCACTACACTCTGAGAAAAGAAAGAATAGAGAGTACATCAAAAAATAAGAAAAACCTTAGGGGCATTACAAATGAGTGTCTTTAATACAAGTTATATCCTGCTTTACGAGAATGCTTAAATACGTCACAACGACGACCAGTAATGTTGGGGACAATGTATTAGAACGGGATTAGTGAATAAGAATCAATTCATGCATGAACACAACCATGATGAATCTCACTGTTCTACCTATATTCAGCAGTGGATTAGATACAAAGGCAACAAGCTGCTACACTTCATGCTTCATTTCATTACCAGCATTTTGTTAAACAAATATAGCCAGGGAAGTTAATTACACAACCAAATGGCGTAGCACGCAGCATCATTAGCTGGATGCAGATAAAGTCTACTGAATGCGACACTTCTCTTATGGACAGGCAAGAAACAACTGATCTTCACAACAGAAAAGTTCCGTCTGAACACACCTGGAAATTACAACATTTCTTCATTTTCTCTTGGCAAACATTTAAAATGTCAATTAATGTAAAACTTTCCATCTACTCTGTATTGTTTGTTTTATTATTTTTACATGTTGTAAATGGTCTTGTATTATGTAATGATAGAATTTGTACTGTTGGTTGTGGGAAATAAATTATTGATTGATAACTGATTTATAAAATATGAGCAAACAAATTCAAGAGAAATTAACATTTAGATCTTGGTTGTTTAGGACAAATCTAATTATATTTGAGCCTTTACAATATAAACATGATTTATAAAATGTAATCTATCATGTGAGCCTCATAAACAAACTATCAAAATATGCAGCAAGATTTAACACTTACTTTGGAGCGTTTAGTGGAAACTTGCAACGTTTCGATCGACCACCTGTGGATCTTAATCATGCATTGATGTCATGTGAAACGTTGCAAGTTTCCACTAAACGCTCCAAAGTAAGTGTTAATTCTTGCTGCCCATTCAAATCTTGGAGCCATGAACATATTTTCCATATCAAACCATATTTTATAGCATCAACAAGCATACAGTGAAAGTCCAACTGGCTCTGTGTGAAAAGGGATAAAGAACTGGCACAGTCTGCCAAAGTAAAAACTTTTCAAAACATCCAGGTCATCAAAATAAAATTGATGAAATAGAAATCCGCTGGTTCAGCAGGAAGCCTGATTAAAACCATGCCTTGTCATGGCAACCAAACACCAAACCAGTAACCTACTCCACAAACTGGTCACCATGGAAATCTACTCCACAAACCAGTAACCATGGAAACGAACTCAACAAACCGGCAGGAATGAAACAATGAATTAAACACTGAATCCCTCCCTAACTTATCTGGTAATATTTGAAGCACTTGCATGCAGGGTGGGGGGGTTAATAAAACACTGTTAAACAAGCTTCCCACCCGGGGGTGTAACCAGAGGCTTTGTACTCATGCATCTTTAAATAACTTGAGTTTATAATAATGAATCACAACATACTTTTCAAATATGGTAAATAGATTTTTGTGCAGCAAAACCGTGATATATATGTTACTATTTTACCGTTGAACACAATTTATAAATTTGTCATTCAATTTTACACTGGTGTGATGGACATAAGATTGATAATTTAGTAACATATTTTCCATTTGAAGCAAACTGTACTGAACTGAGAACCATATTATTTATGGGAAATCCATACAGTGTGTGAGGTATGTCAAGGATATGCAATGAGCCATTACATTAAATGTAGAGGAATTTATATTGAATTATTAATAATTTATTTGAATTGACTACCGGTAATCCTGAAACTGACAAAACAGTCAGATTAAAGTTGTGCATGTATCTTCCATCAACTTTTGTCTTAGCAACAATCTTTACATCGGCGCAGTATATTATTAGGTCGGCATGATTTCTTCCAGATAAACCTTTCCCGCATACAGTTCCCACTTTAATGACATTTCCCTGTTTTTTTTTCGCAAAAGAAAAATCATCTGAGGCCAGAATTTCTACAAAACATATAAAACAAATTGTCTGACAGATTCACCTGTGCAGCAGCCATTTTATAAGCTTGACAACCGCCTGTTGCTAGGCAACTGCTCACATGATGGATCCTTAAAATACAGCAAACTTATTTAATTGTAAGACAAACAAAAATCCTGATGTTTTCTCGTGAAATAGCAGTAAATGTGTCAATGTTTAAAGCCTCTGGTGACGTGGTAGCACACCCTCTGTCAACTACGGTTGCCGCCAGCAAAACAAATCTCAGTTCCAGCAATCCTAACTTACCGCAGCATGGCGTATGGGCTGCCGGGGGGTGTGGATGGGTTGTCGGGGGGTGCGGATGGGTTGCCGGGGGGTGCGGGTTGGTTGCCGGGGTATGCGATTAGACTGTCGGGCAGTGCGGAAGGGTTGGCGGGGGGCACTGGTGGGACGGGTGGGAGGCACCCAACGTGGGGGTTGAGTGCGGTGGGCTCTGTATGGTGAGCGGGTGCGGGGGGGTCTATAGGAGGCTTGGGTGGGGCGCATCCAATAGGGTGTGACTCGCAGCCAGTGAAGGGCGGGGGTGGGTGTAGGGCGTGTGGGTCTGGTTACCAAGTAGGGCAAGGGGGGTACTTGGTGGGGTGGACGGTGCTCCTCTCGGGACAGTAAGTCAGCAAAATCAGGGAAGTGTGTTGGAGACTGAGAGAGAGAAGAAAGACGAGAGACGATTTTAAACAAGTGTCACACTAAAGATGTTTGTATACAAAGTCACAGCAGTATATAAAGAACAAAAAGTACAGTCGAACCTCGCTTCACAGTCACCTCGGTAATGCAGCCACCTCACAATTAAGGTCACTCTGAGACAGCCCCAAATTATTTCCATAACAGCAAAGTATAGGAAATGAATTCCATTAATAAGGTCACCTCGTTATTCAGGTCATTTTCGCCCAGTGCCGAGGGTGACCTTAATAGAGAGGTTTCACTGTACATTTACCATGTAGTGCCTTGCTAAGTCACATAGAGTGATATATGAACACAAACAATATTCTGATTTTTTTCTAATTGACATTAATTTATATTACTCATCCTGTGAAGTGAATGCATTGATTAGACAGTAGAATTCAAATATTGTTTTTAAAACTATAAAATAATATAATAATCATATTTGTTTTGAGGCTCTTTTCTGAAAACAATGTCTTCAAAATGCAATGCAAATACAACATTTTTTATATTTAGTTTACTATGGCATGCTAAGCCAAACCTACCAAGAATCCATACAAATTCAGGAGCCAATGTAGGTATTAGTTCCATGGATAATTTTACAGTGATTTACAAAACAGGTGAATAATTATAATAGTGACAGTTCTTATAAAATATTTTGTTAATATAAAACTAAGCAAAAATTCTAAAATGGTCTTAACGAGAGACGGAGTGCATCAGTTACTCTGCTAGATTCCACACATTACGAATGTCCTAACATTTAGTTACCAAGAAATATCAACATATGTCTATGCCATACACACCGTGATCTAATCCTTCATGGCTTATCCTCCTACGATTACAGTTAAAAACTACTGCTACTCTTCAGTTGTAAGATGAATTAGACACCTAAATTTGTAATAAATGCAAATGTTTATAATAAAATAACAAAAGTGACACAAAAGTTAATCGTAACGTGCGATACTCACCGCTGGAGTGGTTGGTTCAGCATTCACCACACGTCCGAGCTGAAAGAGTCATCACCAAACACTTACAGGCTAACAACTCATTTTGCATGGAACAACAAGTCAGTGTTTGGCAAGTTTGAAGTCAGGATTCTGAACATTCCACTGCACAAAAATGATGGCAGACATAAGTGAATAATGTACGAAATCGAGGAATAATGAGGATTGCATAGATAAATAAATGTCACATCAGAGGACACTCAAAATTGTGTGATCCCAGAAAGGTGGTGACATTTGTCCAATAATAATAATAATAATAATAATCTTTATTTTATATAGCGCCATATCCATAGCGTTCATAGCGCTTTACATAAAACTAAAATATCAATAGTAAACATTAAACAAATTAAATATAAAAGTAAAAACAATTAAGATAGTAATGCCGTGTAAACATCAATAGATTAAAAAGAAAACAATTATCATGGTAAAGTAAGTAGTTAAAACGTTCTTTCTGCTGTTAAGAAGATCAAGATAAAAATATGAATAACTTAGAATAAAAATGTTTCTGTGGTCTTTCAAGCAGAATACGCCATAATGAAAAGGTAAGTTTTTAAGGCTGCCTTGAAGGATTGCAGGGAGGCTTTGGAAGTAACAGTAGTTGGTAGATTATTCCATACTGTAGCGGCAGCGTGAACGAATGAGCATTCACCAGCTTTGGTTTGGGCTCTTTCAACAACAATGTTATTACCATCAGCAGAACGGAGATGTCTGGCTGGTTTGTAAGGTGACACAAGTGACTGCATATAAGGTGGCGATAGTTCAGCATTTAACGCCTTCTACGTGAGTTCAGCTATTTTAGTGATAGTAGTCCAAGTGATACAGAACATTATACAAATGTTATATAACACTATTTGTGTTCTGATGTCTGCTCAGCTTTACAATGACACTGTGATGGGGGGAGTTGGATGTTAAACGTTATTTCGATAGACTTTCCCTCCAGCATTACATCACACTTTCAGGGGGTGGGATGTGTCAAATATTCTAGATAAATAGTGGTAAGTAATTTTGAAAGGCCGTCTTATCAGGTGAGCTTTGCAGAGAAATTGTAACTGAATAAAGAGTGTCATAGAGCGAGACAACACTAGCGCCACCTACCAAGACTAGTCTCCAGCCTTGACTCGCCCGCACAAACATCTCGTCCGTGCTGATGATGTAAACCATCGAACCAACTGGGAGGGCATAGGTAAGCTTCACCATCTCAATCTCTGTCCGGAATGTAATCGCCTGCAAACAAGTAGAAAAAAAACATAAAATTTATTTCATGATTGTAAAAGTAAAGGTAAGTTCTTATATAGCGCAGTATCCAGTCCTCAGGACTGCTCAAAGCACTTTACATTTTTATATTGTTAATGGTATCACAAAGAATTCGCAATCTATAATTTGTAATATGCTAACTTGGAGTTTGGTAAGTGTAAACTGGTATATGAATATTTTGTCAAAGAAAATATAAGGCAATTATTTCATCATAGAATAATTAACAATATTATGATCGGCGGCCAACATATGATGCATTTTACAATGGAATTCTTAATAATATAAATAAATCAATTAAATTAATCAAATTACCCTTTATGCAACACACAAGCAAAACAGAAAAGGTGGCATTGTTCAAATTGTCCTTACAAATCAAATCACCATTCATTTTTAAACTAAAAAAGTTAAATTAAAAATATACGTAAAATAACAACTCACTCCAACTGGTTGGCTCTGCCCGTCGATGCTGTTTCCCGGCCGACCCGACTCTCCGGGGGGTCCAGGGGGCCCGGGTGGACCAGGGGGGCCATAAACTGGTTTCTCTATATTGTTAGGGTAGCTAGACTGGGAGAAACCTGGTAGTCCGGGGGGTCCAGGGAGTCCAGGGATACTTGGACCGGGGGGACCGGGTGGCCCGGGGGGACCCTAGGAGGTACAGAAATGATACAATGCGATACATTTCTATCACATCAAAATCCATGGAATCCTGAGTTCAGTGCAACAAGTAAAAATGAGACCAGAGACCAGGTTTGCATCTCTTGAATATTACTTCATCTCGGACATTATTTTATGTAGTAAATATTTAGATATTTAATCATTTATTATATTTTATTATACTTATTTATTTGTATTTTTAACTTATTTAATTTCACTGCATATCTGTGTCAGTACAAGTTTGTTTTTAACTTGAAAGGAAAACATATTTGTATAAAATTACACAGTGTCAATATGTAAATGTCATACATTTGTTTGTATTTTGTTGCTATAGATTGCAAAGTGGGATTGCTTATTCTCAAATTTGTATTTAACATGATTTAATCAGATTGAACCTAGATGGCATATGGACAACAAAGTCATTGTCTTCTCAAGAGTCATACAATTATTGGAATAAAGACATCCTTACGAGAATCATTTACACTACATTTTAGAGAAAAGTACCTCATAGTTTAAAATGCAAGGAACAAAAAAATGGATAGCTGTCTTTATTCACTGCTTCAACCATCTTTGCCAAGAAAGGATTATTACATGGCTTCCTTCGAGCATCTGTGAGTTAGCAGTGATATACTCACCCGCACCGGATGGGCGTACGGATCCTGTATATCCTCCCATATTCTGCCTGGGGGTGTTGGGGGTCCAGGCAACCCCATCTCACCCTTCTGTCCATGTTCACCCTGGACAGAAACAATAACCACTATAAGTGCAGCTAAGCAACAATTTTACACACCAGTTTTTGACTGACAATACTATTTTCACTCGCGTATGTTTCACATGCTTAGTTTACATTATTTCATGCATAATTTACAGACAAAAAAACAAAGTACATTTAAAATGGTGATTTCGCACTCAAATATTTGTGTAGGGACTTCTTGAAGGTAGTAACAGAAGGGCTGTTTTGAAGTGTGTAAGACAGGCATCACCTGAACTACCTGTGGACATCTGACAGGAGACGACATACTGATATGTAGACAAATATGTAAGAGGCTATATTAAATTTGATAAACTCACCTTGGTTCCTGGTAGGCCGTCCTTTCCATCTCTCCCTGCCACCCCGTCACGCCCTGACCCTCCACTGCCATCCCCCGGCTCACCCTTCTGACCCCGTGAAGCTGTCAGATATGCATACCGGTGGTCAACAACCAGCTTTATGTCACATACACACAACAATGCCAACACGTTTATAAAACTTAAAAAGTCACTCGTATTTACTCAAACATGAAACCCAATTCCCATCAACATCCTTGTATTAGCTGCAACTTCTGTCTGTATTCAGAGCAATGTCTGTTTCATGGCAGAAGCCACTATAACAGTGGAGCGCAGTGGTGCAGTGGCTAGAGCCTCGGACTGTTGACTGAGAGACGTCTACGTTGCTCCAGTTCACTCAGCTGTATGAATGAGTACCTGGCTATAGACACTGGTAGATATTTTGTATGAATAGTCTTTGCACATTAATTGCAGCATGGTTGGATGTTTCCCAGAGAAGTTGCGAGGGTGTTCGATTGAACAGGTCTGCCAGGGAGTAAAGTGTTAAGCTCTTTGAACAGACCCGAGGACTGGATACTGCGCTATATAAGAACTGCCATTTTGCTTAATTATGCCACAGGCTGAAAAGAGATGTATTTAATGTGAAGTAGTGTTTCCTGCGTAGCTATATGACCGGAGTGATGGGTGTGTCAGGGCAGCCAAATTACTCTTGTGTAATGAGACACATTGCGGTAGTTCTATATTGAAACCAATCAGCGAACCAGGAATGGGCCCTATTTAAACAATAGTGGAGTATTTGGTAATATGCATCAGTAAAAAAGGAAGCTGAACCCTTACCAGCAAACCCTGGAGGCCCCCGGGGTCCCATGGTTCCTGACTCTCCTTTCTCTCCCGTCAGGCCTGTCAGACCCTGAAACACATCAAACAAGGGTTACCAACTCCAGATGGCAGTCGGACAATAATAATAATAAGGTAACTTCTCTTGTGCCTAAATCCTCGGAAACTAAGCTCTGTGGCGCGATCAATACAAAAGGATTAATCAATATCAGAATCGATAAGCCATATTAAAGTCACCAACGGATCGATACACCAGGAAGCTAAGATGGATATGCAAGGTTACAAAGGTTTTAAGTTTTTAAATGACGGCAAAATTGTATATTTTCAACTGATCTAACACTAAGAGGGAGCATATGCCAGAGAGTTGGTGCAGCAACAGAAAATGCCCTAGTTCCAATGTTAGTGTTGACTCTAGGAACAAAAAATAAATCAGAACTAGATAATCGAAGCTGGATAGGCTTTTTTTATAGGAGTATGTAATGAATATAAATATGCTGGTTGCTTACATGAAAGTGCCCGGTAGGTAATGGTACATATCTTTAAAATAATATGATATTGGACAGGAAGCCAGTGCAGACTTCAGAAAAGGCACTTAGAGAGAAAAACCACGGAGACCAAGTCACAACCGTAGCTAAGCAATTCTGTACACATTGTTAACTAGTGAAAAGGGGAATTGCAATAAGTAATTGATAGATCCACTATGTCACATTCTCCTTCCAACCAGCTCCATCACCCTTAACTAAAATGTCACCATCAACGTGAAGTATTGTGCATTCACCCCTCCTATCTACACTTTCATTCTCCTTCACATTCACCCTTCCTATCTACCCTTTCGTTCTCCTTCATTCACCCCCTCCTATCTACCCATTCATTCTCCTTCATTCACACCTCCTATCTACCCTTTCATTCTCCTTCACATTCACCCATCCTATCTACCCTTTCATTATTGTTCACATTCACCCCTCCTATCTACCCTTTCATTTTCCTGCACATTCACCCTTACCATTCACTCCTTCCATGTACCCCTCACCCTATGCACCTACTTGTTCTCCTTTCTCTCCAGGGACCACGATCCTGCCGTCAATGTGGAGGACCTTGCCGACGGGACCCGGTGGTCCAGGAGGACCTGGGTCTCCCTTCCTGCCCACGCCCGGGGGTCCAGGCACTCCGGGGGGACCACGGAACCCTGGCTGGCCCTGTCAACACATCCACGGTGACATGACATTCCTCAGGTACCAGATGGTCAACACAGCAATACCACTGCAACTTCTAGTTTACATGCTACTAGCTGCCAGTTGTTAAAGTAGCAGTAAATGTATATTTTGTAGCTAAAAGCAGTGCCTGAAATTAGCCAAAAATGGGCCAATACGTCTATATGTGACCCCGGCTGACCAAATGAGTGGTAAGTCGAAAAAATTGTAACATTGTTTTCTTACATCCTTGTAAAGGTTTGGTAGGGTGCTTTACTCGGTTTCAAAAAATATGACTGCTACACAAATTTGCAAAGTTATGGAGCATTGAACATGGTAGGGATCAAAAAGTGAAAATTAAGAAAACGGCTGTTGAAGTTTTACATTATATATGCAAATGGATTGCGTGGAAATATTACATGCACGACATTCAAATGTGGCACACAGTATGTAATATGTATGTTATGTTGTAATGATACACTGGAAGTACAAATGTGCTGCTACAAAGACTTATCAAGTTATGCCAGATTATGTCTTCATGTGTAAAACTAAGAGGACAGATTATTTGAGAGCAAAAGGTAGACTCACTGTTTGACACAGTTTAAAACCTACAGGCAACTGTCCAGTTTAACAGGAGTCTAGTGGCTTAATGATGTCTGTTGACACAAGCTATTGCCAGTGACCAATTACACATTAGTCACAGTTTCCATCAAACAATAGCAGGCAGAGAATCTTAGCTCCACAGCTGGGTGTAATACACAACCAGAGCCACCACTGATTCATGGTCAAGTAGATTAGCTCAATGCACCAACTAAGGCAATACACAACACTGTGAGTGACAGTGTCCAGAGTGAGGCCTAAGCAGTGTCCTCATTGCTAAACAGATCAATTAAACCTGCCAAGTGGGTGACATTCTGCACAAGTGTTCATTAATCCTTAGTGATTGTTCAGAACACCAGACTGACCACATACCTAAACAAAGCGAATGTAATAGGTGAAGAACAGGCAGTGTTCAAATGGGGTATTGGTTGAATTGTATTTGTCTCGACGCAAAAGGCTTTATTGTGCCTTCATCGATTATAAGAAAGCATTTGATTTAGTAGACCGGTCCTCCCTGTGGCCTAAGATAATTTCATGCGGTATTAATGGTATTGTGTTGAAAGATGTATACAACATGTAAAAAAATGCTAAATCATGTATAAATCAGGGCCAGGCTGTGTCAGCCTTCTTCTCATGTGATGTATAGGTATGGCAAGGAGAAAACTTGTGTCTTTTGTTATTTGCTATTTACCTGAATCATTTTGAACACTGTTAGTCACAATTATAACGGACTTGACATGGCAGCTGGTGAAATTTACAACAACCTTAGGGATGATGATGTAGAAAATGTATGTTCTACTATATGTTGATGACACTAGAATGATTCAATCAAATACAGTTTTCTTGCTTGTGTATAGCGGAACTATGTCAACTCTTCTAATGGTTGACATTTGGTTGTTTTAGGTGTCAACTATATTGTGAATCTGTAATTATTAGTCTATATTGATACAATTGATTTACACAGTACCATGTCTACACAAGGCATGGCAAGCATAAACAGAACAGTAGAATGCATTTGATATCAATAAAGTGTAGGATATTTTACTCCAGTTGTCCAGAATATAAATTTTCTATGTTTGTCACCTTCAGGTGACAGAATATTAATTTTCTATGTTTGTCACCTACATGTTTCTACAGACAATACATCTTTAACCAATAGACACCACAGTCACACCATTTTATAATAATTAAATGAACATCAAAATAAACAGAACTTGCAATTATAGAAAATCAATAGTTTTGAAGATAAAAAGTGTTAGGCAACTGTTCAGTCTAACAGGGGTTAAGTGTGTCTACTCTGCCTGGGCTCTGTGACCAATTAAAGATTAGTCAAGGTCTCAATGGAACAGTAGCACTAGGCTGCAGAGCTTAGTCATGGTGCTGACTTTGTGGCACATTAAACAAAATCTACTGTTGGGGGTGGTCTCAAGGGCCCTTCTCAAAACCACATCACTAGATAATGTAAAACTTTTACACTTTGGGGGTCCCTTAGAATGATTCAATCAAATACAGATTTCTTGTATATAGTGGCAGCACCCTAAGATACATCTAAGCAAAATTAGAAAAAAAAGTTGCTGAACAGTTTTTGAAAAAATAGGCCAAATGTTACATTTTTACCAGTTTTGGGGTTCTTGGAGGCCCTAGGGAGCCCTTAAAATGATTCAATTAAATACAGATTTCTCGGGCATAGTGGCAGTGCCCTAAGATATGTCTATGCAAAATTAGAGAAGTTGCTGAACGGTTTCTGAGATACAGCAGCTAACGGCGGACAGCGGACGCAGAGTGATGGCAATAGTCCCAAAGGACAAAAAATTAACTGGCCCAGATATGTTTAACTGATCAATTTTGAACTGGCCCTGTTGAATTTGAACTGGTGTGACTAATTTACAATCCACATTTCCATTTTTCCACATTCTTTAATCACACACGTGAATGTCTATCATTTGAATTTTACATGTAAATACATAAGATATTAAACAGTAATAATTTTAACATTAACTATATTTACATTAACATACATTAACATAATATAACTTTGCATTGCATATATATATATATATATATATGCATAAATAAATAATTTAAATTAGACTTGAAAATGTAGAAACATGTATGTAGGCACACTATAATAATAAAGTGCAAATTATAAAATAATATTTTAAATTACCAAATTAGCCTATAATAATAATAAATATTGTTCCAAATGTATGTCCTGATTGTTCAAACTCTGCCCAAAGCTAGTACTTGTATTTAACTGTATTACTGTTGCACTCAGATGCATGTGTACAGTACATTTGTCACTTCTTTTTAGGTGTTTCCAGGTATATTTGCTAAGTGACACCACCAAACTACGTGGCCTTCACCTTGCCGATGTTGGTCATGTTACGAAATACATTTTTGTAACCAGTCAAATTTGAATTTAGGCCATATTTAGTTGTAGATAAAGAACAAAAGGTATGGGTAACTCTGACCTACAACCGAGACAACTTCCAAAACACTGTAAACTTGAGTCCAAAGAACACAGCAAAACTATGAAAAATGGCATCCAGTCTGACTCTTGGCTATGGCACCAATGTTTAGACTTGGCGTTCTTTGGCTTTGCTATTGAATGCAACCATTCGCATGATAAGTTTTGATGAACTATTGTTGAATTATTACCAAAGTTGCGTTTACCGTCTCCTATAACTGTGTCGGGTCTAAGAATTCTAACGAACTGTACATCGGATGCAGCCTAGCCGTGTCCACCGAGATAAACCGGTGGCGTTGGTGAACCGGCGGTGTCGGGCCGATAACTTGAGCATTTTGGTGAATTGATTCAGCATGACAGATTTTTAATCAGCAGTCGCCGATTCAAAGGCCTTAATTTCGAACACTGCTTAAAGCAGTCGAACTCGTACACAACACAACAGATGAGAATAATAATAAAATAGCCCACAATAAGTAGTATGAGAGGAATTAATAAAATATTAAAAGGAAAAATGAGAAGATCTAGAAGTTTTGTTACTTTACTATGCAACAGTACGTCCATGGTGAAGAATTCAGCCACAATCTAATTACTGCAGAAAAGCTGTATATTCATTTGAGTGACTCACACATCCCTTCAATGGCTACACAGACAATCTGTGTTGAATATAGCACCACAGTAACTCACACGTCCCTTCAGTGGCTACACAGACAATCTGTGTTGAATATAGCACCACAGTAACTCACACGTCCCTTCAGTGGCTACACAGACAATCTGTGTTGAATATAGCACCACAGTAACTCACACGTCCCTTCAGTGGCTACACAGACAATCTGTGTTGAATATAGCACCACAGTAACTCACACGTCCCTTCAGTGGCTACACACACACAATCTGTGTTGAATATAGCACCACAGTAACTCACACGTCCCTTCAGTGGCTACACACACACAATCTGTGTTGAATATAGCACCACAGTAACTCACACGTCCCTTCAGTGGCTACACAGACAATCTGTGTTGAATACAGCACCACAGTAACTCACACATCCCTTCAGTGGCTACACAGACAATCTGTGTTGAATATAGCACCACAGTAACTCACACGTCCCTTCAGTGGCTACACAGACAATCTGTGTTGAATATAGCACCACAGTAACTCACACGTCCCTTCAGTGGCTACACACACAATCTGTGTTGAATATAGCACCACAGTAACTCACACGTCCCTTCAGTGGCTACATACACAATCTGTGTTGAATATAGCACCACAGTAACTCACACGTCCCTTCAGTGGCTACACAGACAATCTGTGTTGAATATAGCACCACAGTAACTCACACGTCCCTTCAGTGGCTACATACACAATCTGTGTTGAATATAGCACCACAGTAACTCACACGTCCCTTCAGTGGCTACACACACACAATCTGTGTTGAATATAGCACCACAGTAACTCACACGTCCCTTCAGTGGCTACACACACAATCTGTGTTGAATATAGCACCACAGTAACTCACACGTCCCTTCAGTGGCTACACACACACAATCTGTGTTGAATACAGCACCACAGTAACTCACACGTCCCTTCAGTGGCTACACAGACAATCTGTGTTGAATATAGCACCACAGTAACTCACACGTCCCTTCAGTGGCTACACACACACAATCTGTGTTGAATATAGCACCACAGTAACTCACACGTCCCTTCAGTGGCTACACAGACAATCTGTGTTGAATACAGCACCACAGTAACTCACACGTCCCTTCAGTGGCTACACAGACAATCTGTGTTGAATATAGCACCACAGTAACTCACACGTCCCTTCAGTGGCTACACACACACAATCTGTGTTGAATATAGCACCACAGTAACTCACACGTCCCTTCAGTGGCTACACAGACAAACTGTGTTGAATACAGCACCACAGTAACTCACACATCCCTTCAGTGGCTACACAGACAATCTGTGTTGAATATAGCACCACAGTAACTCACACGTCCCTTCAGTGGCTACACACACACAATCTGTGTTGACTATAGTACCACAGTAACTCTCACGTCCCTTCAATGGCTACACAGACAATCTGTGTTGAATACAGCACCACAGTAACTCACACATCCCTTCAGTGGCTACACAGACAATCTGTGTTGAATATAGCACCACAGTAACTCACACGTCCCTTCAGTGGCTACACACACAATCTGTGTTGAATATAGCACCACAGTAACTCACACGTCCCTTCAGTGGCTACACACACACAATCTGTGTTGAATATAGCACCACAGTAACTCACACGTCCCTTCAGTGGCTACACACACACAATCTGTGTTGAATACAGCACCACAGTAACTCACACGTCCCTTCAGTGGCTACACAGACAATCTGTGTTGAATATAGCACCACAGTAACTCACACGTCCCTTCAGTGGCTACACACACACAATCTGTGTTGAATATAGCACCACAGTAACTCACACGTCCCTTCAGTGGCTACACAGACAATCTGTGTTGAATACAGCACCACAGTAACTCACACGTCCCTTCAGTGGCTACACAGACAATCTGTGTTGAATATAGCACCACAGTAACTCACACGTCCCTTCAGTGGCTACACACACACAATCTGTGTTGAATATAGCACCACAGTAACTCACACGTCCCTTCAGTGGCTACACAAACAAACTGTGTTGAATACAGCACCACAGTAACTCACACACCCCTTCAGTGGCTACACAGACAATCTGTGTTGAATATAGCACCACAGTAACTCACACGTCCCTTCAGTGGCTACACACACACAATCTGTGTTGACTATAGTACCACAGTAACTCTCACGTCCCTTCAATGGCTACACAGACAATCTGTGTTGAATACAGCACCACAGTAACTCACACATCCCTTCAGTGGCTACACAGACAATCTGTGTTGAATATAGCACCACAGTAACTCACACGTCCCTTCAGTGGCTACACAGACAATCTGTGTTGAATATAGCACCACAGTAACTCACACGTCCCTTCAGTGGCTACATACACAATCTGTGTTGAATATAGCACCACAGTAACTCACACATCCCTTCAGTGGCTACACAGACAATCTGTGTTGAGTACAGCACCACAGTAACTCACACGTCCCTTCAGTGGCTACACAGATAATCTGTGTTGAATATAGCACCACAGTAACTCACACGTCCCTTCAGTGGCTACATACACAATCTGTGTTGAATATAGCACCACAGTAACTCACACGTCCCTTCAGTGGCTACACAGACAATCTGTGTTGAATACAGCACCACAGTAACTCACACGTCCCTTCAGTGGCTACACAGACAATCTGTGTTGAATATAGCACCACAGTAACTCACACGTCCCTTCAGTGGCTACATACACAATCTGTGTTGAATATAGCACCACAGTAACTCACACGTCCCTTCAGTGGCTACACACACACAATCTGTGTTGAATATAGCACCACAGTAACTCACATGTCCTTTCAGTGGCTACACACACAATCTGTGTTGAATATAGCACCACAGTAACTCACACGTCCCTTCAGTGGCTACACACACACAATCTGTGTTGAATATAGCACCACAGTAACTCACACGTCCCTTCAGTGGCTACACACACACAATCTGTGTTGAATACAGCACCACAGTAACTCACACGTCCCTTCAGTGGCTACACAGACAATCTGCGTTGAATACAGCACCACAGTAACTCACAAGTCCCTTCAATGGCTACACAGACAATCTGTGTTGAATATAGCACCACAGTAACTCACACGTCCCTTCAGTGGCTACACACACACAATCTGTGTTGAATATAGCACCACAGTAACTCCCACGTCCCTTCAGTGGCTACACAGACAATCTGTGTTGAATACAGCACCACAGTAACTCACACGTCCCTTCAGTGGCTACACACACACAATCTGTGTTGAATATAGCACCACAGTAACTCACACGTCCCTTCAGTGGCTACACAGACAAACTGTGTTGAATACAGCACCACAGTAACTCACACATCCCTTCAGTGGCTACACAGACAATCTGTGTTGAGTATAGCACCACAGTAACTCACACGTCCCTTCAGTGGCTACACACACACAATCTGTGTTGAATATAGCACCACAGTAACTCACACGTCCCTTCAGTGGCTACACAGACAATCTGTGTTGAATACAGCACCACAGTAACTCACACATCCCTTCAGTGGCTACACAGACAATCTGTGTTGAATATAGCACCACAGTAACTCACACATCCCTTCAGTCGCTACACAGACAATCTGTGTTGAATATAGCACCACAGTAACTCACACGTCCCTTCAGTGGCTACATACACAATCTGTGTTGAATATAGCACCACAGTAACTCACACGTCCCTTCAGTGGCTACACAGACAATCTGTGTTGAGTACAGCACCACAGTAACTCACACGTCCCTTCAGTGGCTACACAGACAATCTGTGTTGAATATAGCACCACAGTAACTCACACGTCCCTTCAGTGGCTACATACACAATCTGTGTTGAATATAGCACCACAGTAACTCACACGTCCCTTCAGTGGCTACACAGACAATCTGTGTTGAATACAGCACCACAGTAACTCACACGTCCCTTCAGTGGCTACACAGACAATCTGTGTTGAATATAGCACCACAGTAACTCACACGTCCCTTCAGTGGCTACACACACACAATCTGTGTTGAATATAGCACCACAGTAACTCACACGTCCCTTCAGTGGCTACACACACACAATCTGTGTTGAATATAGCACCACAGTAACTCACACGTCCCTTCAGTGGCTACACACACAATCTGTGTTGAATATAGCACCACAGTAACTCACACGTCCCTTCAGTGGCTACACACATACAATCTGTGTTGAATATAGCACCACAGTAACTCACACGTCCCTTCAGTGGCTACACAGACAATCTGTGTTGAATATAGCACCACAGTAACTCACACGTCCCTTCAGTGGCTACATACACAATCTGTGTTGAATATAGCACCACAGTAACTCATACGTCCCTTCAGTGGCTACACACACAATCTGTGTTGAATATAGCACCACAGTAACTCACACATCCCTTCAGTGGCTACACACACACAATCTGTGTTGAATATAGCACCACAGTAACTCACACGTCCCTTCAGTGGCTACACACACACAATCTGTGTTGAATATAGCACCACAGTAACTCACACGTCCCTTCAGTGGCTACACAGACAATCTGTGTTGAATATAGCACCACAGTAACTCACACGTCCCTTCAGTGGCTACACAGACAATCTGTGTTGAATATAGCACCACAGTAACTCACACGTCCCTTCAGTGGCTACACACACACAATCTGTGTTGAATATAGCACCACAGTAACTCACACGTCCCTTCAGTGGCTACACAGACAATCTGCGTTGAATACAGCACCACAGTAACTCACAAGTCCCTTCAATGGCTACACAGACAATCTGTGTTGAATATAGCACCTCAGTAACTCACACGTCCCTTCAGTGGCTACACAGACAATCTGTGTTGACTATAGCACCACAGTAACTCACACGTCCCTTCAGTGGCTACACAGACAATCTGTGTTGAATATAGCACCACAGTAACTCACACGTCCCTTCAGTGGCTACACACACACAATCTGTGTTGAATACAGCACCACAGTAACTCACACGTCCCTTCAGTGGCTACACAGACTATCTGTGTTGAATATAGCACCACAGTAACTCACACGTCCCTTCAGTGGCTACACAGACAATCTGTGTTGAATATAGCACCACAGTAACTCACACGTCCCTTCAGTGGCTACACACACACAATCTGTGTTGAATACAGCACCACAGTAACTCACACGTCCCTTCAGTGGCTACACAGACTATCTGTGTTGAATATAGCACCACAGTAACTCACACGTCCCTTCAATGGCTACACAGACAATCTGTGTTGAATATAGCACCACAGTAACTGACACATCCCTTCAGTGGCTACACACACAATCTGTGTTGAATATAGCACCACAGTAACTCACACGTCCCTTCAGTGGCTACACACACACAATCTGTGTTGAATATAGCACCACAGTAACTCACACGTCCCTTCAGTGGCTACACAGACAATCTGTGTTGAATATAGCACCACAGTAACTCACACGTCCCTTCAGTGGCTACACAGACAATCTGTGTTGAATATAACACCACAGTAACTCACACGTCCCTTCAGTGGCTACACAGACAATCTGTGTTGACTATAGCACCACAGTAACTCACACGTCCCTTCAGTGGCTACACAGACAATCTGTGTTGAATATAGCACCTCAGTAACTCACACGTCCCTTCAGTGGCTACACAGACAATCTGTGTTGACTATAGCACCACAGTAACTCACACGTCCCTTCAGTGGCTACACAGACAATCTGTGTTGAATACAGCACCACAGTAACTCACACATCCCTTCAGTGGCTACACAGACAATCTGTGTTGAATATAGCACCACAGTAACTCACACGTCCCTTCAGTGGCTACACACACACAATCTGTGTTGAATATAGCACCACAGTAACTCACACGTCCCTTCAGTGGCTACACACACACAATCTGTGTTGAATACAGCACCACAGTAACTCACACGTCCCTTCAGTGGCTACACAGACAATCTGTGTTGAATACAGCACCACAGTAACTCACACGTCCCTTCAGTGGCTACACAGACTATCTGTGTTGAATATAGCACCACAGTAACTCACACGTCCCTTCAGTGGCTACACAGACAATCTGTGTTGAATATAGCACCACAGTAACTCACACGTCCCTTCAGTGGCTACACAGACAATCTGTGTTGAATACAGCACCACAGTAACTCACACGTCCCTTCAATGGCTACACAGACAATCTGTGTTGAATATAGCACCACAGTAACTCACACGTCCCTTCAATGGCTACACAGACAATCTGTGTTGAATATAGCACCACAGTAACTCACACGTCCCTTCAGTGGCTACAAACACAATCTGTGTTGAATATAGCACCACAGTAACTCACACGTCCCTTCAGTGGCTACACAGACAATCTGTGTTGAATATAGCACCACAGTAACTCACACGTCCCTTCAGTGGCTACATACACAATCTGTGTTGAATATAGCACCACAGTAACTCACACGTCCCTTCAGTGGCTACACAGACAATCTGTGTTAAATATAGCACCACAGTAACTCACACGTCCCTTCAGTGGCTACATACACAATCTGTGTTGAATATAGCACCACAGTAACTCACGGGGAATCCTGGCAGCCCTATCTCTCCCATGATGCCTGAAGGTCCCCTTTTCCCCGGTCGACCCAGTATCCCAGGTTTTCCCGGCAGTCCCGGGTAGCCGGGCTCTCCCTTGGCTGCACTGCAGTTGCGACACACTCCCGGCTCCCCTTTCTCCCCCTGCAAGGGCTGTGGGAAAAGATATGAACGACATCAACATCATGTTCACATTACAACATCCTAACTGCATATCTATATTATTATTTGTTATTATTATTACTAGCATTTCTATAGCGCCATATCTCCGGGACCAGCCTGTTCATAGGTGCGTACACATATCCACGTTCAGCCAATCAGCACCGCTGTGCTGCACATGCTGCTACGCGGAACGATGGCGCACGCTGTATGAATATTTTTGATAACAAAATCATGTTTTGCACAACAAATATTTCAGAGTTTGCCACCAATCTCTGATTTTTGATTCTAAATATATATCAACGTAATTTCAAAGTTGTGTTATTTAAACTTTGAAGATGAAGCACAAAAGTGACTTTTTCTCAAAACAAAGAATATGGATATATTGCGTTTTGCCCTAAAACCCTTCTTCATACAATTACACTTTACGCAGTAATAAAACACTCACATTTAAAATTGTGTGCCTTTTTTGCGTCACACTTGCACATTATTTGAGTTATACTTGTCGAGCGTACCATCGTAACACAGAGAATGAAATCTATTACCTGGATGTTTCTCGGAATAACTGGTAGTGCATTGCCATCAGCATCTGTGTACACGTTTGCTGGTGGTCCAGGGGGCCCTCGGGGTCCAGCAATTCCTGATTTCCCATCCTTGCCTGGTAACCCCTAGGGTCAACAACAACCAACATTTCAAAAGAGGAAAACAACAAGCTGTGTGTAATACGGTAATACACAACATTTTGACACTTTTATAGGACTGACGCATATTTACGGATATTGATCAAAAGTATATGTATTATAAAAAAGTTGCATGTAAAAACACATTTAATCACCCTGGAATGGACTAATGATCCAGCTTTATCACCTTTTCCAATATTCGAATGCACATATCTAACTTATTTCAAGGACGATCTTTCCCTTTCACGCTGTTGTGTGAAATTATATCACTCCTTGATAGTGAATCAAACATTTCTACTTGTGTACTAAGAACATTTTTGTCATTTAACTCCTTGAAAGCATCTTCTGCCTCTGTACGTGGGTTCCGTCTGCGGGATGGGCATTTTTATTATTATAATTAACACACTGTTAATTTTATATAACAGTTTGAGTGAGTGAAAACAATCCTGCACTAGGTCGACACAACCATAAAACAATTGGGTAAGTGAAGGTTCTGACACAGGAAGCACGCACAGTAGATGTGGAAGAAGATTCAAGATTCAATAACTTTATTGTCCGTTTAAAACATTGCAGGAAAAACATAAATTTTCCTTTAGATACACATTGAAATGGCAGTAATAAAATTGGTAATAAAACGCATTATGGTCAGCACTAAAAATTTATATAAAAAATAAAAATAATAATAAATAAATAAAACACTCATACCACAAGATTTCATACTTGTTCTGCTGTAAACAGTTTACTTAAAACTAGCATTTAAGATTAAAATGGCACAGGGAATAAACAATATCTTAAGCAAGAACTCACAATGGGCCCAGTCAATCCTGGTTCTCCCATGTCTCCGGGGATACCCTGGGAGCCGACTGCCCCAGGCACACCGGGAAGGCCTGGGGTGCCACTGGGCCCTCTCTCTCCCTGGTTCCCCGTGTCCCCCTTCGCACCCTGAAACATCAAACAGAACCACTAGTAACACCTTCCAACAAGCCTCACATCATGTCTTCTTCATGTTGTATTTCATAGTTACTGTTGTAAGTGTAATAAAATACAATATGAGACGCCATACTACTATTGTAACTTTTTATTGTAATCACTCATTTAAGTATTAATCGTATCCACCAATGTCAGGGCATAACTGTCTGACTTGTAATCTAGCATGGACAGTCAAAATATACTCCATCATAAAAAGAAGGTATTTTGAAATTTGACATATTTTTCCGAGATGACAAATGTTCGAATTTTTTCACAGTAAAAATACTAAGATGTGGATGAGATTTTGAACTGTCTCTTCTGACCTTTCCTGCAGCAACAGAAAGTTGTAAATCCTCAGACTGCTAAACAATTGTTGTAACAGATATAGTACACTTACCAGGTCACATAGTACACTTACCAGGTCACAGGGTACACTTATTGGGGTAGGGTACACTTTCTGGGTCACAGAGTACACTCACTGGGTCCAATGGTACACTATGTCACATGGTACTGTGTCACAGAGTACACGTACTGTGTCACAGAGTACACTTACCGTGTCACAGAGTACACTTACCGAGACACAGAGTACACTTACCGTGTTACAGAGTACACTTACTAGATCACAGAGTACACTTAGTGGGTCACAGAGTACACTTACTGGGTCACAGAGTACACTTACTGGGACACAGACTACACTTACTGGGACACAGACTACACTTACTGGGTCACAGACTACACTGACTGGGTCACAGAGTACACTTACCGAGACAGAGAGTACACTTACCGTGTTACAGAGTACACTTACTAGATCACAGAGTACACTTAGTGGGTCACAGAGTACACTTACTGGGTCACAGAGTACACTTACTGGGACACAGACTACACTTACTGGGACACAGACTACACTGACTGGGTCACAGACTACACTGACTGGGTCACAGAGAACACTTACCGAGACACAGAGTACACTTACCGTGTTACAGAGTACACTTACTAGATCACAGAGTACACTTAGTGGGTCACAGAGTACACTTACTGGGTCACAGAGTACACTTACTGGGACACAGACTACACTTACTGGGACACAGACTACACTGACTGGGTCACAGACTACACTGACTGGGTCACAGAGAACACTTACCGAGACACAGAGTACACTTACCGTGTTACAGAGTACACTTACTAGATCACAGAGTACACTTAGTGGGTCACAGAGTACACTTACTGGGTCACAGAGTACACTTACTGGGACACAGACTACACTTACTGGGACACAGACTACACTGACTGGGTCACAGACTACACTGACTGGGTCACAGAGAACACTTACCGAGACACAGAGTACATTTACCGGGTTACAGAGTATATTTACCAGATCACAGAATACACTTACTGGGTCACAGAGTACACTTACTGGGTCAGAGTACAATTACAGGTCACTGAGTGCACATACCGGGTCTCCGGCTGGACCGTTGGTGACCTTGCCGTCCAGTGTTTTTACAATCCCTGGCAGTCCTCTGGGTCCAGGCTCTCCCTGTTTTCCCGGAGCTCCTGGCTTCCCAACGCCGGGTGGCCCGATATCACCCTGTCAGTAACATGTCAATTGCAACATTATGGCATCTCTTCTCAACTCAAAGGGGTCTAATATCACCATATCAATAATATCTTTATTCTACTTTTATTGCTTGATTCCCAACTTTAACTGGACCATTATCACCCAATTACAAAGAAAATAGATTACAATTTGATTACATACTTCCCAACTCGAAGTAGAACAATGACACTACCACTAAAACAATATTATGATTACATCATACTATCTGTCTAGATAATTTCTTTCTTTCTTCTGCTTCAGCAAGTAGAATACATAGACATAATAATAATACATTATTTTATATAAATAAGCTTACTGATAGAAACTATTTTAATATTATAATAATATATAAATATCCTAAATAAACAATCAAAGCCCAGTATCAGTGCCACCCCCCAGACTTCATCCACATGGTGGTGACCAGGTCCAATGTGACAGAAACAGACACAAGGTGGAGACCAGGACCCAGACCAGGTCCATGGTGACAGTGACAGACACAAGGTGGAGACCAGGACCCAGACCAGGTCCATGGTGAGTGACAGATACAAGGTGGAGACCAGGACCCAGACCAGGTCCATGGTGACATTGACAGACACAAGGTGGAGACCAGGACCCAGACCAGGTCCATGGTGACAGTGACAGACACAAGGTGGAGACCAGGACCCAGACCAGGTCCATGGTAACAGTGAGACACAAGGTGGAGACCAGGACCCAGGCCAGATCCATGGTGACAGTGAGACACAAGATGGAGACCAGGACCCAGACCAGGTCCATGATGACAGTGACAGATACAAAGTGGAGACCAGGTCCAAGGTGACAGTGACATACACAAGGTGGATACCAGGACCCAGACCAGGTCCATGGTGACAGTGACTGACACAAGGTGGAGACCAGGACCCAGATCAGGTCCATGGTGACAGTGACAGACACAAGGTGGAGACCAGGACCCAGACCAGGTCCATGGTGACAGTGACAGACACAAGGTGGAGACCAGGACCCAGACCAGGTCCATGGTGACAGTGACAGACACAAGGTGGAGACCAGGACCCAGACCAGGTCCATGATGACAGTGAGACACAAGGTGGAGACCAGGACCCAGGCCAGATCCATGGTGACAGTGAGACACAAGATGGAGACCAGGACCCAGACCAGGTCCATGGTGATAGTAACAGACACAAGGTGGAGACCAGGACCCAGACCAGGTCCATGGTGAGTGACAGACACAAGGTGGAGACCTGGACCCAGACCAGGTCCATGGTGAGTGACAGATACAAGGTGGAGACCAGGACCCAGGCCAGGTCCATGGTGACAGTGACATACACAAGGTGGAGACCAGTACCCAGACCAGGTCCATGGTGACAGTGAGACACAAGATGGAGACCAGGACCCAGACCAGGTCCGTGGTGAGTGACAGATACAAGGTGGATACCAGGACCCAGACCAGGTCCATGGTGACAGTGACAGACACAAGGTGGAGACCAGGACCCAGATTAGGTCCATGGTGACAGTGACAGACACAAGGTGGAGACTAGGACCCAGACCAGGTCCATGGTGACAGTGACAGACACAAGGTGGACACCAGGACCCAGACCAGGTCCATGATGACAGTGAGACACAAGGTGGAGACCAGGACCCAGGCCAGATCCATGGTGACAGTGAGACACAAGATGGAGACCAGGACCCAGACCAGGTCGATGGTGATAGTAACAGACACAAGGTGGAGACCAGGACCCAGACCAGGTCCATGGTGACAGTGACAGACACAAGGTGGAGACCAGGACCCAGACCAGGTTCATGGTGAGTGACAGATACAAGGTGGAGACCAGGACCCAGACCAGGTCCATGGTGACAGTGACAGACACAAGGTGGAGACCAGGACCCAGACCAGGTCGATGGTGATAGTAACAGACACAAGGTGGAGACCAGGACCCAGACCAGGTCCATGGTGACAGTGACAGACACAAGGTGGAGACCAGGACCCAGACCAGGTCCATGGTGAGTGACAGATACAAGGTGGAGACCAGGACCCAGACCAGGTCCATGGTGACAGTGACAGACACAAGGTGGAGACCAGGACCCAGACCAGGTCCATGGTGACAGACACAAAGTGGAAACCAGGACCCAGACCAAGTCCATGGTGACAGACACATGGTGGAGACCAGGACCCAGATCAGGTCCATGGTGACAGTGACAGACACAAGGTGGAGATCAGGTCCCAGACCAGGTCCATGGTGACAGTGACAGATTGTCATACCTGGTCTCCTTTCAGCCCTCGCTGGCCAACAGCTCCCACAACCCCAGGAAGACCAGTGGCACCATCTGCGCCCTGTTCACCTATGAAGCCCTGCGGCCCTTCAGCGCCCTGGAAACCCTGCAACATGACAGACAGGTCCACACGTTGCAGTAAAAACAGTAAGGACAGTATTCAAAACAATATCAAATTGTCCTGCATCAGCTGCTGAGGGACCGGACAGCATGTTTTCTGATATTTGGGGGATCAAACCAGTGAATCTGTCAATATTTTCAAAGAGAATGCTCCAGAACAACACTGACTATTAAGACTAAATGATTGTTTGACTTATTTGTGCTATAACACATTAAATGAAATATGTATATTTTTTTAATATTCCAAATAACAAAATATCTGCCTTGGGGAAATGTCCGGCCATCATCTCCTGACAGAACATGATTTACAGTGTAAGAAAAACATTTTCTGCACTGTACGGATAATCTAATCCAAACCACGCATCAACGAAAACATTTATTATTCTTATCTGACAGCTATTACATTCAATATGCATTTTTCTTCTATAACATTCCGTCATATGACGTGATTTCCCAGAGCCTCACCCGTTCCCCCTTGCTCCCCTTCTCTCCTGTGTATCCGCGTTCTCCCATATCTCCTGGTCTTCCTCGAGGCCCTGTCTTTCCCGGTGCTCCTGGCAACCCGGGCTTTCCAGCCCTAACTGGGTTCCCAATCATGGGCAGGTCCGCTTCTCCAGAGCCTGTTCCCTGGAACACGGAAAGGGACAAGGAATTAAATTAAACATAATCAAACAGAACTAAACCTGATTATTAATAAATTATAATTTTGTATATTGCTTTGAGCTGTATTTATTTTAAAATGGTAATGATTAGCATTTATATATATATTTTAAGAAATTCTAGACCATATTTTAATATGTTGAGAACCAATGTGAATAATCTGGCGCTACGTGTAACACATTATTATTGTATATTCTTGTTGACCAATTCGAAAAACCTTCAAAACGTCAATCTTAAATAAAAAAGCATCATCCCGCTAATAAATAAATTATAATAAACAAATTCACTCCTTTAACCTTTAATAACTGGCTAGATTGCTACATAATAATAACTGTTATTACTAAAATGCTTAAAACTGGCTAAATACACACAAAAATAACATAATTCAGTCAACCAAGTAAAGAATGGTTGTCATTCTTACCTCCTCCGTTTCAGGGTACCCTACGGTGGATCCGGGGGGCCCTGGGGGTCCAGAAAGGCCTCGTGGCCCTACACTTCCTGGCAGACCATCATTCCCTGCATCCCCCTTCAGGCCGGGGAGACCATGTAGACCGGACTTACCGGGGTCACCCTGAAACACCCCCTGGTTGTTACAGGTAGGTCCTTACAGCTCACCTGGGTTACGCACTGCGCATAGACAGTGCAAGGCTAACTGTATCTGCAGAAAGTTGTGAGACAATGACCCACGTAGGTAATTAATCACAATATAAAGTAACATTGACATACGTACCTAGGGCTATGTGTCCTAGTCTATTTGGCTGGTTCTTTTATTTATTCAATTTTTTACTATAAAATACGGCAATTTAAATCAGGAGTTACAATTTTTAATACTAATAATACAAATAATTTTGACTCATATCCAGAGTACAGCTCTGTTCAAGGGTGTTGACAATGTGTCTAAAATATTAATACTTATATAATGATTAATACCGCTACTGAAAATAGGGTTAATAAAATAAAACGTGTTCCAAAAAATTTGTTACAACAAATTTATCTCTCTTAAAGCATTTGATTTATATAATGCTCCTCCAACGTTTGTTGCTAACAATGCATTGCACCGTGGCTTGAGCAGAACATGTTCACACAAACATCACATCAACTTCCATTGAAACTCTCAGCCACTCTACAACTGCTACACAAAACCTGTCCATTCTTATAATTCCACAAGTGGCTATTGTCAGGTATTCACAGTTAACTGAGCTAGGGCAAACTGGGGTTAACAAAATTCCCATGTTTTAAAATATCTCCACGTGGACTACAGTCACCTCAATTGATTTTCCAGTGGTCAAACCACATTGCTACCCAACAAGTCCACGACCTTCTCTAGTGAGTTACACAGAGACAGACACATCTCCATCATTACAGCTTCGTCCAAAATAAAACTTTCATGTGTCCAGACACCGCTGTGGCTGACGTGATTCCAGCTGAAACAGAAATAACTTACCCTATCTCCCTTTGGACCCAAAATGCCAGCAGGTCCTCTTAGTCCAGACTTCCCTGGCAAACCCTGAATCACAACAAATCATATATAGCACGGATAATAAACATCTCTACAAGCATATGTGTGAATTTTCATGTCATTGATCATTATCCTAGATAATCATCAAGAATTCATAAAACTGTCATAACATCACCAACAAATTTCACTTAATGTACAAAAATTTAATTAGTAATACTACACCTTATTATAAGACACATGTAGATCAAAGTTAAAGGGCAATGAATCAATGCACAACTTACACCTTCCATGCCAGATTATCGGCACATTAAATACATTTTTTTAAGTTACGTTTTTAAGAAACACAGCAATTCTTTAAAAAATTTAAAATGTTAGAGTGACTATTGTTCGCTGAACATTCGTCAGGATAGTTCGAGAATTTGTACCTCGTAGAGGCTTTCGTTGACGTGACACACCAACTTCTTCAGTACAGGTGACGTGTGACGCCATCGTACATTTTAGATAGTTTGTAACTCCTCTTATCTCTGTTGATTAGTGTCCTAACTTTCTGATCCATCTTTTATGTGTCGTGTTCTTTTGTTGGTTCCTTGTCCACTGTTTTCGTTCCCTCCCAGTGTAAGATATGTATTTTTATTGTTGCGTGGTCTGTGAAGGCGGATTTTTTGATAGTCACATGTACTGAAGTAGTTGGTGTGTTATATCAATGAAAACCTCTACAAGGTAAAAATTAACGTATTGGACATGTCTAAAAGAACTAATTTGGTTAGTGTGTCTAGTTCTTGGATTACTCACTGGGTGTCCGGGCGGTCCTTCGGGACCGTCCTGCCCTGGGTCCCCTGGCGAACCGGGGACAGATATCACATCCCTGCTGTCTGCTGCAACCAACAGAAACTAGTGTTGGTCTGATTTAAAACGATCATCAGCTTGGCCATACTGACTGATAACAGATTATAGATTGTATTGTCAGTTTGTGGGTGGCCATTCTAAGAAAGGTTTGATCACTAGATGGCAGTACTAAACTATTAATCAGACCTGCCTACCCCAAAACTTCCTGTCAGTAATCCTTCTTTCCATTTACACTGATTTTCAGGAATATAGGCTTGCTGTCAGTAATAGTTCAGAACCATGTCAGATATTGTCACGAAAAGAACACCACTGTCAGTAATACTTTAATACTGTGACTATGACAATAGGTGCACCCAAAACATAATTGTCTCTAATAAACTATGAGGTGTTTTGAAGCGTTCAATTAACAAGGTAAGGTAGATGTTCATAACCAGCATTGATGGAAATCAAACGTGAAGAAGCGTAACTGTAATGTAAATGAGTCTATACACATTGTAATTCTGATTTTATGTAAATTTAAAAAACAGCATGCTGACTACAAAAACTTGACAAATTATAACAATGCATCATGTCATTGTCTATTGGTGGTGTCATTAGGATTAATATTAGTAGCCAGTATATCTAGGGCCAGGCTAAAGACTACCCAGTATAGTAGCTTGACAAGATCAAAGACAAAGTCATGCCAGGGGACGGCAAAACATTACGTTACGCTAGTCATCGACATCGTTTAGACTGTAGTCTACTCAACTCTAGTATATAAGCCTATCCCTGTATTATAGGGTGTAAATGATAGACTAAACTCAATAAATACACTAACTTAGTCTTAGTAGTCAGTTGGCCTAACACTACAAGTACAACACCCACTACTCTGTCACTAGTACTAGTCTAACGACGTAGTCAGTACCTGCAATTATCACGGTCACCGGCACCAGTGTCAGTGACCATGTGAAATAGGAAAATAAATTTCGCGTATCCGGCAGTATGTAAAGCCCACCCCCTTCTTTAAACTTGACAATACGGGCCGTGTCTGCGTGCATGCTGTTATAAACGTTTGCAGCACACGTTTCTTCTTGGCTGGTAGTGGTGCCGTTTCGATCCCCGGCATCATTCCATGCCGCGTGAGTCGTGACTTCGTTTTGTTTGAGCGACATGAGCACGGAAATGCGAATTTGTCATAACGCTGTTTCCTATTGGTCAGATTACGACCAGAAGCAGCAAATGAAAAAACATGTCACAACAAGCAGCGTATATATGCTGCCACCTGTTGACTAAAGTGAAGCTAAATTTGAGGACTACAGAAGTGATTGACGATCATTGTGACAATGAAAGAATCCGTAATATTTTCATCCCTCGCCGTAATACCGTAATTTTAGGTGTATTTCCGGAATGATTCCGGACAATCCGGAATGGTAGGCAGGTCTGTACTAATGCAACAGATCAGTGGCTGTTGATGTAAACATACAATATATTTCACAAAGATGTATGTTGGCAACCAGTGTTGTGCAATATCAGCTGCATTAGTCTGATTAAGACCACATTTACAAACTCAAGCAAATCCAAAACATGGCAGCCAAAATCATGACGTTCACACCTCGCTATGACCACATAACACCGATTCTAAAATAATTACACTGGCTGCCAATCAAGTGCCGAATGAAGTTTAGAATAATTCATGTATTCCATTGTCTGAACAGGACGGCGCCGCTGTATCAATAAACTGATTCTGAGTATCTGGCCAAATGTTACCAACAATGTTCGGGATACACACATTCGTCTGAACAACAATTACTTGACATTCCACGAACGAAGCTGGTAAGTTTTGGGGACCGGTCCTTTCGTGTGAGTGGCCCTCGACAATGGAATGCGCTGCCTATTACTATTAAGTGCAGCGGAAGTCTATCAGCATTTAGAAAGACACTGAAGACTCAATACTGCTGACATTTTTTACATCTCATTTGAGGACATTTTATTGTACATCCTACTTTTTATACATATATATTATTTTGAGTGCATGTATCAGTATTTATTTATGTGTGCGTGTGCATGTGCATGCGCACCTGTACGTGTGTGTTTAATAATATAATTAGGACCAATATCGAGGCCAGCCTCACTTCAGTCTTCTGGGTAATGGGGCAACCATTACATACACAGACCATACTACCCCCAACCAGATCATTCTACACTAAACAGACCATCCTAACCCCAACCAGACCATCCTACCTCCAAAAAGACCACCGTACTCCCAAAGAGACCATCCTAATGCAACCAGACCATCCTACACCCAATCAGACCATCCAACCCCGAACCAGACCATCCAACCCCGAACCAGACCATCCTATCCCCAACAATACCATCCTACCCCAAAAACAGACCATCCTACCTGAAACAGACCATCCTACCAGAAACAGACCATCCTACCCCAAACAGACCATCATACCCACAAACAGACCATACTACCCCCAAACAGACCACCCTACCCCCAAACACACTATACTACCCCCAAACAAATCATACTACCCCAAAAACAGACAATCCTACCCCAAACAGACCATCCTACCGCAACCAGACCATCTTACCCCCAACTACCAAACAGATCATCCTAACCCAAACGGACCATACTACCCCCAAATAGACCATCCTTCCCCAAACAGTCCATCCTACCTGCGACAGCTGCTCCAAGTGGTCCAGGTGGACCCATTGGACCTACGTCACCCTTGGGTCCCATCAGTCCTGGTTTACCTGCAGGTCCCGGCAGTCCGTCTTTGCCAAAGGGAATGTCTCCAGACCCGTCAAAGTCGGGAACATTTCCCGGACTGCCTGGGAGTCCCACAAGCCCCCGCTGTCCAGGCACCCCCTGACTACCTGGGGTGCCTGGTTTACCTGGCACTCCGGGGGGCCCCGGGATAGAATCACTCTAGAATCACAACAAGAAACTCAATATAGAATCAATATCATTCTTTTTGAAACCAAACTTATCAAAACCAACTGATAACCACATCGACGACAATAAACGTATCAAATAATAACTGTGATTACAAATTTCAACAAAACATACGACGGAAAGCACAAACGCACTACGTGTGCGGCATCAATTTTTTGATCGCTTTACGGAGTTTTCGCTAGGCAACTGGTCATATGATGGATAGGGCAATTGTAGCTACTGCATAATAACTATATTACTATCTTGAGTATCATAGAAACGCTTACAAAATGAAACAGTGCAATTATTTATAAAGAATAACAAACAAAACACCACATTGAATCTTAGAACCACAACAAGTATTTGTCCCCAATCAAGAAGTATCATCTGGTTGATTATTCTGGCATTAACACTGATGGGGGGGGTCACAGAGTGAGATCCCAGCTCAGTGAGTCCATGACAGGTTTTTTTCCATTTCCGTGTGTGGGATCAGTTACTTCCGCTGGCATTGACACTAGATAGAAGGGATGGCTTAGAGCATCTCTGCCAAAAGACAGCAACATAGGATGAACGAAACTGCAAATGTTTCGACATGGCATTCCATACCGGAGGATTCGAACCCTGGTTCCGCCGACCCACAGTCAGCACTTTAAACACTCGACCTTGACAATTTTATGATTTCTAACTGCACCAAGAGCGGAAAAATACCCACCTTCTCTCCCCTTTCTCCCTTCTGCCCCGGTAACCCAGGGAGGCTTGCTGCACCCTTCTCTCCCGGGGTGGATATGCCCTGACTGGAGGGACCTGCAGGGATAACAGGGGCGGGACGTCCAGGCATTCCCTGCAACAGTGGGAGCAACAGCATGATGATACCCCGATACACAGGGAAACAGAGGGGGATTATGAGATTATACATGTTACTTTCTGTAGCTGAATACAATATATGTTTGCTATGTATGTTTATTGGTGTAGGTTATCTCCCGTTGGTTGCATTCGATATAATTATTCTGAAAACGAGCCCAAGCTCGGTAAAACCTAGTCGACTTGTAGGCCCATTCACATTCGTTGTTTAGAATAAAATTCGATTCATGTGGAACCGTAAGGTAACTGCTTGTTCCTCTATGATGACTAGTGTTTGTATTACTTCGGAATATTGCACAATAACTCATTTTGACGCTCGTTTCGACCCAAAAGCTATACTTGTAAACATGCTCTGAATGCATGGAAAGGGTCGGCCTGATGCGAGTTTGAGTCATAAGTGACGTCACATCTCGGCATCCCGAAAAGCGCGCCAAAAATATGCATATTCGAAAATGTCCGGATGCACAGCATAAAATGTGGAATTTCTAATTTATTGATTTTGTTTGCTTGGTGGACGTGGAAATAGACAGCAGGATGTAACATAACATGAATTCAAGCAATAGGTGTTTTTATTCCCTTTAAATACAGATGCACATTTATTTTTATAACAATGTAAAATACGTTAAAAAAATTTTACTCTTAGATTAATTATAATAATTGTGTCCATATGCACTTAGAAAGATGTAAATACATAAAATAATAATTGTACTAAAATAACATTACCGGTACTCGGTAATACTCACTACATGCTAAAAGGCAGGGCTCGACATTAACACTTGTCCGGGACAAGAACATTGTCCAGGACACTTGTCCGATGGGACACGTTGCTTTGGGGGAGTTAATGTCAAGCCCTGCTAAAAGGGATTACCAATAAATTGATTGAATTATTCATATACTAATTTTAGTCAACGGTAAAGTAAAAGGTATTTAAATCAATTTAATGTCACTACAGTGCAAAAGTATGTACATATACTCACATGCACATTCATATATAAAATATGCATAATTAATAAATAATCCATGCACACTTACATACAAACCTAGACAGCATAAAAGAATAATAATAAGTTAAATATAATCAGGGCAAATAAGCCAACACATAAAATACATAGCTTTAGAAAAAGTGAATATACAGGTTATTCAAATCTCTAGTTTATACATGAGCAAAAGAAATCAACCTGATACCCAGTGGTATCAGAAGCCACCTTTTCTTACCACAAGGTAAAATAACTTAAGTTTAGAGTCTAACCCTTTCCGCACCCATGTAGAAGACTAAAATATGAACACTTCCAACCCCGTGTTCAGTATGTACGTTGTTGGCGACTCACCCTGGTGCCCGGGGGTCCAGAGGTCCCCTTGTCACCCTTTTGGCCGCGCGATCCAGTGAACCCCGTCTGTCCAACCTCTCCCGACTCACCCTTCGGTCCTCTCGCCCCTTAAAACACACCATGTTCATGTATGGTTGTCAGATGTTCATGCAATGCAGTTAGATGTTCATGTAGGGTGGTCAGATGTTCATGCAGGGTGTTTAGACGTTCGTGCAGTATGTTTAGATGTTCATGCAGGGTGGTTATATTTTATGCAGGGTGTATAGTTGTTCATGCTGGGTGGTTAGATGTTTGTGCAGGATGTTTAGATGTTCATGCAAGGTGGAGAGATGTTCAGGTAAGATGTTTACATGTTTATGCAGGGTGTTTAAATGTTCTTGCAGGGTGGTTACATGTTCATGCTGGGTGGTTAGATATACATGTAATGTGGTTAGATGTTCGGGCAGGGTGTTTAGATGTTCATGCAGGATGGATAGATGTTCACGTAGGGTGTTTAGATGTTCATGCAGGGTGGTTACATGTTCATGCAGGTTTTTAGATGTCCATGCAGGGTGGTTAGATGTTCATGTAGGGCGATTGAAAGCAAACAGCTTAAGTAATTCTATATCACGTGGTAAACTTGTGAATTGCCTACTGCTTCAATCTACCACCAAACTGGTGGAGTAGCACAAACAATCGAACAAAGCTGTAGGCAACGTATGATTATTTGTGCTACTCAACCAGATGACTAAAGGTTGCAGTTATACCATTTTATATTTGTTGCAGTTCTGGGATATTAAATTTTTTTTTAAGAATGTCATGTTTGTTTGAATCACCAGTTCACCGGCTAATCATTTATACCATTTCATCCTAAAATAATGTCAGATAAGACAGTTTATTACGCCTTTTTACAATGATGTAAAATTGTCATATACGTCATAGTCCTCAGTAACAATGAATGTTGACTTATCTAACTGACTGCTCGTTCACTAATGCCACTTCATCTTCTCTAATCTCTCTACCATTTTTGTTCTCTATGAAAACATATTTATATCAATAAAAGTATGTGCCTACCTTTGTATCCAGGGGTGTCTGGAGGGGGTGGAGTCACAAACTTGACATTCCCAGGGGGTCCAATCTCGCCTGTCTCGCCCTTCTCCCCCCTTGCTCCGGGGGGTCCAGATTTCCCTGTCATCCCCTGTATTCCTGGTCTGCCTGTCGGTGGTGCCTACAGCCAACCAAAACCTCCGTGAGCAGGATTTCAAAATCACAATCATGACTTAATTTGTTGTAATTATAATTTGTACAATTATTGATATAAAAACGTAAAATTTAATAATACATTTAATGCAACATTTCCTTGTATATTATATCGTAACACCAATGCGATTAAATTTTAAAATGCTGTTATGTAACAAAAATATATAAGTTAGTTAATCAAAATCATTAATACAGTTTTGCACAGCTCGTGCACCAGATGAGTACTTTCTGTTTCTACCTAATTTGATTTACACATATTTGTCATTCATAATGCCTACAAGATTGCTATGGGATGGTAGTGAAGACAATACCTACCTCTGTTCCATCGCCACTTCCAAGATTCTGAAACAAAGGGCAACTCTAATGCAACAAAGGCTCAACTACAGGTCATTTAAAAAAAAAAAATTTTGCACAAATCTAACTCGGCATTAGTTAACGAAAAATATCAACTAAAAGTTATTAGAAACTATAGAATAACGTATGAAAAATACAAAACTCTAACATGCATAACAAATTACAAGACACTCTTGAGTCTTGGATGTAAAGGCAAGACCAGAGTCCAGTTTGTGGCACAACGTGTTATTTAACAATACTAGTCACATGTATTCAAATAACTACAAATATTAAATTAATTAGCTAGTGCTTGTTGGTTAAGCATTTTGTTTAATCAAGTTTGCAGACAAGTGTACCAAGGCATAATTTGGTGATTGAAGTACAAGGATTGTCACGCTCGATACCCTACCACACAAGGTATTCACATATGTATCCAATCTAGCAAGTGAACAATGGCAATGATTTTAACTTTTAGTAAAATAACCACCTACTATTACTTACTTCCTAAACAAACTTTGCACAATTCACAATGGGCTCAATCATTTTAAAGCATTTTAGTCTACCATTGAATTTGAAACAGAAATATAAATTTAGTGAACAACTTATTCTAGAAACACCATTGGTCTTGAGAACTCTTCCTACTTACGTCTCGTTCATCACATTGTGACTCTGCCTCCTCGGGATTTCTGTACAACCGCAGTTCTTGTAGCGCCCCCTGGTGGACATACACACAAACATATTAACACAAATGCTCTTCTAAACCATCCCACCATTTCTTGTATTCGTTGAATTGTTACACATAAATTAATCCATTTCACTAATACATATGTTTTTAATGTGCTGTTGTAAAAGCATGTTATTTATAAACACACTTTTAAGATAGTTATAAACTTAATAAATTAATTACAGTCTGCTGTATTGACATCACAAATGTCATTTTCATGTAAAGGCTAAAGGCACATAAATTTGTGTTAAAATATCTTCCAGTGGGCGATAAAATGTGTGTCAACACTGCTATGCACAGCCGATTTTTAATATATATCACAACTGTCAACATTTCATCATTTAAGACAACCCAATAAGCCAAAATCACAATGAAAATCTGTCCCACGATGTATCTGAAACAATGTTCTATAATTAGTGGTAATTATAATGAATTTCATTGCCAATTTAACCACATGAAGAATATTGTGAAATAGTAATAAAACTCATAATATTTTGTTTGTGGTGTATTGGCATTCAAAAGTATATTTCCTTTACATAGCATAATCGGTAGGCTTTGTAATTCTAAACATACTTATTATTAAGCAAGCCTAATTGTTAGACAATATATAACATAATCATAAATATCACAATTAATAGAACATAGTAATAAATAATTATTGTAAATAATACATAATAATACACAATAATAAGTAATAATACACAATATGAAATATAATGTTAAATAATAATAAAGTAATAATACATTTTAATTATGATGCTATATTACTAAAACACCAGAATGTTTCACCCCCTCCCTGGTACTATGACTTACCTTAATAATGTCCCCTCCCTGGGACTATGACTTACCTCAATAATGTCCCCTCCCTGGGACTATGACTTACCTCGTACTTTATTCCAAATGATGTCCATTCCCTTATACTATGACTTCCATCAACAGTGTCCCCTACCTGGGACTATAACTTACCTCATACTTATTCCCAATGATGTCCATTCCCTGATACTATGACTTACTTCAATAATGTCCCCTCCCTGGGACTATGACTTACCTCGTACTTATTCCCAATAATGTCCCCTTCCTGGGACTATGACTTACCTCGTACTTATTCCCAATAATGTCCCCTCCCTGGGACTATGACTTACCTCATATTTATTCCCAATGACATCCCCTCCCTGTCCGACAAACAGCGTAGAGCTCTGTTCGATGGGTATCTCTCCTGGGCCCCGCTTGTACATGACCGAGTCGTATTCCTGACAGTCGAGGAAGAGTGTGACGACTGCCTGCCGCACCTGCAGGGCAAACCTCGTCCATTTCTCCACAAAGCTGGGCACTGTGAACTTAGCTATCACCTCTGATGTCGATGATGTCCGATGGTCCGTCACGTACAACATAATATTTGTTTCCCCGTCTCCATCAGCCTTCGCGAGACGCACACCCAGTTGTACCACTGTTTCAAGGGGGTCCACGATCGCAAATAGAAACCCTCCTTCTTTTTTATTTGGCCTCGTTGTGACAAGGATTGAGAACTCCTCATCGATCTTGTTGAGGTAGAGACGAGACAGTTTGCGTTCGTTTGCTTTCTTGCCAAACTCGAAGGCGGGGTAACCGTCAAAACCTTTCACAAATGAGACGGACTCGTGTGTGGGGATGCTGATCGCTTGTAGGAAGTCAATCTCGGGCATGCCTGCGAGAAACCATGACAATGTTAGGAATATTGCACAGACGCTTGAGAATAATTTAGTTGACTCGCATATATAAATGATATAACATATATCACATGCCATGGTCTGAACCGATCTTTCAAACATTATCCTTGTGGTAGCTTCTGACAAAATCAAGTGGAAATAATAATATGACAGCTTCATCAGAACAATGAAGACTCAAACAAGATTTCAAATTCTGGTGTTGACAATGGACATCACATTAAGTTTTGTTCCTGAAATACCACTTCTTAGTTTCATTACCTGTCTCTGGTATCAACCAGATTTTCATGAACATGAAGACAGCTGTTTGTATCTTTTGACACAGGTTAATAAACAGACACTTAGAGACAGCTACCTCAGTTGTGTCATCTTGAGGCCAAAGATAATACGGCATACCTTAGAACAAGTGTCATGTTATGCAAACTGATGCTTATACCAAAACCTAATTATACCATCAATGCTATGCCAACAGTACCAACTATTGCTTTGCCAATTGTTGCTATTGACTGGCAAATTTCATAGGGTGGGGGGGTATTTTAAATTACATTTGATTTTCATAGAATGCGAGTGCTTGGCAAGTGCTTTAAGGTGTCATATTTATGCACAGTAATGAAGATAATTATGTTACAAATTGGGCGAAACACCTGGAAGAGGAAGCCTCGCAGGTGGAGAGTGATAGAGATATTTAGAAGTGGGAAGGAGTTAGAGAGGGAGAGAGGGAGGAAGGATGGGGGAGAGAGGGAGACTAGGGGGAGGGAGGAAGGGTGGGGAAGGAGAAAGGGAGGGAGGGAGGGAGGAAGGTTGGGTGAGAGAGGGAGACTAGGGGAGGGAGGAAGGGTGGGAGGGAGGAAGGGTGGTGGGGAGAGGGGGACTAGGGGAAGGGAGGAAGGGTGGGGAAGGAGAGAGGGAGGGAGGGAGGAAGGGTGGGTGAGAGAGGGAGACTAGGGGGAGGGAGGAAGGGTGGGAGGGAGGAAGGGCGGCGGGAGAGTGGGACTAGGGGGAGGGAGGAAGGGTGGGGAAGGAGAGAGGGAGGGAGGGAGGGTAGGTGAGAGAGGGAGACTAGGGGGAGGGAGGAAGGGTGGAGGAAGGACAGAGGGAGGGTGGGGAGGGAGGGAGGCACAGATGGACATAGAAAGAGGCCGAGATTATTTTGATGAAAGAAAACGTAAAGTGAAGCTAGATGGAGAGTGCAGACAAGCAGCGGTGGCAAGTCAACTTTGCACCAGAAAACAGAAGAATGTGACAGAAGGTGAATGAGGCTTGTCATGAAGATGGAGATATAGAATGAACATGATCTATAAACATTGGAGCAGAAAGTGGGAGGGAAAGAAAGCAGATGGAAGCAGTTGTTCTGATGGCAGAGTCAGCTGTTATTACAACAGTGATAAGATAATAAAGAAAAATCACCAATGTTGCAGTCTCAGACAATATTTTGATACACCAACGCATCCAAATTTAGATTGATTTCAGCAACATGTGCACCACACCACGGCAAGTGAGATAACGGACAGTCTGACTTACTGACATCTCTGCATTCTAATCACCACATTCCGACATCACAATCAATCGAACACTACTGCGAACACAATCACGTAAGCCCAACATGGAAACCACATAAACCCACTGTCTAATAGTGTCTAAACGAGACACGAAATCCCGCTACAGTTACAGGATGCAGTGTCAGACATAAATGACAGCCAACAACATGTAACTCTGTCTCAATGGGACCTCACACAACTCGCTATACACAGTATACATAGCAGACAGGTCTGCTAAACTAGAGACAAGAACAAAACTTGTCTGCAAGATATATTTGGCATGCCTAGATCTCTGCATTCACACAGCAGCTGATAGGCCATATCTATTCCAACATGCAACCACATACTGAAAACTTGGACGTTTCACACGAATCATTGTACAGACCCAGTAATAACTGAAAGCACATTCCAGAATCTAGTACATAATCACACAGTCTAACATGATACCGCAAATGTCTGCTTTTAGTTAATAAGTAGGTCTGATCATTTTTTTCCATAAACTCATTATTTAGAATAAACTATATTATATATAACAGCTTTTCTTTAAAACAAATTTGTTGGCCAAGATGTTAAAATTGATTTCGTTTATACCAAACCAGTTTAAGAAAAAAAGATCAGAGTTTGTATATTTAAATTAGACCCACCGTACAGTTTTAGCATGTGGTCATAATGACAGAATAAATGATTTTAAAGTTGTGTGATGCCATCTGAATTGTTTAGCACCAGCCAAACATTGGCACTACTTTACAATTTAGATCAAGTGACACGCACAAAATGTTTCCGTCATGTAATTTTATGCGAAATGAGAATCATTTTGTTCACGTAAAAGATTATGCAAACAGAACACATATAATAAATAATTTTGTTCTCTCATTGATACTAGTCAATATAATTTAATAATTCCACAGGATGTATGAGTGGTAAAGTTAACACTCGGTAGAGGGCACCACTCAACACACGTGGCACCATCTGGTGAATGGCCTACACACCATTTTGCACCATTAAATTTGTAATGGTTGAAAACCTGCTTGGAATGTATGCACACATTCCTGCGACAAACACAACCTAGTACAGAGTAGACACTGGTCAGCATTAGACGAGTGACCGCATGCCACACACCATGCCAACTGAGCATGCTCAGTACCTACCTTGCGTGGCTTGAGCGCGCTCAACATTGGCGATTGTTGTGTCATTACCATCATCAATCACTAGGTAAAATACATATCCAACATCATATACGAACTTTTTACTGACATGAAAGTCACATATTTTACTACATTAATAGCTGCTCAAACCTACACAACAATAATTTTAATGTTTTATTTTTATTAATAATTTGGCTGCAATTAAAACTAATAGTTCATCATTATTATCATCTTTTTAAACTTATTTATGTTTTACTGCATATTTATAAGTATAAGGATTTTTGTGTGCACTGGTGATTTTATATCCCATTTATATAAACATTAAAAAAATAATATTTGAATGTATATTTTGCTCAAATACAGTTAGAAAAGCTACTTATTTATACAACAAAACTACAGCATTTCTGTTAATGTGTTAATACAACCCTCACAGCAAAAGCACGGAAACTTTTTATGCAAAAGTAGATTTTTGTGGAACTTATTCCAATGTGCTTGTAATCTATAAATACCATAATTAAAAAGATCAATTATTTCATGCGTACACCAACTGTATTAACTTTACATGTGATCACAATGCAACCATGGACATTTATATTTGAATACTATTGACCATGCAGTACCTTACTAACACATAACATTAGTATTTTACTCGTGGAGTAGGATAACAATTACGTACATACACCAGTTCGATTATAGTTAGATATTGACGATCATGTGTCAGTGTGATACGAGTCTTCTAAGAACATACAGAATAACGTATCTGACTTACTCTTGCACTTATACATATATTGACAGCTGGAAAAACAGCATCTAATCGAGACACGAACACGTTGTTGTCTTACAGAAACACTCGCTGTTTATTTACTCGTGGTGCTAGGATGACAATTTCAGGGATTTTGAAAACAAACTACAAATACTTCACAGAATCCTGATTCTGGATCAACAGAGATGTTTTTACCAAAGTAAACTGTACACAGGGTCATACACTTGTAATGTGTTTACCAAAGTAAACTGTACACAGGGTCATGCACTTGTAATGTGTTTACCAAAGTAAAATGTACACAGGGTCATACACTTGTAATGTGTTTACCAAAGTAAACTGTACACAGGGTCATACACTTGTAATGTTTTACCAAACTAAACTGTACACAGGGTCATACACTTGTAATGTTTTACCAAATTAAACTGTATACAGGGTCATACACTTGTAATGTATTTACCAAAGTAAACTGTACACAGGGTCATACACTTGTAATGTTTTACCAAATTAAACTGTATACAGGGTCATACACTTGTAATGTATTTACCAAAGTAAACTGTACACAGGGTCATACACTTGTAATGTTTTTATCAAAGTAAACTGTACACAGGGTCATACACTTGTAATGTTTTACCAAATTAAACTGTATACAGGGTCATACACTTGTAATGTATTTACCAAAGTAAACTGTACACAGGGGTCATACACTTGTAATGTATTTACCAAACTAAACTGTACACAGGGTCATACACTTGTAATGTTTTACCAAATTAAACTGTATACAGGGTCATACACTTGTAATGTATTTACCAAAGTAAACTGTACACAGGGGTCATACACTTGTAATGTATTTACCAAACTAAACTGTACACAGGGTCATACACTTGTAATGTTTTACCAAATTAAACTGTATACAGGGTCATACACTTGTAATGTATTTACCAAAGTAAACTGTACACAGGGTCATACACTTGTAATGTTTTTATCAAAGTAAACTATACACAGGGTCATACACTTGTAATGTATTTACCAAACTAAACTGTACACAGGGTCATACACTTGTAATGTTTTACCAAATTAAACTGTATACAGGGTCATACACTTGTAATGTATTTACCAAAGTAAACTGTACACAGGGGTCATACACTTGTAATGTATTTACCAAACTAAACTGTACACAGGGTCATACACTTGTAATGTTTTACCAAATTAAACTGTATACAGGGTCATACACTTGTAATGTATTTACCAAAGTAAACTGTACACAGGGTCATACACTTGTAATGTTTTTATCAAAGTAAACTATACACAGGGTCATACACTTGTAATGTATTTACCAAACTAAACTGTACACAGGGTCATACACTTGTAATGTTTTACCAAATTAAACTGTACACAGGGTCATACACTTGTAATGTTTTACCAAATTAAACTGTATACAGGGTCATACACTTGTAATGTATTTACCAAAGTAAACTGTACACAGGGTCATACACTTGTAATGTTTTTATCAAAGTAAACTATACACAGGGTCATACACTTGTAATGTATTTACTAAACTAAACTGTACACAGGGTCATACACTTGTAATGTTTTACCAAATTAAACTGTATACAGGGTCATACACTTGTAATGTATTTACCAAAGTAAACTGTACACAGGGGTCATACACTTGTAATGTATTTACCAAACTAAACTGTACACAGGGTCATACACTTGTAATGTTTTACCAAATTAAACTGTATACAGGGTCATACACTTGTAATGTATTTACCAAAGTAAACTGTACACATGGGTCATACACTTGTAATGTATTTACCAAACTAAACTGTACACAGGGTCATACACTTGTAATGTTTTACCAAATTAAACTGTATACAGGGTCATACACTTGTAATGTATTTACCAAAGTAAACTGTACACAGGGTCATACACTTGTAATGTTTTTATCAAAGTAAACTATACACAGGGTCATACACTTGTAATGTTTCTACCAAAGTAAACTGTACAAAGTGGTCATACACTTGTAATGTATTTACCAAAGTAAACTGTATACAGGGGTCATACATTTGTAATGTATTTACCAAAGTAAACTGTATACAGGGGTCATACATTTGTAATGTATTTACCAAAGTAAACTGTATACAGGGGTCATACACTTGTAATGTATTTACCAAACTAAACTGTACACAGGGGTCATACACTTGTAATGTATTTACCAAACTAAACTGTACACAGGGTCATACACTTGTAATGTTTTACCAAATTAAACTGTATACAGGGTCATACACTTGTAATGTATTTACCAAAGTAAACTGTACACAGGGGTCATACACTTGTAATGTATTTACCAAACTAAACTGTACACAGGGTCATACACTTGTAATGTTTTACCAAATTAAACTGTATACAGGGTCATACACTTGTAATGTATTTACCAAAGTAAACTGTACACAGGGGTCATACACTTGTAATGTATTTACCAAACTAAACTGTACACAGGGTCATACACTTGTAATGTTTTACCAAATTAAACTGTATACAGGGTCATACACTTGTAATGTATTTACCAAAGTAAACTGTACACATGGGTCATACACTTGTAATGTATTTACCAAACTAAACTGTACACAGGGTCATACACTTGTAATGTTTTACCAAATTAAACTGTATACAGGGTCATACACTTGTAATGTATTTACCAAAGTAAACTGTACACAGGGTCATACACTTGTAATGTTTTTATCAAAGTAAACTGTACACAGGGTCATACACTTGTAATGTTTTTATCAAAGTAAACTATACACAGGGTCATACACTTGTAATGTTTTTACCAAAGTAAACTGTACAAAGTGGTCATACACTTGTAATGTATTTACCAAAGTAAACTGTATACAGGGGTCATACATTTGTAATGTATTTTCTTAATTGCCAGTGACACTGGACGTAATATTATAAAGGTAGGTTCTGATATAGCCCGGTATTCAGTCCTCAAGACTGCTAAGAGTACTTTAGACTGTACACCCTCGCATTCGAACACCATCGCAACTTTTCTGGGAAGCTTTCAGCCATGCTGCAATAACTGGGCAGAAATGTATCTTTGTTCTTCATATTTCTCATTCGTAATTGAATATTTGATGAATGTTTAACAGTTGTGTCTGGAGACTAGATTAGACAACATCCCTACAGTTCTGCATAATTATAAACACCTGCAGGAATGTTCCTTTCAGCAAATTCTGTATAAGTCAACAGTTTCTAAATGAGGCCATGTTGCACACTGCAAGATGATGCCATGTTTTATATTCCAAGGCCTACAATCCCTGGGACAAATATTGACTTTGGGAAACTGACGCACATGTGAAAATGTACTGTTTGAGCGTGAACATGGAAAGTTCATCCTGCCTGTGTAAGTAGAGATGGGGGAGGATTGTATTAGTAACAGACACTTCTCTTAGGCAGGCACATTCTAGTGGAAATCACATATGCATGTGCACTGGATAGAAATCACTTCAGCGCAAACCAAAATGTGAATTGCATGATATCTGCGACCTGCATCTGTAACAAAGTGAAGTAACTTTGTCTATGTTGATTAGGGCAAGTCTTTTTAAGTATTATAATAATAATAATAATAAACTTTATTTATACACCATCAAATCCGGGACTAATGACCCCCGTTCACGGGTGTTTACAAATTGCCAATCATATAAGAAGCATAACAACACTTTTAAGAGAACAAATAAGAAAATAAATTAAATTAGCAAACAATATCCTAGTATATAGTGTATGCATATATATATAAGCCTAAGTATAGTAAAATTACGGGTAAATGCAATGATAAAATAAACGATTAGCAAAAGTGCTGAACAGCTGAACCTACTGGAAAAAATATATATATAATAAAAAAATATATATAAATAAATACAAAATAAATAAAATAAAAGCCTAATTTACATTAAATAATTTGATTAGATACTAAAATGTGACCCTGAGATAAATAAGACTAAAAATGTATTAAAACTATATGCATGAATAAAGCAAAGGTTAAATTATGTCTGGCCATATTAGTTTGAGAACAGAAATGTCTTCAATAATTGAATAATTATATATGCATAGCAATGTAATGCCTGCTATGGATAAAAGGGTCAATGAGGAAATGTAAAAAAAATCCTGTACTGGACCTCTTGGTGTTTATTCTCCATGTTTGCAATAACAAAACCATAACTATTTACAAAAGTAAATGTTGTTTGTAGACTGTTATGTATTTCTTGTAGAAGACTCTTGTGGATAGTGCACATCACAGAGAACGCACTAATGGTGCTGTTTTGCCATTATGTTGTGGATGGCTTACATCCTAACCATGTGGAACTACCGGGTACTAATTATAACATCACAGAAAATGTGCTGCTGTTAAAATGACAAATCACAAAATGAAACAAATAGCCCTTTACAATGGGAATACGTTCTCCAGATTTCTATTAAAAATACCTCACAAACGTATGCCGAAGTTACTTTGAAATTTCTTTGAATTTCTTTCTTCAGGACAAAAAACTGTGACACTATTCATGCGGTTTGGTATCAGTGAGTCAGCGTATGTGCAAAATGCTCGACGAAATTCTAGAATGTTCTGTGAAGTCCATCAAACTGAGTAAGAATGATCACAAGAAATCTGTGAGTCATTTGCCAAAGTGGAAGTGACCAGGGGCAGGATTCAGACAGTCGGGGAAAGGGGTACTAGCCCAGGGGCTGAGGAAATGGGTGATAGCCAATGATAAAACCCTCTGCCTTTGACCCAGTTCAGGAAATCCAGACGGGGGCATTCAGCATAGAAAGTGCAGAATGTCAGGGTAAATTTTACAGCATGAAAACATTTGTCAGTGGACAGTATGCCACAAACCTAGTTCCACAAGAAATCACTCTTCAACAATGTTGAACAATTTCACATGAATTGCTATCCAAGAACATCAATTTGTAATAGTAAAGACACCATTACCATGACAAAACAAACTGGCCATACAGTTTAATTTCAAAACTAAATACCATTATTTTAAGACTATTATGACATTGTTGCACAAATTTAGAAACAACACTCATAATCACACGATTTTCAATGCACGGTGGTTGGCCTTTTTCTCTACGTTAAAGAAACTGCAAACACAGCTTGAGGAAAAGGCCAATAAGATTCAATGCCTGGAGGATAGGATTGTCAAACTGGAAATGCAAATACATGTAGATGAAAATGGACAATACAATCGAAGGGCTAATCTATGAGTCAGTGGTCTAGTGGAAAATGATCAAGGGAAAGACCTGGAGGAAAAGGTGATGACGCTCTTCAATGAACACATGAACATTTCTCCTCCCATTGATGTCTGTGATGCAGAAAGAGAAGAATTGGGCGAACTTCAAATAACAAAGCTAAACTGCGACAAGTCATCATACATTTCCGCAGCGAGAGAACGCACAACGCATTCTTCAAACAACAAATTGCACTGAAATCTCTGAACGACGGAAAATCAAAGCAAACATCAAAGGTCTACATCAACGAGGACTTAACAACCCTGCACTCAAAAATGGCCTATCAAGTGAGACAACTAAAAAAGACCCAAAAAATGTGAATGGTGGGCATTCAAGGTTTGAGTGGCAGTTATCATGTCAGTTGATTTCGTTAATATTTTCTTCATAGAACATTAGTAGGTGTTGGTATGAACACATGTACTACAAAAGAAAACATGGCATTAATGTCATATGTCACAAGTCCATTCTTTAAAAACTACAACTTTGTGTGTCTCGGTGGAATTCCCGTTCAAATTCTTGGAGACTATAACGACGTTTCCGTAGAAACGATGACGTCAGTTTCACGCCAGTGCAGATGTCTGCGAGTTTAAATTCATTCGCTGTGAACGCATATCATATAGTCTGGTTATTCTGATACCAGTATCTTGTTTTATGAAGATTACATAATTGGTTGCGATGTTAAATAACCAATGCTGGCAGTAGTCTTCTTGTTTTGTGATCGAATGCCGTTCCACATACAATAACTCCGCCATTTGTCAGTTACCCGTTGGTTGACCCCTGACCAATCAGGTGGTTGAGCCCTGACCAATCAGGTGCCACCAAAACACAGACTAGCACGTGGGGCCGCTGGTCAGTAATAAACACAAAGTCTGTTCGACATTTAGTCATTACAAATACAGATTGCAGGGCCTAGTTGGTGGGAACACACGGGATATCTAAAAAAAACAGATGTCCCCGTCAATTTGTATTAAAATAAACTGCTTGCCAATGAAAAAACGTCATATTTGATCCATACCCAACCTATCTGGTGACACGTCTGTTATCAATGACAACCAGTAAGCATTACTTAATGTATTTTTTTTCAACTGCAATAGTTATGAAACTATAACTTGGCATGCATGCGCCAAATTGCACGGGATTGATTTACGATCAGTGAAGGGGTTGTGCCAAAAATACACTTCAGTCTGTCAACATTGTTGTAATAATTTTATGCCTGTATGAATGTCAATACTATATTGTGCTTACAAACATGCAATTTTTTTTCAGGCTATTTCTCAAAATGAAATAAAATGTCCTTTTGAGGTGATTTTTGACATATTTTTTAATTGTCTTTAAAAGCATGGAAATGTCACTAGACAACCTACAAACTTGGACTAGAGTATTGCTTGATGTCTTAAGCAGAGTCCAAGAATTTTTTTTAGTCTACCTTCAAAACTTTTATTAAAAATTATTCATTCAAAACAAGCATGTCTTTGCCACCAGAGCCACCTTAACGGAACTACACTGATCAAGGATAAAAACGTTATCATCTACAAAATGAGTGCAGTGGTTGACCTCCACAAATACGAGAAATCTGCACCATTAACATTGTGGGCACTCGCTCAGTTTGGAATTTAAAAAAACAATGCCGTCCACAGAATGAGTGCCATGATTGATCTCCACAAATACGAGTAATGTGCATCGTTATTACTATATTATTTTAATTATTATTAGTCTCATTATTAAATTATTATTACATTGAGTTATAAAAGTATATTATTTTTGCAAAGCCAATACGACTTTAGTTCACATACATTTTGTTTATATAATGGGGTATCTTTGTGTTACTGTTTCCGTGTATTCTATATAACTGCCTTTTCATTGTTATAACATGTTCTGTAATTCTGTATCTATTGAAATGGTTAACTTGTCTGACCAATATATTTATTCCTGCGACAAACTGCCTAAAGTCAGGATTATATGAGGCAGTTAATTGTACTGATCTGTTCTCCTTCAATGTGTGATTATGCTGGTTAAAACACACACCACTAGTAGTATTTTTTTTACGACAGAATTCAGAACTTCAAAAGAAACTTGTCCGAATTATTAGTGTTAGCAAATATAATGCTCACACCGAACCAATGTTTAAGTCTTAAATTATTAAAAATAGAACACATTAAAATCGCACGAACTAAAATTGCATTATAAATTTGTGCATAACAAAAAAATTCCTGTTTAACTTCAAAATTTCCTGAAGCATTCACAATTTCAACACATGTGGACAATACTATATACATACAATCAGGGTAGAACACGAATTTGCAAAACAAAGTCTCAGATATAACTTGGTGCCTACTATCAATAATGCAGCATATTTAATAACAAGTAAAATCTACACTCACAACTTACACGGGTTTGCAATGTATGTTAAACAGCATTATTTGCAGACTTATTTACCTGTATGTGCATTACAAAATGTTTACATTTGTTATTATGCGTGAACAACAAATACGAATAAGCTTTTATGTGTATCTCTTTGGTTGAATAGCCAATTGTCCAAAATCATGTATAATATCATGTCTAAGCTTTGTTTGACTTACTCTGTTAGCCGATTTATGCTACAATTTTTTTATACACCAGGATTTGTCATCACTATAACTGGTGGCTCCCATGAGATCGGCTATTTCAGCCTTAGTGTGAGTCTCCTCGACCCACACATGATAATTTGTATACCACGTGATTACTATATTTATGCTTTTACGTACTCATTTATTGAGTGATATGTATATGGGTCTTAACAAAGAACTTCTATCTGTCTGTCTGTCTGTCTGTCTGTCTGTCTGTCTGTCTGACTGTCTTCTGTTGTAATGTCCTTTCTGTCTCATGAACTTCTACAAACCAGACAACCACAGTCATTATCACTGAAAATATCACATCAACACTTCAGCCAGTGGGTGTTTCTCAAAATAAACCTCCAAAGGAAGCGGGGGTAAAAACCCCGGTCTAATATATGCCTCATATCCTCTCCGGAAATGTTTGGTTACAAGAAAAAACCTCCAGTGTCTCCCTGTTATCCCTGGGAGTTGTCTGTGGAAGGACCAGGAGGCACTTATCAGACTATCCAGACCATGTCTGCAGGAGAAGGTCCCAGAGACTCCCAACCAGGGTCTGGTTACTGGGACACAAGCCACGTTGTTTATGGTGTATAGTTTGTCCTCATGTAATGGTACATCGCTCCCTAGGGAGGTGCTCCCACATATTCACCCTCAGTCTTCAGCCCACCTCAGTTCAAGTGTGTTCCTGTGTGGTGTGAATGAAGGAGAGGGGCGGTCTGACTGTCATCTTGTGTAATACTGCTCCACTGGACATGAGAGGAGCAGTCAGAGACAGGACACTTATGAATATGATACCGACAATATGACACTATCAAAGATATTACATTACCATATACATCATACTGTCACAAACATGACATTGTTTAATAACATGACACTGCTATTAACATGACACTATCAAATATGTGACACTTGTTGTAACAGACAAATCATGACACTTTATGTAACGGACAAGACATGACACTTGGTGTCACAGATAAGGCATGGCATTGCTGTCATAGATGAGACATGACACTTGCTGTCATACACGAGACATGACACTTGCTTTCATAGACAAGACGTGACACTTGCTGTCATATACAAGACATGACACTTGTTGTCATAGACAACACATGACACTTGCTTGGTGGTGACAGGCTGATTGTGAGATATCTACTACAGTGAAATATTCCTTGAATGGGTCCATCTTTATAGTTGTTTTGCAACCTCAATATGTGATGTTCCTTTGAAAGGAACCGCTAAAGATCGCGACAACAGGACAGAACACATTCTAGCAGCCACTAATGCACTCATGCTCACTTGCACGCACGCACACACGCACGCACGCACGCACGCACGCACACACACACACACGCACGCATTCATGCATGCATCAACGTAGCCACAAACGTTCATTTACCTTCTCGCTCTAAACTGGCTGTGCCTCCATCCCTTTTTGGCATGCGGCTATTTCGACCTAGGAGAAGGGAAGAGAGACGCATGCAGAGTATACTACAGTCAATGGCACCTCCATTGCAGGCATTAGGTTAAACAACTCTAATGGTACAATAGTCTCCAAGTCAAGGACATGCACACACAAGTATAGACACACTTGCCAATACAACTGTCGTTAAAAGTTGTTAATGGAAAAGACGTGTTTCACATACAAGATCTACACATGCAGAGTCAGGATTTTGTAGATATAATATAACAATAAAGTTTTATAAGAGGATATATTTTAGTTTAATAGAGAAGAAATGGTTTAAACACAATGTATACACCATGAGTCATAATGCGATTACAGGGTCACCAGCACCCTTCTAAGACATTTCCCATACTGATTCTAGACTAGACCAGACCAGACCAGACCAGACCAGACCAGACAGACAGACAGACAGACAGACAGACAGACAGACAGACAGACAGACAGACAGACAGACAGACAGACAGACAGACACAGACAGACAGACACACACACACACACACACAGACAGACAGACAGACACACACACACACACACACACACACACACACAGACAGACAGACAGACACACACACAGACAGACAGACAGACAGACAGACAGACAGACAGACAGACAGACAGACAGACAGACAGACAGACAGACAGACAGACAGACAGACAGATATATAGTTGAAGGATAAATATACCAATTCCAATGTTTTTTCAGAGCAAATTAAATTCAAATAAAATCATTCATTCTTGAGTTTGAATAAATGCTAAAGAGATAATTTTATTTAAACTAAACAATTACATGATGTAAAGCAAAATGTAACTGAGAAAGCAGTAACATTTTCATCAATTCAAAATACTTTTTAAAGACACCAATTTTGATTTTTTATTGGAATAATTATAATTGGCATTTAGATTCCACTTACATGACACTGACCTCGGGCAAGTCCTTAAAAAGTCCACAAACACAGTTCCAAGGCCACTAACACACTTCCAAGACACCCACTACGCCCTGACACCCCCACCCTGTGCCCAGACCCAACAAGTTATAAGACAGTCGCAGTGTCACCTCTCACTGAGACCAGACAAAACAGAATCCCGAGAACATCCCCCACTTGGAACTCAAACCACCTGTTCCTGGGGCAGAACACTGCACCCAATTACTTGGGTTGATGGCTTGCTAGTCCACTGTTGTGTCTGGACAGGGTGAGGGTAAATCTCATGCACTCTGATCCAGTAACTGCCAATGAGTTATGATGTATCGTGCATGAGTGAACAGTGAACATTTCCAAGTGTAATACCTTCAGGTAGGATGATTGTTTCACAAAATAATAAATTATGATCACTATTAAAATTTATGGGTATGATTAGCAGAACATTAACTTATTGTCTATGCATTGTTCTGCTTGGGAAGATGCAAACAACTTAGAATCCCCAGCTTTCCTCTTATTAGGGATTATTAACCAATGACAGCCCAGTTAGCCTTGTGTTAGGGACTAAACCCTAAAAGCCCAGTTTTACTTGTATCAGAAATTAAACCCTAAAAGCCAAATTTGCCTTGTATCAGGGATTAAACATTGAAAGCTCAGTTTGCCTTGTATCAGGAATTAAACCCTGAAAGCCCAGTTTGTCTTGTGTCAGAGATTAAACCCTAAAAGCCCAGTTATCCCCGTCTCCAACCCTTGGCCTTGGGGAATTGTTACTCCAATTACTCCTGTTGCATCAAAGGCCCAGTGTCTGTCTGCCACCCTCCGCCACTGAACCCTTGCAAGGGTGTGTACCCCACCCCATTTAATGCACCCTACCCCCATACCTGCCAGCCCTAGGGAAGGGTGATATCCCCTGATCTGTCAACACTTCCAGCAAGACAGGCCACTGGTTCTTGCTACTACTAAATATACATTGAGTTCTGTGAAACAATCTGCCCATAAGCACTACTGCCAACATAAACACTACATAAAGTCAGACATTATCGGTTTAGGGACATATCAGCATCTTTGAAGCAGGACTGGAGACAATCTCCCTATAGCCACTGCTGGTTTTGTGATACCATGTTTTCCTGTATACAGAAGCCATGTAAGCTAATCATTTCTAATAGGCTGGCTGATAGCAGCTTCTTATTTAAACAGATCGGTTTTCACAGATGTTTACAGGTCTCTTCAATCACAACGTGTACCCAAAATCTGGAAACTCCTCCAAATAATAAATATATTCTTGACCAATTTGCGAATCTCGGCTAACGTTTTGACATCATTATGGACTTGAATGTCTATGAATGGAACGATGAACGTGTTACCTTGTCTTTACAACAACAGAACAGTTTCTTGAACATCGTCAGCATTGTACTGATATACACACCTGCAACAAAGAGAAAGCATATCAGGTATATCATTTTAAACAAATTTTGTGAATAAAATAACCACATGCTATACATAATTTAAATACTGATGATATACTATTGACTTAGCTTCACAGTAGAATAGATCATTCGGGTAACAAAAACCTTAATCTTTGCAATCCTTCCCGTGAGGATACAAAATTTGTACGTGCAAACAGAATAAATTAGACATGTATAAATATACTTTTGCAACGTCACTACATCTCATCAGTAATCATTGTTTACTGGATAATAATTACCATTGAATAGTGCTTATTGCGATGAAGCAGAACTTTGAAAATAGGAAGTATATTAACAGTTTCTTCTAGCTATATTGCTAGAAGAAATACAATATGACATACAAAAAATCATGAAAATAAAAACCTTGGACATGTAAAATACTTGACTAGTAGCATTTAGATTTTGGCGGTAACGAGCCATTGTTCAATGTGGGAACCTATTTGTATCACCCTTCATTTACATGTGTTTGAATGAATGAACTGAAAGGCTTTGTTAGGTCGTGACAGCCGCACACCAATAGTAGGGTGGGGGAAGAAATGCCACCTAAACCCACCACATCAGTACAATTTGGATAACATATCATTCACTTCAGGAAAAAGAAGATAAACAAGTGTCCATTGTTTGATCCTACACGTTTTGACATGCCAGGTGGCAGCACAGTACACAAAAACTCCCTTCAGCACAATAGTGCCGCAATCACGCATAGCACAACATATGTTTATCGCACCTTCTAATAACATTTCTCAAATGATAGACATTTAATTTTAGAATGAGGTATACAACTGAATGGGTAGGTAGACAAACTTATCAGGGGATGATAAGAGATCAAGGAAGGCCTTGCCTGAGAGGGACCCCGCTTTGTAGGGCGAGAAGAGTGCACTGATTAGATGAACATTTGTTTTGTGGTTGTGAAATAATCAAACATTGCACTCAGGTCTACTGGCTCTCACAGAGCATTTAATATATATTTCTATATGTCTTTAATATTCTGTAATAATATAAATCTAGGTAATAATATAAATCTAAGTAACCTTCCATACTTTTCTCATATGTGGATGCGCATGTGTGCATACACGCACACACGCACGCACACCACACACACACGCATGCGTGCACATCACACACATGCATGCACACGTGCACACACACACATACACACACACACACATGCATGGGTGAGAGCGTGCGCAAGTCTAGTTAGACTGAGATTTATACAATATTTATTTGTACTTCTCTTCCTAATTGCTTTCTAGAATCCTCTTTTGCCCCCGAGCTATTGACGTCTTTGGCTTCTCAAAATCAAGTGTGACATTTTCAAATAATTCACCTTTGTAAATACTACCAATTAAAGCTAAGCTACATGGACAATGTAAATGTTTTAATTCCACCGTGTCCATTCCAATCAACCTAAAATCCTAAATGTGGTCTAGACCTATAATCTCTGGGCAAGAGACTGTACACAGGGCGGGCTAGACTATTAGTTTGTACCAACTGACCACATCAAACTGGGGTCATATAAACAGTAAGAGTGGTCAAGCTTTGGTGTGAACTGGTCAGGCTTAACCAGTGATGATACTGTAATGTTCCATCGTTAGTCATACAATGTATGAATATTATGTTTGTGGGTCATACAAATGTAAGCACGTCTCCTCCGATGAACCAATGTGTCTTCATCACTCTTTATCTTCTTTTGCTTCTTTGGACTTCTGATCATTTCAGAAAACACAACAACAGTTATTTAGAGTTATGTATTTACATGTTTTGACATTCTGTTTCTCAAGAGGGCTTCCTACCTGTGGAGTATTGAGTGGTGAACCACTCGAATCCACAGGGCGCCACAGTGCAAAAGTTATAAACGATCAAAATACTGTACCAGTACCATTGATAACAGCAGCCCTTGGCTTGCTGCTCCTGATATAGTACAAGTTGTCATTTATTTCAAGAAATGTTTCAGACCAAGATATAGAAGTAAATAGTTTTACTGTGTAATCATTGTATTAATTAAATTAATTAAAGAGCAAAACCAAAGATGTTTCATTGCCTCTTGTTTTAAACACAGAGGAAGCATCATTAGAAAGGAATCCAGACGTTGTGGTCACACCGTGTAATATTAAAACTACTTATATCAAAACAATTAATATTGTTAGCAGCATTTATAAAACATACTATTTAAAATACATAAAGCACTACTGAATTTGTTCAATAAAACAAAGTTGCTAATCTGTTCCAGAAACTGCCTAAATGCATTGAATAACCCAGTAATTGCCTGCACTGATTAGGGAAATGAAAGTGCCAACAAGATGATAGTGCTGGTACTGTGCACTAATTGGTAACCCCAGGAGAAGCATGTGTGGACTATCACTCAATGAAGTCTACAGTTTCATGTGTACTAAATACATCTTGGTTATATTCATGGCCCAGAATAACAACGCATGTAATATCAGACTGTTACAAAAGTCCCTCATCAATCTAATTTTTTTATTCATTTCATCTTATAATCATTTCCCCAAATATGTCCCTTATCAAGTGTGGCATGCTAACTTGTTTGTTCAAATTTGTTACTTTGCGTAGGCTAAATCACGCGACTTTTTACTAGGTTTGGCAAAAATCTAACAAAAATGGCAAAAATGGTGCAGCTGTTTATAGTATTACATGAGACTGTTCAATTTCACACACTGCTTGGTCTAAAATCACAATAATGTCGCTGTTTTAAACAACAATATGCAATCTTTTATTAAACTGGCTGCATATATTGCTTAAGCTGTTCACTCTACAGATCTACTGCTACTGAATATCAAAGAACAGGATTCACAATGGTTTAAATCAATTGACGAGGACGCTTTAAATACAACCATGTATGCAATGGTTTGAGGATTATAGCATGTCGATGTCTTGGCAAAATGTGATGATTGAAATATTACACAATAATAACTAACCAAGCCTAAAGGGTAAACAAGTGGTGAATGTTCACTTTCAATCTGGGGTTAATTATTTTGGTGTATTTATTGTTTAAAAAATCTTTCATTGAATCTCTTGTTATTACAGTCTCCATTGTGCAAGGGGACCACCAACAAATACTTGCACAGGAGAGTGTATTGACAGCATCACAAGAAGAACGAGTAAGGATTTACAAACTGCAGCTTCCTATATGTTAAAACAAACATTATTACACGTAATATTAAATATAGCCATTTCATGGTTAAATTGTTTCTCACCTGAAAAACTTGAATAACTGTTTCACCAAAGCAAATTGGTTAAAATAGATCCACTATAAACCCTGCTGCTAGGAAACAATGACCCAAAACCTGACTGATACCATCACCCCAGACAGCAAGTGCTAGGTATAGGTGTGGGGGATGGGGTAGCAGTAACTCCAGTCTGTCACCCCCACCCACAATTAATCTAGCACAGAGAATAAACATAACACAGGGGGTGTCATCCTCTCTATAATAACCCCCATCATCACCAACCTCAAACGCCCCCATCTGATGCCCTTTGACCCCATTCCACAAACAGGGGTATGAAAAGTTATTATGTAAACATGTATTAATCATTGGAGCAGATAAAATCATCCAGAGTCCCTGCATTTTGACTGGGGGGTCACCCTGAAGACTGGGGGCAATAAATTCCCACCCAATCACCCTGGAATGCCCCCCCCCCCCAGCCTCAAAGTACCCTGGTTCCACAACCTTGCACCCTGCTGCTTGCTGTATGTGCCCTAAGTGGGGCAAATAGCAGGGGTGAATTTATGCTGCCTGTGCAATCAGCATGCTAAGTCTGAGTGGCACTTTTAACAGGACATGACTGGCTCCTGTTAAATCATGCCTTGTTAGACAGACACCCTCAAACAAACTTCAAACACCCCACATCAACACCCCCAATTATGCACACATGTTCACCCTACCCCCTTACAGTTTCTCTGGCCTGTCTGTCATGTAAATGGGGTGTCTTCAGTCACCCCTACCTGCACACAAGTCATCCCTACTTTGCAGTCTCTTCATACATTTTGTTTAAGAAGGCCTAAGTAGCGCCCCAGTTGTTAGTAAAGGTAGTTAGTTACTCTCTGCATTTGATGATAATTTCCAACAATAGATTTAGTTTTATGTTCTGTAATAACTGTAGCATTTGGACACCTAAATATAATTAAATTATCAGCTCTCCAAAAACATATGGTACTAAAAAATATCTTTGGTATGCAAAAACCTAGTCATTATTAACTGTCTGTATTTGACCACGTAAACATAACAGGTGTCCAGAAACAAAAAGTACCAGTACAAAAAAGAACTGTTTTCTGTACATTTATAAGTTGTTCAAAAACAGTGTCTGAATATATACAACCATTATAGGAAGTATATTTTGTAGCTGGAAAGATGGGCACCCTCAACTGGAGTAGAAATGTTATAAGCTGATTAACCATTATTACAGAATGTTATCAAGATCAATATGCCCTTCCAGGCCTTACACAGAATTTGAAATCAAAAATATGGATTTCAACAAAAAATGTGCAAATATAAAGTTAAGCAAAGTTAATCTGTTGCCAAACTGCCAGATATCATCCTAATAAATGGGGTAAGACAGGGGCCTTGGGATACTTCATTCATTGGGAAGGGTTGGGAACACTTCAAAGGGACCAGGCTGCCCGAGTCAGTTGTAACCTGGGCAGGAATAGGGGTGCACTGGAATGGAAGCAGACCTGATGCCCATTGGCCATTACACATAGGTAGTCTATGACCCAGTCTTAAGAATGTTCTTGTGGGGTGATATGTCCTGAAATCTCTGAGTACCCTAATGACTTGTGGATCCGAATAAAGATGTTTGACATGTTTCAATGATATTCAAATATCTGTGTTATCAACCACACAGCGGAAGAAAGGAAAGAACTCTTCCTGCTGTAGGATGCGATTCAAATTGAATTAAATTTTTATCACATTTGTGTTTGTCATATTATGCCTGCATACCTGTGTATCTGCGTACCTGCGTATCTGTGTACCTGCGTACCTGTGTATCTGCATACCTGCGTATCTGCGTACCTGCGTACCTGTGTATCTGCATACCTGCGTACCTGTGTATCTGCGTACCTACGTATCTGCAAATCACATTCGGGTCTTTGCCAATTAATATAAATGGAACCTTACTGTTAAGGCCACCCTTGGGACTGGGCGAAAGTGACCTACTGTCCCAGGGTGACCTTAATTGAGACGTGGCTGTATTACAGGGGTAACCATAAAGCGAGGTTCGAATGTATAGTTACAGACGTGTGTGATCAGTACTTTGTAAATACCTACATTACATTGAGAGGCTCTAGTCCGACGGGCTTTTGTTCCCCATTCGCAGGCTCATGTACTAAGGGTGAAATGCAATTTGCTTTGATTTTTGCAAGAGACATAAATTAAAGCCAAATATCCCTTCTATTTGGTGTATATGTCTGAGGAAGTAAGATCCTACTCAGGGGATAACCATGTCAACTGTTACAAACTCTCTAACTCTATAGAAAAAAAACAGTGAAAATAAACTCCTAGGTGAGCCCAAGACAGCATTCATTATAAATTACAGGTGTCATTCACGAACACTGGGTTATCATTCCTTTCACTGAGGTACACATTTTATAATTGCCTTCGTCTTATCAATGCATTACTCAGCAAATGTAACTAACACTTCCTTGATCTTTGAAACCTCTAACTGAAAAGTTTTTTCTTACTATGAAGCACGTGTCAAAATGTAAACAATCCTTCACTTTGTAATTAATACCACATGCATTCTGATGTTAACCAACAGAAGTCATCCGAGGAATGCAAGAGTAGACGCCGAGACATCAAACCAGAAATGTACTTTGGCTGTCACTTGGTGGGGTAAGACCATATTAGATTTTACATAGGCAGCCATTATAACGTTTCCTTCATTTTCTGAAAAGTTTGTCTAACAATCTTCTTGAAAATTTCACAGCATATTTAACCTCATGCCTCGATATTCTCATACCTCGTTTTCAGACAAAAATCTACCCAAAGCTGACACCCGTAAATTTTGTTACAATCTGGTGACGGATTTTGAAATACTGGTGCATTCTGTAAAATAGTCAATGTGCGAATTGTCTTGAATATTTATTGCTACCTCGTGAGAGATCTAATGGAGTAGTACATTCAGTATTCACTGGACCAACATGTCCTATGTCAAAGTGCTCAAAAAAAAATCACATATCACCCCAAAGTGGTATTTTCAAGGGCATTATTTAAGGTTTTATGTGTTCCTCAAACAAGTATAAAACTTAATGACAAAACTACAGAAGTTAATGCACAAACACTTGATTTCTTGCAATTTTTTTAAATATTTTTTTGGTTCATACCAAGATAAATATTGATGCCTGATCAGTCTGTACAAATTGTATGATGTCATAAATGTAAGTCACCTCACAGCATTTTAACAGACATAGTTGCCACCACTAATGTCTATGCAGTGTCTGTCACGCTGTCAGCAACATGGGTACTTTAAACAAAAGTAATGTCTCAAAACAAATGTATGAGGGGAACTCATTTTAGATGGTGTCTGCACTTCTCAATCCAGCAGACGTACCTGAGACTGTGTCAATAATTAGATCATATGCCTCCATTCATGAATTCACACACGCAACACCTGTTCCAATACCTCCACCAACCCAGCACACATCCATGCCTGCACAAACTGTTCATTGAAATAAATAAAGTCAATACACATGCATACATTCACATGCATGTATTTGTAGATTTATGACATAACTGGAAACAGCCCTACATGTCTAAGGCTGATATAGCATTGTTATTTCTTTGTCCATCTCTGGAGTCTATGGTTCTTAGTTGCCTTGTGTCTGATCTTTGGCTTCTCTTGGCAAGACTCCAAGTATAAGTTTTGTAGAATGGACTACTGACTTTCCTGCCCTTCTGAAAGACACAGATAAGGTGAGTCAGACACATTTGTCTGCAGTTCTAAATGGCAGGTAGAATAGTATCACCGCCCTCTTGAATGCTGTAGCCACTATGCAGCATAGTTAATTATAAAAAAAGTAAAAGTAAAGGTAAGTTGTTATATAGCGCAGTAGCTAGTCTTCGGGACTGATCAAATTGCTGTACACTTTACTCCCTGGCAGACCTGTTCAATTGAACATCATCTCGACTTCTCTGGGAAGCATTCAGCCATGCTGCAATTAATGTGCAAAGACTATTCGTACACAAATAGCCACCACTGTCTATAACAAGGTACTTATTCATACAGCTGAGTGAATTGAAGCAATGTAGACTAAACGAACTTGTCCAAGGTTCGACACCACCGCACAGGATTCGAACCCGCGTTCTCTCAGTCAAGAGTCTGGACCTCTTACCGCTGTGCTACTGCGCTCCACATTATGATGTAAATATATAATGTTATAACTATTTATACCTGGTAATATATTTTTTAAGATGTTGGCCAATGACAAAATGTAATTTTGTCACCTTAAAAGAAACATTCGCAAAGTTCTTGCCACCAAATAAAATTCACCTTTTTGTGTTCCCCATTTTAAAGTGATGTCACAAACTTTAGCCACGCAACTGTTAATAATAATTCCCTTCACTTTCAAAGAAATACAGCACATTTGAAAATATTTGTCAGAATAACATGAAAGATATCGTTCACATAGTATATGGCACGGTGTTATGTAACAGTACAAGATGACAAACAGAAATAGGCATTGGACATGTGGTGCTTCTATTGAGTGAATTTGGACACCATTTTATGGTACATAAAAATGTTGCCTAATATAAGCCAGCTTGGTGTGATTGAAACCGACAGCATTCCTGTGAAGTTGCCACCTCAATAAACACATCATACACAATACCTCCTCCAATGTACAGTCACGTCTGTCCTACCCATGCCTTGCATGCCATCTAGCTGTCTCAGAAGTACAGTAACATGCACACATGCCAGCGTAATCCATCATAAATACTGCGCAAAACACCCAACAAACATCGCCAACTCTGTACACAATGGACGGCTTGAGTGAGTGAAACTAATGCCAGTGCACGTTTTTATCCGACAGTTTGAGAGGTGTCTATGTTGTAGATGAAACAGCTGGGTGGGTTCAGTTCGGAGGACACATATGGTAGTGGGCAGAGGGTGAAGCTTGCAGACTTCTCACACTCGTCAATGTGGTTATGATAAAACCAAACCATCAGTCAGTAAAACGTAAAGGTGACACAACATTAGGGTTACATAACTCACGCAGGAAACAGCTTCAAGAATTGGATTCTTTAGTCATCTCTGGAATCACATGACATTGCTTTCCACAATGACATCACAGAGACCTTAAAACTACAAACCCTGCAACCGCAGATCCTAAAACCAAACCCTAATACCACTGACCCTAAAACCACAGATCCTAAAGCCACACAGCTAAAACCACACAAACCTTAACACCAGATCCTAAAACCACAGCTTAAAAATCAGACCTTAAAATTTTAGACCCCAAAATGACACGCAAAGTGAGAACCCTGGATGATTTCTTGCCAACTGCCTGCAAGAACTGCCCCAAGCTGAGCCAAACTCCACAGGCTCACTGCTGATAATGTTCACGGGTATGTCTACAGGTGTACACACACACCTCCAACACACGCAGGACACCTGTTTATCCAAACACATTCACAACCTTTATAGGTGGATATATTCATTCATTTGCAATCTTTCTAGATAGATGTATTCATTCATTTGCAACCTTTCTAGATGGACATATGCATCCATTTGCAACCTTTCTAGATGTACAGATTCATTCATTTGCAATCTTTCTAGATGGATGTATTCATTCATTTGCCACTTTTCTAAATGGACAGATTTATTAATTTGCAACCTTTGTAGATGGACATATTCATTAATTTGTAACCTTTCTAGATGAGAGATCCGTTCATTTGCAACCTTTCTAGGTGGATGGATTCATTAATTTGCAACCTTTCTAGATGGATGGATTCATTCATTTGCTACCTTTCTAGATGGACAGATTAATTCATTGCAATCTTTCTAGATGGACAGATTCATTCATTTGCAATCATTTTAGATGGGCAGATTAATTAATTTGCAATCTTTCTAGATGGACAGATCCATTCATTTGCAATTTTTCTACACGGACAGATTCATACACGTTTGCAACCTTTCTTTGTGTGCATATTCTACCACGTTTGCAACTTTTCTGACTGCCCAGATTCCCACCCTGTATGATCCCTAATAAGCCAACTGGTGTGAATGTCAAGTTGTCAACAAACTTGTCTTTATCAGATCTCTCCACACCCTGAGAAACTGTTACATAACGTGTTTCCAAGTCTGTTCAACCTGCCACTCCAGTTACTTCCCGTTCCATCCACAGACAACCATCTGGTTTTATTAACACTGGAAAAAAATATAACTGAAATAAATTACACGGTTAATTTTCTTGTTGTCAACAATGGTGATGTTTTTAATCATTAAAGTTCAAAGAAATTTGCTATGTGAAATTCAATAAAAAAACATTCTGTGAAATTATTAAAGAAACCTATTATTTATTTATTTTCTACTACTCTTCGGTATATCATGAATCATAATATTGACATAAATAAACAAGTGTTGAAAAAGAACTAACCAAAATATTAACCCTTCTTGTTCTGTTAATATTAATTACTAAATAAACTAATACATTTTGCTAAAATGTTACGGCATCTTCACATGTTTTTTGTAAAAGTTCATAATCGATATCCCTTCTTCAGTACTTCACCCTACATACAACGGACTTCCACAAACCACGTGAATTGCTACAGATGTAGAACGTAGAATAGTGGCCTGAGCTGACAACAAGGATTCCATTAACATACCTTGTATGTTACGCATATCCCAAGGGAAGCTGAATAATACCCCCCCTTGAATCAAGACATTTATATAAAAATGGTTTAAATTACAACCCCACGGGCATTAATTCCCCAATTCTGAACGACAGTCAACTCTTGTGACTTGGACTTGGATACTAATAAATACAAGAATACAAACCCAATTTTACTTATCAAATATCGTAAATATGATATAACTGTTTTCAGTGGGTTAACACTGATATAATGATGCTTACACCATGCTCTACATTGTCAAGTTTTTGCCTCCATCATAGTACCAAATAGACACTTTCAAACACCACATTCTGGGTTGGCTTTTAGTCTGTGGGGCAAGCTGTGACAGACACACCACTAATGCTAGGCACACACCAGCCGATTTTCGGCACACACACCAACCGACTAGTCGGCGTAAAAACCGTCGGCCGACGGCAGTCGGTTGGTGTGTGCCGAATTTAAGCCCGACGGTCGGCCTTATAGCGCCAACTAACGACAATTCGAATGTTGAATCGGCAGTCGGCGTTAATCGGCAGTTGGCGTTAGATAAGGAGGTATCCGGTGACAAGTCGGCTCATATCTGATGACGAGTCGGCTGGTGTGTGCAGGTTGTTTGTCGTAACACGACGGTCGGCGGTAACTTGGCCAATAAGAAATCATGGCACAATCATGTGATAGTCCTCGATACAAGTCAAGGCTAAGCCCAGCGTCTTTTTTGAGTTTTCAAACCATTTCGGGCCACATGCTTTCATTTTTTACTTTCATATTTTCCTGACCTGGCGGGTAACCAACTTTTCAGAAAGTGATAGATTATTTTTTATCTTATTGCCATTGACCATCATCATTTTTTTTCGCTTGTTCTTAAAACAGGCGCCACAAATAAACATAATTTCCACCTGACTTTGTAAGTTTGTTTCACGCTTCCGACAGGAATCGCCATTTTGTTTTGTGAAAAACGCTACCTCTGGTGGCGCCGCTACCGGGCGCATATATAGTAAGCCTTAAAAATCCGCAAAGCGGTGAAAAACGTTTTTGAGGAATTCGTTGGGTGCGACTGATTACACTTCAACATAACTGTTAACTGAAACAGCGAAATATAACGTTCTGCGTACTGTTATAAAACATAGCTCGACACTATGCGTTTCTTTGCTGGAGGATATGCTAAATGCTCAAGCCATATCGTTGTGAAGGCCGACGGCGAAGCTCTGACTTACCATGTAACAAGTTTCGTTTTTTTGATAGCCGTTTTGGCCTAATTTTTACAAATGTTTCATGTGTTTATTGTAGGTGTATCGAAACACATTGTTAACTCCGTAGTAAACACACATATTTATAGTGGCTTTGTTTTCCACAAGGATCACGCCGAGCGCCAACAGTCGGCGCGAGTCGGTTGGTGTGTGCTGGCTGGTGTGTGCGGGCAGAAGTCGGCGGAACTAATTGGCGTTTAGCACCGACTGCTTTTTACGCCGACTGGCAATGCAAGTCGGTGTTAGTCGGCTGGTGTGTGCCTAGCATAATGCTAGGCACACACCAGCCGATTTTCGGCACACATCAACCGACTAGTCGGCGTAAAAACCGTCGGCCGACGGTTGGTGTGTGCCAAATTTAAGGCCGACAGTCGGCCTTATAGCGCCAACTAACGCCGATTCAAATGTTGAATCGGCGGTCGGCGTTAATCGGTAGTCGGCGTTAGATAAGGAGGTATCCGGTGACAAGTCGGCGCATATTCGATGACGAGTCGGTTGGTGTGTGCAGGTTTTTTTCATAACACGACGGTCGGCGGTAACTTGGCCAATAAGAAATCATAGCGCGATCATGTGATAGGCCTCGATATATTATAAGGCTAAGCCCAGCGTCTTTTTTGAGTTTTCAAGCCAATTCGGGCCACAAGGTTTCATTTTTTACTTTCATATTTTACTGACCTGGGCTGGCGGGTAACCAAGGTTTCAGAAAGTGGTACATAACTTTTTATCCTATGGTCATTGACCATCATCGTTTTTTATCACTTGTTCTTAAAACAGGCGCAACAAATAAACCTAATTTGCACCTGACTTTATTTCCCGCTTCCAACAGGAATCGCCATTTTGTCTTGTGAAAAACGCTACTTCTGGTGGCGCCGCTACCGGGCGCATATAATATATTAAGCCTTAAAAATCCGCAAAGCGGCGCTAGCTGTGGGAAACGTTTTTGAAGAATTCGTTGGGTGCGACTGATTACACTTCAACATAACTGTTAACTGAAATGGCCAAATATAACGTTCTGCGTAGTGATATAAAACATAGCTCGACGCTATGCGTTCCTTTGCTGGAGGATATGATCAAGCCATTTTCCCATTGTATTATTGGCGTTACCATGGCCAACAGCGAATCGAATAAGCGAGGTGGCATCCTGAGGAAATTTTTGTACGAATCGTGTTCGTTTTGGCGCAGTTCTTCTACTAAATTAATGTAGGCCCCTTGCTCCTCTTGCGCCGCTATGTGTGGACGCATCCACGCATTCCTTGTTTTTGTTCGTAGTCGACGACGATGGCGGCGGTGACGACATCGTGCTACGGCAACTGCTGCTACAGCCAACACTAACATTATCAAATCTTTATCGGACAACGGCGCCATCTCGAGTAAACACCAAAGGGGTAAACACGTGTATTTATTGTGGATTTGTTTTCCACAAGGATCACGCCGAGCGCCGACGGTCGGCGCGATCGAGTCGGTTGGTGTGTGCGGGCAGAAGTCGGCGCTAGTCGGCGGAACTAATTGGCGTTTAGCACCGACTGCTTTTTGTGCCGACTGGCAACTCAAATCGGCCTTAGTCGGTTGGTGTGTGCCTAGCATTAGTGTACTACTAGATATGTGAAGCATGTTCCTAATTTCACTGAGATGTTATTACAAGCGTCAAAGTAGTGTGTCACTACAGTAGCCATCAGTTGTGGGGGAGAGATTAATGTTTCTTTCTAGCAAGTGACAAAGTTAAAAAACATGAAAACCACTCACATTTTTTCTGAAATCCTACATGCTTTACTGTAATGCAATTTTGGGAGGGGGTTTCTCCAAAATGCTGCTACAAATAAAATGTAATAAAAGATTTACTTATTTTAATACAAATGACTGATAATATTCAGATATACATTTGCTTATGTTCGGTCAGCAAGCTTTTCATATTTGAGCTACACCATTTGATAAAATAATAAACTACTATTGCTGCATAATTCAATGCAAAATGTAGGCGTAGTATATTAATTTTAGATTGGATAACATTCTAAAATGGAGCAGCACCAACAAAATCAAATATACATTTATTTATGTTCGATAACTTTTCATATCTGATCTAATTATTTAACACAATAACAAACAAAATTCAATGCAAAAGTTGGTTTAAAATAATAAAAATAACGTAATTTTTTAAACGGATAACATTCTAAAATGGAGCAGCACCACTGAGTTATGCCAAAACCCAAAGAAATGACAGATGATTCAAAAGGAAAACCTATTGATTGACAAAAAACCTTCAAAAAGCGATAAAGAAAATCAGGTATTTTTCTGAATGTACAACAATTGTCAAATAAGTTAGCAACAAATGTCTGCTTAGTTTCAACCACAATAAACCTGTGTGGCCAGACAAGACATCACCCTCTGGTTCTTGGAACTGCCAAGATCTTCACCAGCACTGACACTTCTAAAAAACCCTCCATCAGACCATGGTAACTGACAGTGCCCCAGTAATGCACCCATTCATCTTGCAACATCAACCCAACCCCAGCCTCTGGTGCATCTCTCTGCACAGGCCAATGTTTGATCTTAATTACCCCTCAGATTTATTTCCCTACACTTCCAAGGGGGTTGGGAGAGGATGGACACACTCACCCCAGAAAGTCTTCACTGTTATTGTTGGCTAATTCTCACATAGACTACTTCACTATTGCCCCGAAATATTGTCACAATACTGACAAAACCTCTGTTTTCTTTTCATGGCAGTAATCCTATTATTTAGAAACACATACAAATGCACACACAAGGATTACAAACATTGTATGCATTGAAATATACATCTTTGTGTGGTCGTAAAATGGTAATTATATCATGTGCTAACCAAAAACTAAATGGCATTGAGTTCCAAAGAGTCAGCCAACATGCGACAAAGTCTTTCTTCCAATGTTGATATCAACTGTAGGAAAAAATATATCAGAACTACACGATTGAAGCTGCCTAGCTACCTTGCTGAAGCAGTGAATGTAAATAGTTGCTTAGATGAAAGCGCGTGATAGGTAATTGTACAGAGCATACAATACAATACAAAGTGCCTGATAGGTAATTGTATAGAACATACAATACAATACAAAGTGTCTGATAGGTAACTGTATAGAGCATACAATACAAAGTGCCTGATATGTAATTGTACAGAGCATACAATACCAATACAATACAAAGTACCTGATAGGTAATTGTACAGAGCATACAATACAATACAAAGTGCCTGATAGGTAATTGTATAGAACATACAATACCAATACAATACAAAGTGCCTGATAGGTAATTGTACAGAACATACAATACAATACAAAGTCAGTTTGAGTATAATATACTAACGGCCAGAGGCTCAAACATAAAAATTGATCATGCGACAGAAAGTAATGTGGAGAACCAGGTTTTGACACCAAATATATATATACGTGTCAGATTCACACATAACCTGTCATGAAAGGTGACACTACCATACTACTGTACCATATTACAAATACTACACACACAACCACATAGAGTTAAAACAAACGTGATAACCCATTTAACAAATCAAGTTATGCTGGAATATGAACTGATAAGTCAGAGCACCACAACAAAAACGTTGTGACTGAAACATGATGGCGAAACAGATCAAATATTTACTTCAATCTAACGCAACGTTAAAATGAGTCTACTTTGCGTGAACACCTCAGGGCAATATTACAACCCCACTGACACCTGTGCCAATCATATCGCCCACTCACGCGTGTCCTACCTGGTACATCTGGTCACACATCTGTCAGGTAAATTTGTGTCTGCCACCTTTGACATGGCCAGAACTATGGATAATTGCAGGTGTGATTCACTGGAGTAGGACCATATTAATGTTGAATCCTTTCTCAGCCACTTAGACTCACACAATTGGTGTATACTTTATCCCAATTGCCTTGACATCAACAGATAAGGATACACATTCTCTTTTGACATATAACTAGTACTCATCGACACAGTTTAGTGAACTTTCTTTCTTCATACGTATAGTACATATCCCACTCCAGGGCATAACATCACATTGTGTCAGAGATGGTGAGTTCCTGATATCTTTACCCCTATGTGAGATCTTTCATTTCCTCTGGCATAGACAACACATTTTTACCAGACAACTGAATGACGGGACATAGAGCTCTCTTTTGAAAGACACCGATAACGTGGTATCAACAAAACTGCCCTACCTTAAAAACTGTAACAACTAGATTTAAACCCTGGTCCTTTCGGCTGACAAGTGGTTAGACCTAACCACTTGTCAACTGCACTCCACCAACTTTTCAAAATGGTGCAGGCAGAATAGCCGAGATGGAAGATATTGTTCAAGTCAGATGTTAAATTCTTGCTACAGAATAGCCGAGGTTTTCAAGAAAGGATTCAAACTCTGTGCTGAGAATCATTTGTTCTATCCACTGTGCAATATGTAACTGTTAGACAGGATGAACTGACATCTAAACCGACACCTCACTTGCCACATGTATTTTCTGAAAACAGCCCCTAGATGAAAATCTTCTCACAAATGACCTGGTATTGTCATCCTCTTTCTCCTGGAAGGTAGTTGGTCTGAGACTAGGGTAAGTCCTGGTGTTTTGTTGTTTTATCAGACTATTAGTTATCCCGATTTAGATGTAAAATTGCCTGCCCTTTCAAAAAATGTAAAATTTACTTTATTAAATTTGCATGCTAAAACTATAAAGTACAAGTTTAGAACAACATGTCTGTCTTTAAAACTGTCTTGTACATCACCATAGTTGAAATGGTTCACCTTTTCTAAGAGAGGTCTAAGTACTCACTCCCAGGTGGGGAAATCATTCAGGGCATTTACTGCCTTTCACCCTCCCATGAGTATCTTACTGATAAAAACCCTCAATGCTGCACCTGTGGGGTGTTACACAGAAGTCTGTTGACAGAACCTTGTGAGAGTAGGGGGGTAGTAATGGGGCAAACAGTGTTTCCATGGTGCTGAGCCTGTGGGGAATTCCAGGAAGGGAAGTGGAGTCTTGTATCAAACTGTGGTGTGATCTTCTTCTGGCAACGTTACTCATCCTTCATTTCACCCTCACAACCACAGTCCCGCAGTCCCAAGCCACACAGCCCCAGCCATGCAGCACCAGAGCCACACAGCCCCACAGTCACACAGCCACTCAGCCCTGGCATAGCCCTGAAGGACATTCCCAGACAGATTAATGTCAAACTCTGCCCAAAGAAAGAAAAAACTAGTGTGATAGTTGTAATTTTTTTATTTCTGCTGATAATGGTTCAAGAAAATAAATTCTGCATCTGCATTTTAAACATAGAGGATACTATGATCAGTGCAGACCAGACTCAAAGTGTCTGGGACTCTGTATTATACCTAAGACTCAAACACTGTAGGACAATGTGTGTATCTAGATTCAGTTTATAACAATCTTTACACTCCAGACCCAAACAGATTCTAGAACAATGTGTACAACTGTACATCTCAAGAAACATGTGCTGCCTTGATAAATCTTTGAAATGTTTACGTAACAAACAGTTGCATACAGACTAAGGTTGTCTGCCAACCCCTACGGCCAATATGAAAGAAATCCCAGACCTGTGCATAAACACACCATTCTGTGCCCACTAATTATGTTTTTTTTAATATCATAAAACCACTTGTCTAGAAACACTTAGATTTCTTTCATAATGGCTTCAGTGGTGATTTTGCATACTTTGTAAAGATTTCAAGGCACACACTGACAGTGGTATCCAACTTACTAGGATCCTTCTCTCACATTCTTAGAGAGAATTATCTCTCTAATGAGTCATACTGCCATTCCCAGCATCAATGGCAAATGGTTCCTAGAAATCACGCCACCCTAAATGTCATTCCTGGGTCATCTGCATCATTAAAACTCTTTTTCCCATCCGCTGCTAGGATTAGTCCCTCAAGATGGCAGTAGGTTCTGTCATGTTTCTTTCATCGTCTAAATTTATTTCTAAAGCTAACTCTGTATCACTTCTGTCTTCTTTGGGTTACTATCGTTATTCATCTACAATTTGTTCCTTCCAGAATGTGTTTCTTGGTCTGTCACTTTATTCCTTATACATTTTTCCTAACAAAATTTGTTATTTTTCCAGTTTTTCCCCGTTGTTTTCTTTCTGAACACAACAGGTGTCAGCGTGCGATATGAAACATGAAGCAAGGGAATCTCACAAATTTAGTTTCCCATTTTCAAAGATATTTAGAACAATTTAGGAGATATGTCAACATTTAAGATAAATAAACATTCATGATCATGAAATGTGGTGATCTTAAGAGAACAGTTACATGTCAGCCTATGAGGAAGGGGAGGGGGATGGAGGGGGGGGGGAGAGTATGCCACCCTCACTGTGGTAACACATGCAGGAAGTTGTAGCTGTAACTGGGAGATTTTATTTCACGATTAGAAACGTACTACCCTTTTTAACCACATTCTGTGGATGCTACATGTAAAAACATCTGTCACTGCCAGCTGTGGGTAACAAAAGCCTGCAAAAAACAGGAAGAGGAAAGAGATCGATCATAGAATGGCTATGACAGTGTGATGAAGCAAGCCAAGAAGAAAAATCATCCTTACGAATCTTACGATGTGAAGACAGTGTTTGAATGCAGCGTTAATGACAAAATCACCATCTACAGACAGATACTAATACTTAATATATTACCTCGTGTAATGGTTCATCCATGTAATAAATACTAACTTATGATTGTGACAATGGGTGGGGAGTAGAGAGAGCCGGGGGACAGGTTAGGAGAGATGAGGAGGGAGAAGAAGAAGACCAACACCGAGATGGGTGGACTGTGTAGAGAGCTTACACAGTATGGAGAGGAGTGTGAGAAGAAGTGGAGAACAAGTGCATGTGACTGGAGTGAGTGGAGACAGGGGGTGCATTGAGTAGAGACAGGGGGTGCAGTGAGTGGAGACAGGGGGTGCAGTGAGTGGAGACAGGGGGTGCAGTGAGTGGGGACAGGGGGTGCAGTGAGTGGAGACAGCGGGTGCAATGAGTGGAGACAGGGGTTGCAGTGAGTGGGGACAGGGGGTGCAGTGAGTGGAGACAGGGGGTGTAGTGAGTGGGGATAGGGGGTGCAGTGAGTGGGGACAGGGGGTGCAGTGAGTGCCAGATGCCAGTGAATGAAGGAAAACATATGAAGGATCCATGAATTACAGACTTCATGGGAAATTAGGAGAGTAACAAATTATATTAAATGTTAATGCTTACTGTGGAAATTGTCAGAGTTGACATCTGGATGATGGGATTTTGATGTTGTCAGAGGGGTACATCTGTGAGAGACAGTGCATGGCATCCTTCCCATCGCTTCAGCTATTCTGAGAATGAAGACTGAAGCACCACGATGTTGTCACTGTCACAAAGACGAGATCATTGAAGAAGTTCTTTTCTGGGAATCTTGGAGAAGAAGGCAGACTCTGAATTGGTTGTCATGATGACGATGGTGCCTATGTGAGGGTAATAAGAGGCTCCCCACACAGAGGGGTAAATATATATTGCAGACTCACCCCTGTGTATGTGTCCAACAGAGACACAGGAAGGTGTAGTGTGTCACTGTGTGCGTATCAGTGGGAAACAGGGAACATGACAGGCCACTCAGGGGAAAGACAGTCCACCTTGGGAGATTGTAGATCAATTACACTGGAGGGTTTGATTGGTAATCAGATCCTCAGAACACAGTTGATATCTAAGGGTAGCATCAAGCCACAGGGTGTTAGTCAGTTAATTGGGCGTCAACAACAACACTATTTCAAGCAACCAGGGTAAATATTTAGGTTGCTTGTGTTCAATCTGGCATTTTAGTAGCAACAGTAACAGCACAACTACTGAATAAACAATGGTGTTCATAAGAACACAAGGGAACTTCAGGTTAAGTAGAATCTGCAGTAGAGACTTGTTAAACTGAGACTTTCAAAATTGAAGTATATTATAATGCCATTTTTATGTTGGTGTGGAAGAGAGTTCCGGGGAAACTAGTTAGGAATTTATTAAAGTGGGTTGGGCACATACACTGAATAGAAGGTGACAACTAACACAGAGTCTTCAGAGGAAAGAACACTACTTAGATGGGAAGACAAGATGTAGAGAGATTTAGTGGGATTAGAGAATGGGAGCAAAAGATACGGGAGAGTGGAAATAACACCACAGGATCAATGACGAAGGAAAGGAAACAAATTGAGGCCAAGTATCAAGGCCATCCCCACCCTGGAATCCAGAGACAAAGAGGAAACCAACCCTTAATCACATTTCCTTTTTGCAATCTCACAACAGTCTCAAATTGTTTGATTAAATCTCTGTTTCTCCCAGCTGTGGCTGTCCTGATATCACGGTCTTCCCTTGCCCAAGACATCACCTAATTATCCCTTCTATCCCAGATAAGTAATAAGTTACCATCATAACTTGTTACAATATGTCATTTGTTCAATTAGAACATGCAACCAGCTCACTTGAGAAGGTACACACTGGTGGACACAGCGGGGTAGATAAAGATTACACCAGCAGGAAGGGGGCGTTTCCACAGATAGTCTGGTACCAGAAGAGGGTGGATTAAACAGGAAAGTGATAGCCGCTTGATATGTACGCCAGTGACAGGATACATTGGACATGGCAGTCTGTATCAAAACAGATTGATCACTAATTGTGTCTAGGAAGATAAAAGCAATCTTATCACGCCGCTGAAATATTGACTGACAAACTCCTTCCAAATGTCATTTCATTTCCTGTGCAATGAACAGGTAGTTATGCTAATCATTAAGAAGTGGTGATCAGTAGGGTAAATATGGGGTAAATTGCACAAATGGGTACATTGTGCACTGGTGTAAGACATTTCCTTCCCCTAACATATTGATGACTAAAACAAAAAGTCTGATGTTTTCACTCATCAGCATATTTACAATCAGGGAAATATTTTGTCTTTATTAAAACAATTGTTTACCAATTAATTAATTAATTAAAATAAGTATGACTATATACACAGTGAATGAGATATAGTATTTTCAATTCCATTTTCAATGTCTTCACAAAGCCTAAAGGTAGTTGTTTTAAAGGCTGTATCTTGTTCCATGTGTACACACATTACAAAATATGAAAATTACAATGTTCGTTTAACATTAGGTTATTATACAGTTTCATATGTCACCCAGTCTAACCTAAATCTAATCTAAAGTTAATTCATTAAATAATTTTAACAAACATACGCACTATTTTATTAACCCGCCTAAGCATGTTACTTTCACAAATCACGCTACAGACCTGAACACACATGAATGTGAATCATGATGAGCTAAATCAACTGTGGGGGAGTTTTAAACACTACTAGATAGCAATCAAGTAGTAGAGATAAGCCAGGACATGAGTGGACAGGTGGAGTAGATAATGCATGCTAAACATCTTGGGTGGCATTCAAGATCCATCACCAATTGACCTCAATGCCACAGACAGTAGGTGTTGCTCATCAGTGAAATAGGTACACTGGGATGTAAGAAATGTAGTTATGGTTTGAAAGAACCATAACCATAAAACTACCATCCTAATCCAACCATAACCACAAATACACATTTACACACTATAACTCTTATCTTAACTCAAACTTTCGGCCTAATGTGATCAGTAATATAACTATATAACTAGTATTACATTTTGTTAATACTAATTATCACCCTCATTGTAACCACTAGGCACTAATCCACCCTCATTGTAACCACTAATCCACCCTCATTGTAACCATTAATCTAAGCACGACTGTAGTATTGTCCAAATCCTAAGTAATCATACCATAAATACTAATCTAAAAATTGTGTCCCAACTCTAAACAAACCTTTGTAACCACTTATGCAATCTATCAACATAACCTTTGCAAATAATAACAACTATTGTTGATCTCACTAATCTTAAATTGCTTCAAATTAACCAGTTAAACTTGAACAACTAATCCACTTGTATCCCAACCCAAAGTTGCATTAGCATAAACCATACCATATAATCCCAATTATCCTAATATTAAGTAGTCAAACTCTAATCCACAATCCATCCAACCCAAAGTTACATTAGCATAAACCATACCATCTAATCCCAATTATCCTAATACTAACTAGTCAAACTCTAATCCACAATCCAATTCATCATCCTAATCCTAACTGCTTCTGTCACATCTTCAATCTAAATCGTCATCTAATCCTAACCAGTTAAAACTTCTAATCTCAACTCACTAAGCATAGGTCTACATGTATAATTTATTCCGCACCACAGGAACTGGACACAACTATCCAACATACCTTCTGGAGAGGTCAGGACATTCAAATAGGGCCACTGCACTGACCATAATATTAGCCCTGCCTAGAACCAAAGTGGTCTCTTGTATTCTATTTACATTCACCCACTGGGTTGGGGTGTGGCAGAGATAATGAGTGTAACATTCTCTGCCCTCTCCCATGTACTGCACAGGACTTCTTGTGTATATCTAATTGCATAATCTTAACCTGACAAATCATGATTCCATCCAAGTGTTCTGGTAACATGCCCCAGCTGGGAAGGAAGTTTATAATCTTCTCTGTACCTCCTACTGAGGAAGACCAAGGACAAGGCAAACCCACCCCTTCAGCAGGGTACTTCAACTGTAAGAGCTAATACAGGTATCCGGAATCCTTCAGGTCAAAAATGCAATTAGGAGCAGAGGCAGTGTGATTAAAGTAGGCAGTCAGGAAACAGTCTGTATCTACTTTCACAGTGGAATTAAAACCTGGTGTGACACGAATGTTTAACATTTGTCAAGTGGTAATGGTATAATCAAATGTTATCTAGACTGTTAGTAGAGCCACTCCAACAGTGTCAGTTGGCAGGAGTAAGTGTTGGACTCACAGAGGGTACAACATTTTCTTAATGTACCCAACATCTCTCAAACACAATGAAACAATTGTAATAAATGCAGCTGCAGGGTTAGCCTTAAAACCAAGTTTAAGGTGATTGTTAAACTGTATTATTTGGCCTTGGGTGTTTTTAACAGTGCAATAACAACCCCAGGGCATGTGACACCTCTGTATGTGCTGGTGGCCTTTCCAGACAGTTCCATATTCAAGAACTGGTCCACAAAGTTCAAGAAACACTGATAAGACTTAGCACAAGAATGATGTGCACATAGTTTTGTAGGCCTTATCTCTGACGTGGCTTCCACTAAACATCTCTCTCAAGAACTAGAGTTCTTTGCGATTAACAGAAACAGTGAAAACAAGAAGCTGACAGAATTAAATACACAGAAACCAGTCATCACAAATAAAATACTAACCCTAAATGCCAGATTTCGTCGATCAAGATGACTCATCAAAACTAATGACATCCCACAAGTGAAACAAAACAAACAGACGGAAATTAATAGCAACACCATTGTATGCTGGAGAGCCAGAGAATAACATGCCTATACACTCTTATATAAGTCCTCCCTACACAACCGGAGTCTCTCAGGGACAATGCAACCATGCTGCAGTGTAAACATCACTTTTTGCCTGCTCACATCCCACCAATTGTGTACAGAGTGGATTCAGTACAAACTGTTGAGCACCTTACAACTGTCACCCTCCCACCCCACCCCCTGGTCAATGCTATCACCCTTCTCATCAGGACCCAGTCAATGCTCACAGATTAGACCAATAGAGCCAGTGCCATCTCGCCTTCAATCTTGTCTGTCTGTGGCTGCAGTGAATGAGAGCACTGCAGGCACTAGACCACCCACCTGCTGCTAGATCAGCACTACATGTGCTAAGAGACAGTCTATAACAATACTAGTACAAGAGTAGAACACTGTAAATTGTGAGGTGGCCGTATTGGTGGGATTAACTTCCTATACTTTACTCTTACAAAATAATTTGGGGCTGTCCCAAGGTGGCTTTAATTTGAGGTGGCTGTATTACTGAGGCGGCTATATTACTGAGGTGGCTGTATTACCAACATGGCTGTATTACCGAGGTGGTTGTATTATGGAAGTGGCTGTATTACCAACATGGCTGTATTACCGAGGTGGTTGTATTATGGAAGTTTGCTGTATTACCAACATGGCTGTATTACCAACATGGCTGTATTACGGAGGTGACTGTATTACAGAGGTGACTGCATTACAGAGGTGGCTAATTTACAGAGTGGCTGTATTACCAACATGGTTGTATTACCAAGGTGGTTGCATTACGGAGGTGACTACATTACAGAGGTGGCTAATTTACAGAGGTGGCTGTATTACCAACATGGCTGTATTACAAAGTGGCTGTATTACTGAGGTGGCTGTATTACCAAGGTGGCTGTATTATGGAGGTGACTGCATTACAGAGGTGGCTTATTTACATAGGTGGCTGTACTACTAAGGTGGCTGTATTACTGAGGTGGTTGTATTAGTGAGGTGACTGTATTACTGAGGTGACTGTATTACCGAGGTGGCTGTATCACTGATGTGGCTGTATTACTAGGGTGGCTGTATTACTGATGTGGCTGTATTACTGAGGTGACTGTATTACTGACGTGGCTGTATTACTGAGGTGACTGTATTACTGATGTGGATGTATTACTGATGTGGCTGTATTACCGAGGTGACTGTATTACTGATGTGGCTGTATTACTGAGGTGGCTGTATTACTGATGTGGCTGTATTACTGAGGTGACTGTATTACCAAGGTGGCTGTATTACAGACGTGGCTGTATTACTGAGGTGACTGTAAGGTGGTTCCTCTGTAAATTTACACACTACTATATCTAAGGTGTTTTATAAATTTACTGATCATTTTGAGGCGGTGAATGTCTAAATTTTGGATCCGTCTCATAGTTTAACTGTTTGCCTCATTTTTATCCCAATTTTATTGTTTCAGGCAGGGGATGTTATAAAATACTGCCTTTTAGGACATTTTTTAAATATCCAAACAAAGCTCATTTCAACAATGAGAACTGGTACAAACCAAAGTGCTATTATTAAAATAACCCCAAACCACCTTATTTTATAACAATATTTGCCCTTTTGGCATCTGAAATTATGTTGAATAATGGAAGAACACATTGGCATATAACAATGATGCAAGACTGCAATTTTAGTAGTGAAAAGTCCCAGATTCCACACAAGTGCCTGGAATGCTCGAAAGTGGCACATGTTAAAAATAATTACAATCATACACTATAAATATGAATCGGTCCATGTCGCTGCGATTTGGTGAACTGGCTTGCGATCAATTAACTTAATTTGATAAGTCAGGTGCAATTAGCATTAGCAGCTCCAGTAAATGAACTGCAGAAGTTTATCCTTGCAACCACGAATGGTAAACAAGTGGCAGAGGAGGTTTCATTGCTGATTCGAGGTATGGCCTAGAATCAAGACTTAGCTCCACCAACCAGTAGAAAGACAGAAGGCAAGTGTTTAACCAATCTAACTTGGCATTTTAGCATCTGTACGGCAACGGTGAACAGAATACACAATTCAGCATTCATTAATAAGATTTGTGTCAATTCGACCAGTGTGCTGATGTATGAATGGGCCAAGAGGCCCTGAAGTCCTTTGGACTATATTGTGAGTTTGTAATTATTAATAAAATGTTTTTTAGTGAATCATAGTTACAAATCATTAAGGGTTATGATGGAAGTAAAATGTTTACATGTTTAGTGGAGATTATATGCATGCCAGTGAAGACACACATGGAAATAAAATATTCGAGTAGACCGTTTCATGAAGATTGTATATATAATGTGTTATTCAAAATACTGTAGAATTTATGTAGAAAAGAGAGTTGGTGAGCTGCAATCTTGCATGTAACACAGATAAAGGTTGTTTAAGAAAATGTGCAGACGTTTTCTGTTCTCATTTTGCCCCTACCACCCTCCCGCAGAATGGAAAGAAGAAAGAGATGAACTATAATAAAATTGTATTTCTTCACAAGATACATATCTTATGTACATAGTGTGCATTTTGACTTAAAAACAGTAGCAACTAATGACATAATACTTATTGAATTGGAGTGAAGTAGTAGCTGCAACATGTATAGTAAAATGTCTGAATAACATTCTTTATCATTTTGGCTAAATATACTTTTTTGAGTATACCTAAGTTATTTTATATATTATTTTATACTTAAGTTATTTTATTTTAATCCAAGATCATATCTTTATATTGCATTGATAATTCGGCCCATATGGAGGCATTCTGTTGAACACTGGGATAATGGCAGGCAGTGAGCCTGGGCTAGTCCAATACACAGGTTTACAGCATAATCTCCTACACCAGGCTGCTCCACTCACCCACCCCAGTGATCAGAGATAGGGGAAAGTCCACAATCCAGTTATAAATTGACTACCACATGACATGTCTATGCAAAATCAGAGAAAAAGTTACTGAAGAGATTTGAAAAATATACAAAATGTGCAAATTGACCAGTTTTCAGGGGCCCTGGTGGGCCTTTAGAATGATTCAATCTAATACAGCTATCTCATGCATAGTGGCAGTACCCTAAGATAGTTCTATGCAGAATTAGAAAAAAAAAGTTGCTGAACAGTTTCCGAGATACAGCAGCTAACAGAGTGATGGCATAAGTCCATTGGACCTTCGGCCCAAAGTACGAAAAATGGACTATTACAAATCTATGAAAAATAGTTGATCTCTATAAACAGTTAGTTCCTTGTCTACCAGCCAGGTTTACCTTTGCATAGAATAGAGACCATGTTAAATCTGGTTGAATTGGATTCTTATTCATTTAAACATGGCTTGCATGATCATGAGTGCGGGATGCATAATACATTTCTGAACTGTCACATTTAGCACCTATCAGAGATTTAATAGCATTCCTGTTAATTATTTATCGTACTATTCATCCATATTTCTCACAAGACATGTTAGTTCCTTCACATTCCATGACATGTGCTAATTTCTAACCTGCTACTGTAGGAAACAAATAGGCCTGAGTCACTCCTCACTTCAGTGTTCACACTTTCCTCCTTTATACTACTGAACTCTGAACTATTCATGTCAACCACCCTCACTCAAGACCCTTCAGCAAGGTGTCATCCTGAAAGCCTAACCTTCCTACGCCCTGTGTTACCTGATGACAATTGATGATGCTGGAAGACTGCAGTGATGACATGTGAACCACAGAATCCTGGGTAACGCCAACACTTCCCCCTCCCAACACTGCCCACACAGAGTCGGCTCATTTGCCCAATGGAAATTTGCCAAAAGGTCTTTTGCCCAACGGTCTTTTGCCCAGCTCTCAAATGGGAAGGATCATATGCCCAGTTTCGAAAAAATTTCCAATAAATGAAATGAAACTTGCTAACTTTTTCAATTGTTTATTTTGTAGCAGTTACAAACAAACAAATCATGACTAAAACTGTGGAAACAATTTAGATTGTGTCAATCACTAATGTTCAACATACAACTGCCAGCATAAGTAATTGAGTACAGGTGAGGCAGTACACTGGTAGGGACTGGGAAGCCAGAGACCTATGTGACAAGGGATGATAACTGAGGCCTAGATAACTTAATATAAACTAGGAAGCCACAAAAATAGAGGAACTGTTAATCAAAACAGTTTTGTAACTTTCAATTAATAAATTTTTATTTGGCACTGGGAAGCCAGTAGCTTATATATAAATGAATATAAACTGGGAAGTTACAAAAATAGGCAAACTGATAATCAAAACTGTTTTTCAACTTTCAAATTAGTTTATTCTTCACACCTGGGCAAATGACCCTTTTCCCACTTAAATGCTGGGCAAATGACCATTGGGTAAATGACCTTTGGGCAAATGACCATTGAGTAAATGACCACTGGGCAAACTTTTGGGCAAAGAACTGTTGGGAAAATGACTGTTGAACAAATGCCCGTACCCTGCCCACACCTCCCAGCCCCATGTCCCCACCCATCCTACCAGGGGAGAAGTGAACCAACTGTTTGACTAGTTAGGAACTGTTGATGTCATGTCCCGTCACGTCATGACACTGCAGGTGACATCTTCACTCGTTCTGCTCACTGGCTTTTCCAATCTGTGATGTCCCTGGATGTGTGTATGTCTAGGAGGATATCCTTAGATCTGAATATCCTCCTAGACATCCACACATCCAGGGCTCATCTGGGAAGAACTGAGATGATCGCATTACAAAACCAGCAATAGCAGCAGGATCAACCATGTCCCAATTTGGAGTAGTCAGAACTTAGATCATAATAAGATCTGTGCACAATTCCTGAGAAACCAAGCTGAGAGGAGCATCAAGCTAAAAGGGCTGCTCAATCTCAGAATCAATATGCATTATTCAAGTTGTCAACAGATGGATATGCCAGGGCCCAGGAAGCCAGAGTGAATATGCAAGATTATTAAGGTACTGTATTCATTCTTTTTAGGGTTACAAACTATTCTTAGTTACACAAATTCTGTTTTTCAAACCAGTGTGAAAATATCAAAATGGTGGTGCCACATGGTGGAAATTATGTGTATTTTTACTCTTTCTACTGTACTCCACTATGTGATCACTCCTTTCCATTTCTAAAATAAACATGGCGCCATTTACACATGTGTCACTCTGAATTAGAAAACGCAATTTTGTCAATTATTTATGGTTACCAAGTATTTAAAACTAATTCATACTGGAGAGATAAGTTAGCAGAAAAATGATCTGCATGACAGTGGTGCTAAGACATGGACAAAGTCAGAGAGCAGGCTGTGCCATCCTCTGTATACATTCAAGTTTAGTTCAGCCGGGATGACACACGTCAATGTAACTGAAGCTAACTGGAAGTGATTTATACATCCATGTGATGGTGATTTTGTGGTCAAAAGGAAACTGGAACTTTGCAAATATTGTGGATGCAGGTGGAACTTTCTTTCTGATATTGTCAATGGTTGACAGGGAATTACAATAAATGATGGATCCTGTGATCAGTTTTAGTCACAAACTGACAACAGACCCTCCTGAAAAAATGGGGTGGATGTTAATTAGGGCATGTATGCTAAAAGAACGAATACGGTAAGTCTTTAAATGATGGAGGAATTGTGTTTTTGACTGATCTAACACTAAGAGGGAGTAAACTACAGAGTTGGCACAGCAACTGAGAAAGCACTAGTTCTAAAGTTGGTATTAACTCTGGGAACAAAACATGGATGCTGCCAACATCATGAGACAAGACCAACCATTTCCCATTTGTGAACTGCGTGATTTCTTGTCCTCCCTTCCTTATTCCCTCTTTCTCCTTCCTCCCAATAATCCCTTGCTCCCAGTAATCCCTCGCTCCCAATAATCCCTTGTTCCCAGTAATCCCTTGCTCTCAATAATCCCTTGCTCCCAATAATCCCTTGCTCCCAGTAACCCCTCACTCCCAATAATCCTTTGCCCCCAATATATCATTCCCCAGGAACAACAAGTCCCACTGGATTATCATATCCACTCCGAGTTAACTAGATATCACAAGCGCTGACAACTCCTGTAGGAGATATCCCTAACTTCAGTCAGATATCCCCAGATATAGTTACATAAAACCTTACATCCCATATGGAGTAGAAATCAGAATTCCCAGACAGGCAACCCAGATAGCCTGGGAGTTTAATCAAGTCAGCTAGCTACATTATCAGAAACTTTGTGCTACATTTGAAAGATATCTGAGAAATGTTGTTAGACACTAAATCATTCTAGTCAAGATCTGAGGATATTTCCTCTAGGCATGCTAAATGTATCAGAATGAAACTGAGAAATACAAGGCATGAAGGTATAGTATTTCTTCAACAAGTGTCTACAACTGTGCAGTTTTGCAGCAGTTAGGTAACCATATAATAAGTAATAATAACATAATTTCTTTTATGCTTAAATCCTTGCAAACCAGGCTCAGAGGAACATATGAATGGGCTAGTCAATCACAAAACCGGTAAGCATTATACATGTTGTTAACAGATGGATGGATACGCCAGGCAGCTAACTTGGGTAAGGAAGGTTAAGAAGGTCAGTTTCTAAATGATGGTGGAATTGAGTAATATTTTCAACTGATCTAATAATAAAAGGAACTATATTCCAAAGAGTTGATGCAGCTCTAATTCCAGTATGACATTTTCCAGACAACAATCACATAGCAATCATGTGACATATTTCAGTCAATTACCATGAGGCAACTGAATGACAAAACATATTGTGACACTTGCGAAATGATACACACCTTCGAGCAACCCCAAAATAAACACCACTGTTAACTGTCCCTCACTGTCAACCTTTAACTTCAAACAGAGTCAACACATACCTGAAACAGAAGAAACAGTTCTCTTCTAAGACATCTGAATTTCACATAATATTTATTATATCAGTTTGTTAATTGAGAAAGTTGAAAAACCAGAGGGGCTGTACAATGATTATGTAGTAAATAGAATACTTGTGAAATTGCCCAAACAAATATCATGTCAATAGTGAAACGTGGATGAATATCAATAAATAAATAAATCAATCAATCAATCAATCAATCAACCAATTTTTATTTCAGAAAGAAGTATGTTTCAGAGCATGTCTATATTGATGGTATGGATAGAGGTAAGTAAGAGCTTTCAACTAATGACAGAATATTTTGTTCATGTCTGTTTTGTTTCCAACTGCATATTTGACGTCACAATCTCCTTCCGATGCAACACAAACATTTAGAGTCCGGGTGAATAAACCCAACAGACCAAAAATGTTCCATGCATTCAGCTGATTAAAACAGGTCCACCAACCAGGTCCACCAACCAAGTCCACTAACCATGCCAGTCATCTACAATTGTGGGTTGCAGTTGGTGGTTAGCCCAAAGGTTCAGGCAGATAAGATTGGCTACTGGAGGGTCATTCATCTTTAATATCTCTGCCAGATACACAATTTGTTTGTTGATGTTTTCTCTAATCTACAAGGCAGGACATGGCCACCTCATGTAGGTTCCTTGTGTTACATGCTCAGTTGATCTTGTTTTTATACATTCTAAGTGTTATATCAAAGATATAGGATGTTGATGTGTGCATGTGTGCATACATGTGTACATGTCACATGTGTGCATACATGTGTACATGTCACATGTGTGCATACATGTGTACATGTCACATGTGTGCATACATGTGTACATGTCACATGTGTGCATGCATGGGTACATGTCACATGTGTGCATACACGTGTACATGTCACATGTGTGCATACACGTGTACATGTCACATGTGTGCATACATGTGTACACATCACATGTGTGCATGCATGGGTACACATCACATGTGTCCGTACATGTGACATGTATACATGTGTGTACACATGTGTACATGTCACATGTGTGCATGCATGTGTACATGTCACATGTCATGCTGTTGTGGCTGAAAATAGTTTAAGTAATATTTTGCCAATACTGAATTTTATAACAACCGTGGTATTTTACTTTCTTTATCACATTGATTTTGTTGTACTTTTGTGGAAATTATTTTATAAAATGTAAGACATAAACATGATGTAGATTAAAATGAGATGTAGGGACTACATGGGTGACAACAAGTAAACAGGGCTAGTAAATAAGTGTGTTTTATATTGTGTTATTTTAGGCATACCTTAGATTCCAAGATAACCTTGCTGCTCCTTAAACTAGTTTATTTCTCAGTAACTACCTGTTTTAACTCCTTTTCATGGTAAAGATAACAGTAAATACTCATCCAGCACAATGCTAGCGATTACAATCACAAAAGTTCAAGTTGACAAGATAACTCTGTGAACACAACAGATGTACGTGACAACAAATGATCCCCCTATCCACTTTTTAAAGTTACACTACCACCGAGAACAAGCAACGTTGTTGTTATCCCCTGCGGGCAAACATGTAACGGGCCACAAGACCAGCCTGCACAAGACTAACATTACATTCTCACCACATTAACAAAAACCTGCATCAGTAAAAGCTCACAAGAATACAAATTTAGTGAGAGAAAATAACTATTCAGATACAGTACATATACATTTAACAAAACATAAGTTGAAGTACCTGTGTTCTATTTAATACTATTTTCATTAAGTTTTTTTATTAACTGCCATTTTAGACCAATTATATACACCATTGAATACAGTTGTACTCAGGAAATGACTGTCAAAATGAAGTGTGTTATTATGTTTTAAACACTACACTACAAACTAAACCTTCAACTATTATTTATTTTTGCTATGAACTACAACTACAGACCAATATTCTGCTTATAAAAGTGACTGTCTGGGAAAGATATGACAACCATCTGCTCAAGAGTCACGATGATGCAAAATACCTTGGAATTTCATAATCATTGCATATACCCAAAGTCACGACCTCCAAGTCTAATACATTCAGCCCATGATTCTGTAAGAAACTGCACCAAATAGCATGCGAGAGAGTAATAAAAACACAACTAAAAAATTCAACGTGTCAGATAACTTTCACGCGCTAGGCACACCAATTACCCAAATATTTCTGCAAGGTGTTTTTCTGGAAGAACAAACAATCTGAGATGTGTAGATTGTTTCTCCTCTCAGGCAGTGGCTTCTTGTCTGCCGCTACAGACACAGCAAGGCAGCTGAAGGACAGCTACGTCAAAGATATGTTTGTCTCGGTTAAAAACTTCTTTCACAGATAATCACTGATTCTTTGTTTACGTAACAGAGAGAGGAAGAGATCTGTTGTCATCTTCAGTGATTTCAATCTGTCATTCACGTCTGCTTCCCTGTCTCCAAATGTCTGTGTGTATGTCTTCTGTGTATGTCTGTCTCTGTCTGTCTCTGTCTGTCTCTGTCTGTCTCTGTCTGTCTGTCTGTCTGTCTGTCTGTATGTCTGTCTTCTGTCTGTCTGTATGTCTGTCTTGTCTGTCTTGTCTGTCTGTCTGTCTGTGTGTCTGTCTTCTGTGTGTCTGTGTGTCTGTCTGTCTGTCCGTCTGTCCGTCTGTCCGTCTGTCCGTCTGTCCGTCTGTCCGTCTGTATGTCTGTCCATTCATCTGTCTGTCCATTGGTCGGCCCATCTGTCAGTTTATCAATCCATCCATCAGTTCATTGGTCTGTCTGTCTGTCTGTCAATCTGCCCATCCATCCATCCGTCTGTCTGTCTGTCTGTCTGTCCTTCTGTCCAACTCTCCCTATTTGCCTCCCACCATCTCTCCTTTCTCTGTACTTCCTTCTTCTCTCCGTCCATCATGACACCCATTCGTCCTTTAATTACCAAGTTAACCAGCCACTGTTGTGGTTAATTTGTAGAGAAGTGCACTGTCTAGCTGCGTGTCCATTGGTCTGTCCGTTCTACTGTCAGTCCATCCATACATACACTCATCCATCTGTCTATTCATCCTTATCACTTCTTTTTCTGTACTTCCCTCCTTCTCTCCATCCACTATTTCCCCCATTCACTCTTGACCAAGTTAACCAGCCACTGTAGAGAAGTACCCAGCTGGGAGAACTACTTTCCTAATCACCTCATAGAGACCTTAGATCAAACCATTCGACCCACGTCCTCCAACTGAACAAACCACAAACAGGGACTATACCCTCCACTGGTGAATGGATAAAAGTCCAAGCACTAAATGACAGTTCTCTAAGTTCAGCAACTGGTCCAAGAATGGAACATCGCTGTAGGAAGTGAAGACAAAAACAATGCTGTAATGCAAGATGGAAGTCAAGAGTCGTTGTGATAAGACGTTCTTGCAGATTTTTTGAAAGTGAAGGCATTCCGACAGCATCTCAACACAAATCTACACATCATGGTTTTTACAGCACTAAATGCTCTTGTCTAATCTCAAGATACCTCCATTGCAAGAATTCCTTCAAAGGTTTGAAGGGTAAGTACATCTGTACTGGCATGAGTGCACGCATGTATACATTCACACTCAGGATGGTTATAATATGTTACCAATCCACTAGACTATCATATTCACTAACAACTAGTCTTGTTTATTCTTTCTAACGACATTAAAACAGTGCTATTTTTTCATGCCATTGGTTGGTTCTTTGTAGATATGGTATGAATATGTTGCTTGTTTGTTCTATGTAAATGTGTTTATTAACATTATTCAACCATACCAGTAATTCATGCTAACTGGATGTAGACAGACATCTATGCTTACTGGCTTCTTGAGGGGATATAATTACAAACATTTACCTAAAAGAACTTTTGCAACAATTCAATTAATAATTATTAGCATGAATAATTTAATATATCATGCCACGTGCAAATGCATTGTCTTGATATCAATAATTTATTAATAAAATTACAACTGTCAACATTATTATACTGTCACACATTTAATCACATATTAGTCACATATGGGCAACTGACTGTGTCTGAGTATTAGTCTATTTGATTTTATTTTATACCTATAGCCATAGGCTAAATTCCCTTTCACACACACACCTAGCAAGCCAGGTACATTCATTCATAAAACACAGCCAGTCTGACAGAACTGTTCTGAATAAAAATACTCGTCCAATCAATCAAAAAAATACTCCCCAGAGCTAATCTGAAGCCTGTCATTTAACAGCTTGCACGTATCTATTATAGCGGTGTTAGCCGTGCACCCACACATGCATGCGTTTATCTGTAGAAGAGTGCACATTACTCTTGTTACTCTTTCCATCTCCTACGTCAAAACCACAATGACAACCCACAAACATTATCAAAGTGCTTCGCGAATACACTGGTTCATTTTGGGCCATCTTCCAAGTAATAATTTTTTTCAAAACACTAATCTGTGGTTGCACTGTTCCCGTCCTATTGACAAAGTCCCAGAGATGGTACATTTTGGACCCTTTAAATGTCAGAAACTGGTGCAGTGTACTCTGGCAGACACCCTAGACTGGGTCACACAGGAAGCCAGCTGGATACAACCCCTTTTTATGACCAGTCTTCATTCAGGGTCTACTTCAAACCCAGACTGAGACATGTTTTTATATCCTGTTCATCTTGGCTATATTGTTTCGTTTCTTCTCAGTGAATATTGTGCGACTCAAATCGGTTGAAATGCTACATGAACAAAGTTTTGGGGTATTTTGGGGGGCCAGAGCCCAAATGCAGCCACAATGTAGTAGAGATACTAAATGATATGCCAGCTGGCAATGGTGTGACATGACCCAACACCCTCCAAGGGTACTTAGTTCAGGGAAAAGGATCATTAGCCCACATTAGCCCTTGTTAGCACTGGGGTTGACAGACCCAGAGAGGGCAGAAAGGGGTCGATGGGTCCATAAAAGTCATGCCCCTTGGACATCATGATTTGACCCCAGTGTCAGATGATAAGTTGGGCAATTGAGGTGGTGATAGATTGAGCAGTAACATAAATATGTGGGTGCGCAAAAGTATATACAGGTATAGTCGACTCACTAGTGCAGACATGGGATAGATGGACACCTTAGTGGAAGCTTCACACTATTTACACCAGAAGGTTCAATCCAAATGTTTTTTGATATCCCATTAAAATGTGTTCATGCTAAAATAAAATAATACCCTAAAGATTCAAATGATAGAACTTGTTTAAAAATGGCAAAGTTCACCATTAAATGACAACCACACCTTTCTGTGGATCTACCTACATCAATCCTAGCCACACAGAATGCCGAAATCTATCGATTCCTAGAAGCAAATCATCCTTCATTAGCCGAGCCTGGAAGACAAACAGTGACCTAATACATATCCAGTTTGATGTACGGCCATTCCTTGGACTGAAGGTGGCAGAGGCATTTCATAGTATCTGTTTCTACTTGATTAATTACAGCCATCAATCACTGTGCAACTGGTTAAAAGTATGTTACGTGTCAAACTGAACTTGGAATTGATCAGCGATCAGCATGGGTGGCCGCTTCTGTGTCAGCCTCTTACAGGGAACTAATGCAGCACTACATAACTGGCCAACTTCCACTTTATCATGAGATACTTCAGATTTGACACATAGTGAACCCACAGATTTGACACATAATTAACCCGGAAATGACATGTGGCACCTCTAGAGGGTATCTTAAAAATCAGCAATTACAGACTGGCACATGATATTCTCTGGGCTTAAACAAAGTTATATCTCACTCAAGTAGTGGGTAGCAATGAAATGGACACGTTTGACACAGCACCCTGTACTGGATTCAATCTCCAACGAACCACCAGGGGACTCAGCCAATGCACCTAAGACTGAGGTTAGGCTGTTTCAAGGTTGCATGACGGCATGTGCAACTGAGGACTCCCAGAAAGTGCCACAAACAGCAGACATCATCAATGCCTGCACATTCTACATGTACGTAATTGAAACAATCCTCAGATCACACAAGATTGTAATCAATCAATTAATCAGAAGCATGATTCAACCAATCACTGACAGTATTTTAACATCCCAAGGCCTTGCTAGAGGTAAACGGACCAACTCACATCACCACCTCTGATGGACCCTCCTCCAAGAAACCCCAACTCTGATAGACCCCCCTCCAAGAAACCCCAATGGAAGTAGTCAGAGAGGGCATCCTGTCTCTGGTTCCGATACACAAGACATATCGTATTTCTGGGCCAGAAAATGCCACACAACACAACACACATGTGTAAGCTTTTTTAAACAAATCATCCACACATACATATGATAGATACATGAAAGCAAGCTATCAAGTACATTTGAGGGTACAGGGGGTAATATAATCATCCCCTGTGTCCACAGCCTACCTATATGGTCACCCACATGAGTCATATAACTTTGCATTCACAAATGTCTAGACTGAGTAACTTCAACCACCTGGCAGGAAGATGTTACAGCTGCCCACTGTGACCACACATGTCTGTGGAGCCAACCTTCCTGGGCCTCTCATGTAGCAAGCACAAATCTAACAAACAGGTTTCTGGGTCTCTTAGTCCTGGCTATTGTCAGGTACACTGTAAAACACATCGCTATATGTGTGAAACATTTAGTTTTGTCTCTCAACAAGTTTATAACATCTGACTGGAAAACCCCTTTAAACACATTTGATATGTTTGTAGGGTTTCATTGTCAATGTGTTTGCAGGGCTTTCACATCAGATGTGTTTCCAGGGCTTTAATATCAGATGTGTTTGCAAGGCTTTAATATCAGACGTGTTTGCAGGGCTTTCATATCAGATGTGTTTGCAGGGCTTTCATATCAGATGTGTTTGCAGGGCTTTCACATCAGATGTGTTTCCAGGGCTTTAATATCAGACGTGTTTGCAGGGCTTTCATATCAGATGTGTTTGCAGGGCTTTCATTTAAGATGTGTTTGCAGGGTTTTAATATAAGATGTGGTTGCAGCACTTTTCTCTCAGATGTGTTTGCAGGGCTTTCTAAATTTATTTGTAGTATATTTTATCAGATGTGTTTGCAAGACTTTCCTCTTGTATGTGCTTAAAAGACGTTTTCCTTAGATGTGTTTGCAGGGATTTCCTGTCATATGTGTTTGCAGAACGTTTCTGTCGGATGTGTTTGAATAAGAAGAGTGTCTGAATATATGGCCTAGGATACAAAATGCCCCACACAGCATGAGTGATGAAAGAAAACTGGCTTGAAAATAAGCAGAGACTTTAGTTAAGTTATCCAGCATCTGCCAAACCTACATTTTTGTTCCTGATTAGTCTACAAGGTGGCAGGACCTTGACACAACATTCCCGCCCTGTCTGATCTTCTCTGTATCCATCATCCTTTAGCTTATATTGCATGTGTTGTTTTTTCTCTCTCTCTCTCTCTTTTCATAATTCTCACATCATTCTTTCTATTTAAAAAAGGTTAAAAACGTTCTTATATAGCGCAGTATCCAGTCCTTAGGAATGCTCAAAGCGCTTTACACTTTACTCCCTGGCAAACCTCTTCAATCGGACATCATCTCGACTTCTCTAAGCATACAGCCATGCTGCAATTACTGCAGGAACACCATGGGTACAGAAATATCCACCACTGTTTATGGCCAGGTACTCATTCATACAGCAGAGTGGACTGAAGGAACGTAGAGTGAACGGACCTGCCCGAGGTTCGACACGCCAGCACAGAATTTGCCCGAGAGTCTGAAGCTCTAGCCACTGCACCACGGCACCCCACACATTTAAGCGCTTTGGTAGTTTTGTTGTATCATCCAGTGTGCGCACTCTGAGAGGAAGGACCTTGACAGAACTACTCACACAAGACACGTGGCAAATCAAAGCAGATAGATTTTTAAAAAAACCTCAGATCTTACTGAACTTTGGGCCATATGACAGGTCTTTCCCAAGTTGCTAATCCACAGGCAGCTGTTCCAACCTACTAGACATAATGGAATATGCCATTCTACACAGTCAGACACGTGCACGCAGTGCATACATACACGCACACTTGCGCACACTAATTCTTACACTATTTTCGAGAATTGCTTCCTCCCGAACTTAAACCAGTCTTAAAACCACCAAGTCTGCCTCCCTAATATACATGTCACCATTTGACTTCAGGGCGAGATAATGTCCTGAGCTGCCAATGCCGGGCCTGGCACCACCTATGTTTACGCTCAATCTAGAGTGATTGCAAACTAGCTTTTTTTTCCATTTGTTCCCTGCCCAGCTGCCCAAGTGCCAAGGAAACCACACATCCACGGTTAGTCGACCCAGAGAAATTTGCGGCTGTGGTCACAAGTGATTCATTCACATTTCCACACATGGAGAGGACTTGAGTGCTGAACCGCTTGATTAACTTTCTACATACACAATTATATTAATAAAACATAAATTTTGTTTACCGATGTTTATTTGTGTCTATATCTGTCTGTTAATCGACAAACTGCAATTGAGTATTGGTTGATTATCAGAATTGTCATTCTCTAGAGACCTTATATGTTAAAGGGAAACATTTCAGCTTTAAAATGACTTTAGTATTGTTTGTCAACTTTTTGGTGGTTGAATTTACCCACCCAAAGAATTCAAGTTTGAAAAACAGACTTTCAAGTTGTCCACAATTCTATAAATATGGTCAATCAATGAAATTTTTTTTTTCTTCAGGTAGACCAAGCATGTGTTATAGTTGGAACCATGGCAGTTCATCACGTACAGGTGTATATTCATATGCAACACCATCTCTTCATGTTCCGTGCAGGACATTTAAATTGTATTCCTCTTATATCTGAATTGTAGACGATGCCTACAGTCATACGAGAACTTCCCACGCACACTGCACACAGCAGAAGAAGAACGACAAACTTTAATGTGTGAGACAGGCAGATGGCATTAAAGCATGCCCGCCAGATGGCAAGAGTTCATCGGGAAAGACTTAAAATCTACTTTCACACATGTTCTTTTTAATGTTCAGACTTAACAACGGTCGTAGAATTCTGTGTATGTGGGTTGTTTATTATCATAATCAACACACATTTTACTCAGCTCATTAAGCTGCCTGTGGACCACTTAAGTTGTCTGCCTGCAGCACACGTGAATGTATATTACTGATTCAGTCCTAATTTTGAACAAATTGAACTGAATAATATTCATCGCACCTCTCCTGATATAACTATGTCAAAACACTATAATTTCTTCAGTGGCATATTTATGAAGTCGTGGCCCCATTTTTCATTTCTTGTATACTGGATTTGAATATAACCCCTAGTAAAAACCCTTCACATATTTGTACCCTATTTCCGAGATATGAAATATGCGAATGATTCTCCTCATGAAGAGGCTGCGACAGACTTAACTTACACAAAGTTGGGAATTATAAGTTAGTGCCAATCAGTATATTACCCCAAGTCCAGTGACCCCGTGACATCACTGGTTACCCCCCATCCACCCCATACCCCTTACCCTGGTTCAAAGTACACAACAACAACACTTCTTGGAAGACGACAGAAAACCAAAGCGGCAGCAGCAGACAAAACAGCACTGGTGACAGAACGTAAGAAACTAGACAAATATTTATCGGGAATGAGAGAGGAAGCACGCTCTAAGAGAGGACAGTCACCCGAGACAGCGTGGGACATGGGATCTATTTCCCACGAACAGATCTTCACATTTTTATGGGGTGATGTTGTGTAGCCAATCAAGACAACCTTGGTTCCAATCACCTTGCTACCATTCCAAAGCTGGGTGATTTTGTTCCCTCCACACTGCCTTAGTTCATTCAGCTGTATGAATGAGTACCAAGCTATATGCATATGTGAATGAAGTATTTTTGCAGTAATCAAGGCATGGCTGAATGCTTCCCATGGAAGTCAAGGTGATGTTGAAATGAACAGATCTGCCAAGGAGTGAATTATGACATGCTTTTAGTCCTATATATTTGAATCCATAAAACATGATCTACATTTTGACATGACATGATCTACATTTTGACTTGATCTACATTTTAATAGTTTGTTATACATTTAATAGTTTGTTATACATGTAATCACCAGAATTATATCATAACAAAATCAGGCATTTTCTTATGTTACGTTTATGGTCCAGGAATTTATAGTTGCAAAAGATTTTTTTATTTTTTATTTTTTTATAAAGAAATTGTCACAAAATCTGTGACCATCTGATCAAATGTCCTGCGTGAAATACGTGAACGGACATGTCACTGATAAAGTGTTGGCTGCAGATGAGTACTCATCCAGACACTGAGACCACATCCCTCCTTCTGTGAAAGAGACATCTTTAAATAGCCCCCAATCAGGTCAAACCTGCAGCCAGCAGACGATCTGGTGACAGTTGACAGTACAATGATACAGTCCTCTCTGCTAGGATGTTTTTATGTGTTGCTGGCTCTATACAGAGACTAGCTAAAGAGGAAAATGTTTACGCTCTCAACATCAATCTTGATACTGTTGAACAGAAGGACAGCCAGAGCACTGGGTAAATGGATTGATGGCCAAAATGGGCAGCCACTTCACTGGACCATAGCATCATCAAAGAATGGTCCAGTTGATAGACTAGTGAATTATCCAACCCAAAGTCAGATCAGCTGCAGAACTGATAAACAGGAGACTGATGAATCGAGAAAACAGTCAATAGACAAGTCTGTAATTCACTAGACATGGGGGGGTGGTTCCTTGAGTTGGAGATGGGATGGGGGGGTGGAAACTGACCCCTGGCTAGCCTGGACAAACCAGTGTAAAAGGTTCACTGTATACCCACCACTGGACCTACTAAATACTACAAATGCCTAAATATTATGACATACACTTTGCTGCCAATCAACGTCACTTTAAACTGACTTGGGTTACATTTGTGTCAACAGTGTTTTAACTTTAATCGTAACTATAGAATATTCTAATAATCTCAGTTTTTTTCTGATATTCACAAAAACAACAAGTTTGCCATTTTGAAAATAATAAAATGTACAACCATTCACACAAGAACACTAATAATAACAACGACAACAACAATGACAACAATGGCAACAACAATGACAGCAACAATGATGACAACAACAATGGCAACAACAACAATGACAACAACAATGATGACAACAATGATGACAACAACAATGACAACAATAGCAACAACAACAACTACAACAATAATGACGAGAACTACAACAACAACTACAACAAAATCAACAACTACAACAACAACTACAAGGACCCAGTGAGTGAATTAGATGGTCAATCGTTACACACTGAAGAGATCGGAACTCCGTACTCTATTCATACTTTGTTTCAAGAAACATAAAAACCTACATATGCGAGTTCATTTACTATCTCCCACACAGGGTGAAATTCCCATGCCTTCTGGTTCGTTTCTGTCCATGGCACCCACGTACCGAACCATTCAATGATTAGCAGAACCGCCTTACCCCCAAGTTGCACTGCCAAAGAACCCTGACTCGAGATAATGCTCTGAGAAAGCAAACACTTAAGGTTGTTGTACCCATAGTGAAAGGGGTACAACCCCACTCTATCTGCCATCTCAGATGGTGTTACATAACTAGGAGTGCTAGAGTGTTTCTTAGAGAGAAACCCAACCCATTTGGGGTACAAAAAACTTGAGAGAAAGTGGATGGAATCTCATAAAGGAAGCTAAACATGAAAGGCATTATCTAATGACTTAAGTGATCAACAATAGAGAGGCAGCCGCAGAATGCAATGAACAATAGAAAAACTTGCCACTGGAAAAAGTAGAATGCAATGAAACACAGTAGAAAGAGCTAGTAAAAATAGCATTCTGCACTTCACAGTTCTCAAATTTCTTTAACTTCACCTTTGCTCAGTTCAGCTCCAACACATATCTCAAAGTTGGACGTGTATTCTTAACAAGAATGTGGTCCAGCTGGTCATACAGCATACATGAAACGTTAAGAGTTGTTCCATGTGTAAAACATGAAGTGGGGGGGTCTAAACTTTGTCGTTATGGGAGAAATGTACAGATTTATCAATGGTCGTCTCTGAAGTCACATATAAATCAATATCTTCAATGATACTTATTAAACACAAGTGTGTGTGTGCATACAAGCCAAGCCCGTTGAGGCATGCGGAGTTTAATATAACATCAGTGGCAAGTTTGCAAACTACTTAGATGCCATGGACCGACTACTAGGCTAGCTTTAGCACACATTTAATACAGACACGGGAATTATGGTTATTTCTGAACTTTCTGAATCCTCACTGAATGAACTTGGCAAAATAAAATGCAGTCACAATGAGCCCACTATGATTTCAAATGACATTTCAAATGTGAATAATTTTTAGACCCAATTTCAACAACTCACAATTCTACCTGTTTGGTAAAAAATGGACAGAAGTTGCTAAAATAGTTGATACAAGTGAATGGATCACAGTTGATTAGGTTGGTCTACTTTATTCAGCAGTAACTAAAGTCTCTCCAGCTTACATGTTAGTATAATCATTACAGTTCTCTGAATCATGCACCACTAAAATCACATCAACCAGTGATTTCATCTACCGGTATACGGAATAATTTACAAAACTGGAACAACATCTTGAGAAGGTCATTTCACGGCCAGAATCGACATTTGATTTCATGCATGACCGAGTCTGCAATATATACTGCTCTCCTCTTTGTCAAGTCCAGGATAGGATTGTCTCAATACCAGTCTTTGATTCTTGTTTTCCTTAATTCCTAGCATCCATATATTACAAATAAATGACACTAAACAATAACTAGGATTTCTTCCCACTTCTGGGAAAGAAGAAGCAGAAAAACCCCATCAGGTATTTTACTCCCAGATCGTTCAGCAGTACGCCCATGTGTGGGGAAGAAGAAATAAACATTTATCGGTTCCAAGTGCTGGTATCATCCACACAGGAGGCAGAACACAGCCAGCCCTAGCCCCAACCATAGCAATCTAACTGGCTGCCACTGACTACATCCAGCCTGGCCGCTATCAGGTCTCAGACAGCCTCTAATCATATGCCAAACAGGATCCATATCTCAGGCATAATTAATAAGACATTTAGTGGAGTGGTTGCACTTCAGATCTCCACATGGATACCAAGTAGGATGTCGGGACATGGTGGAAACCATTCCAAGAGATGTATTGACATTTCTGGTTAAATAAACACTTCACAATAAAAATTGCTAGATTTGTAGAAATCTATGACTGCAACAATTGTGCAAACAGATACTACTTCTCTGGTGTCAGCAAATTCTGAAGTTAGTGAGCTGTAAACATATGATACTTTTGTCACTGCACATGTTAACTATAATGCTAACAACCAAGCATTTTGTCAGGGATTTGTGGAAGGTTCTAAAAATGCATCCCACAAAATGTCACAAAATCTTTGACCATCTGATCAAATGTCCTGTGTGAAACATGTAAACTGACATGGCATTGATAAGGTGTTGGCTGCAGATGAGTGCTCATCCAGACACTGAGACCACATCCCTCCTACTGCTTTAGGGTGTCCTGCTTCCATGAAAGACACATCTTTGTCGCGTTATCAGACATGGTATATTAGAGGGTATGGTAAATGGCATAATAGACAGATGAAGACCAATAGCCACAACTGCGATGGGTTAGACGTCATGAGGCATGAAGACAGTGAGAACACAACAAATTACACAACACAGCAATGATTGGCAACCCATGGCAGCTGACCTTGTTAGAGGAGACGGCACAACAGGATGATGACATCCAGACATAAACCCCTCATTTCTGTATCTAATCAAAGTCACCTTTCATCCATCCCAATCATGAAATAACGACCAAAGACTGAAAAGTAGACATCGAGTGTAACATAAGCCATGATTGGTTGAGTCTTGTCCCTCTCCCCACCGTCTGAGAGATGGTAGACATCTATGGGCCACAATACTGACAAACAACATCCAAATACAAACTCATGATTCTTCTATCAAATCAAAGTCATCTTTCAGCTGACACCAATTATGAAAAGCCATGGTTAAAATGGTAAGAGATATCCTTGTTCTTGAAGTCACAAACAGGACAGATGTCCTGAACATCCACTAGCCCAGGGGTAGGGTAGAGGGAAGGGGTTTGGATATCCACTAAACCTGGATAACCCGCACCCCAGACATGTACCCCTGGGCATATACCCCCACTAAAACAAATATTTTTTATAGAATCGCCACTCTACACACCATTAGTGCAAGGCCACGGGCTCAACAGAACACTCTGTCATGAGAAATCACAGAATCATGTCTGCAGATGCCAGTAATTCTAGGAGCATCTCTCTCCTGTAACACTTGCAGACACTTAGTTAATGTAGCAACAACCTTTGGACCCTCTCAAGTTCCTCTCATGTACAAAACGCCAGCTCAAACGTTTAAAATCTTATTAGGCACAGAGATCAGACTGATAGCAGCAAAGAACTGCAAAAACTATTTTGATGGCCCCTTTGTGATTCTGCAGTTTTTTTTTTGCAATCTGCTATTTAGCAGTTCTCATGTGACAGGGGTTAGAACTAATGACATGATCATGATATCACTACAAAACAGATGCATTCACAGAGCTGATAGCAGCCATTTTGTTTTCTGGTGGAGTTGGTGGTTAGCTGTCTTTTTCTGACTGCAATAGTCTGGCATAAGTCCAAAGAGAGGCTGGATGCTTATCGCTTCAAGTATACAATAAACTAGGTAAAGTGAAGGCCTGGCAATGACAGATATCTACTCTTAGTGGAAGCATTCCTAGTTTCTCTCATTTTAACACACACACATGAAAAATATTATATGTAACATTTTATTGTTTTGAAAATATTATGAGTAAGATCAGAAGATATTGCTTCCCAGAGAAGTCGAGAAGGTGTTTGGTTGAACAGGTCTGCCAGGGAGTAAAGTGTAAAGTGCTTTGAGCAGTCCTAATGACTGGAGACTGCGCAATATAAGAACTTACCTTTATATGGACATTATTTTCAAATAAAACCAAGATAGAACTAGCTTGAGGATACAACGAAGACTTAGTAAAACCCAACAAAATTAACATTTATTTAATATATATTGTTCCAACACATTCAAATATTCAAATTGTCAACGTGAACCACACACCCAACCTATCCGTTCTTTATTTCACTGAAATATAAACCAAACCAAGGCACTTAAGAAAAAAGCCAGAGACAGGAATCTGGAAGCTGTTGAATTATTCACAACACCTTCCAAGACTTGTCTTCAAGACAGGCCATGATAAACATCTGATTGCATATATGTGGGGTGCTTAGACAGACCACAGTGTCAGAGCACAGATGTTTATAGTTTCACATGTCATGTGTATTGTCCAGCTGTCTGAACAAACTATTGGAAGAGGGATAAATGTAGAATATGAATCATTCCATTATAATCCAACCTGACAATTTAAGATGTAAACAATTTGTTTCCGATTCAATTGTACAGGTGTGGATTACAATATACTGCAGTGACGTTGTGAAGGTTGTTTGGGGGAAATGGTGTTCTACTAAAAAATTATCACATTTTAAAACTGGAACAAATTGAACATCTGAAATCATAGTCCTAGCTACTATGACCTATCTGAACACTAATGAAATTGGATTAGTGTTTAACCCTTAGACATACTGACCTAACTAAACGGCGAGATTTATTAAAGCCACCTGCAACCTTCGGCTTTCTGTCAGTATGCTTCTATTTCTACCCAGATGCTGGACAGAGGCATCCCTGTGTAATATCCTGGTAAGCCACCAGGAGTCGAGACACAAGCTACTCATTCAATACACCTCCTGGGAGACATCTTTCAGCACCGGTAAAAGGTGCAGTTCTCTAAGCTAGACTGACTTACGAGAAGCTATTTATGTATCAGTGTTCTAACCTGAGACTTCTGCCTGCCAGCAGACATTGATTCCTATAAATCCTGTCAATGTGAGATGTCAGGGAAAAGGGATACACTCACGATTAAATGCCACAGACTTTGGACTTCAGGAAAACATAAGTTAGGCAATAGTGCCGGCAGACAAAGATTGTAAATCTTCTCCTAGGAAAATGCAAGTTCTTGGAATGCGGCAGTAAAATGTGTACTTATTAGAGGAATCGAAAAAAGAAAGTCTGGGTTGGCTGGGAGAGGTCTCAAAGACTTGTGGAAGGATGTGGGAAGGGGCATTTATGAGCAGCATCAGAGGGTTGGGATGTCTGTTAGACATAAATACACATCTGCGGGAACAGTTCTAAAGACATTTACAACGAATCACTAGCATTAGTAATATTTTTTTAAGTTTGAGTGATCATAATTTGTGTGGCAGGTTCACGTGCTTGCCATTTTTGTGTGACATGTATATATTTATTCAAGAAACTGCAAGCAACTGGGATTATAATATTGTATTATGTGTTTTTATCTACTTTCATTGTCTCACATTAATTATTAATTAAATACACCTTATTTTGAAAACCACTTTCAGCTTACAAGGATATTGCACTTTATAACATTGATATTATTATGATTGTTATTATTATTACTGTAACTATTATTAGTTACTATTATTATTATTGTACTTCATAAGATTGATATTATTATGATTGTAATTATTAATATTATTATTACAATTACTATTATTATTAGTGTATTTTATATGATTGATATTATTATGATTGTTATTATTAATATTATTATTACAATTACTATTACTATTATTATTGTACTTTATAAGATTGATATTATTATGATTGTTATTATTAATATTATTACTACCATTACTACTATTACTACTATTACTATTATTTACACTGTCATGGCTGGAATTGTTCAACACAAACCCTATGATAGATCTTATCCCATTTATGCATTCATTTTGTTTTTCTGGTAAATTGCAGTCTGAACTTCAGATAATAGGAAACAGCCTACATATTAGGAAAACAAAATTATTAAGAAAATAAATAAAAACATAATATTATGCATTCTATGTTAAAGTTTATCAGGCAACGATCCCAAATAACTTGACAGGATGAATATAGTTCAGTGTCTCTTGAAGCGTCTCTCCATTCACAAAACAAACACTCTATGCTAACAGGCAGCCATATTTGACTGGTTGGTTCAAGCTTAATTATATTTGTCTTCAACTCTATAAACTTATAGTCCCTTCAGTGTGTTGGCAGTGGGTCAGTCTAGCAGCCACAAGTAGAGGATATGTTGACATTACGGCAGTCTAGCAGTCTCAAGCACTGAGTTTGTTGATATTATATAGCGCTAGGGCAACCACATCAACTAAACACCAACGTCTTAATCAGGTTGCCATAATGAAACAAACATTTGGTGAATCTGGGCTCTCAAATTAATACTTCAAATACTATATTAATTTACTACTAACTTTTAATTACAAAATTTATTTATTGCAAAGTAAATTGTGCACACCTACACAAATTAAATACTATGTCTCCATAAAAAATAATTGTAAATAAACAAGTTTAGCTATTTGTGTATACAATATAACCAATTGCACAGTACTTAATTCTAGCAAAAAAATAATTAACAAGTGAACATTTCACCATAAATCCAAGGTAATATCCTATATGTCTATTCATCCCCTAGGCACACAGCAACCCACCCCTTTAATTAATTCACAATACTACCCCCCAATCACCACACCTAGTCCGGGCCCCTGTTGTGAGTGCAGATGTTATCAGTGGGCTCTGGGACTGCCCTTAACTGACCTGGGTCAGAGCTGCCACAGCCACAGGTAGCCTTCACAGCTGATACCCACAGATACTGACTGATCCCAACCACACACTGGGATGTTACACTGGCAGTGCCTGGACATTTCACTGACCACGGTGGCCAATATCATGATCTGACCACCCGTGGTGTTTGCTGAAGCAACAGAGACTGTCCCTATGAGTTTACAGAATGGATACAGACACTAGGAAGCCAGTGGAAGAGAACGGGAGATTCCTCCTGGGGAAAAGCAGGAAACCTGATCTTGGTCCACCTTGTAAGAGGGTCTGACCTGTAGGTGTGGGGTCTGACACTCTTCCCTGTGATTACAGATGACCCCAGATGACAGTCTATAACTATAAGCAGGAAAGGCCAAGGGGCAAGACCACCAAGCCAGGTCTTGGATGTAGGATGTAATCCCCCCCACTAGATTTCCCCTGGACACAAAATAAAAAAAAATCTCCCTGGAATTCCAAGGCTATTTCTTTCATCTTTATATAGGAGTCTCCCATCCCACAGCAACTGTTTTTTTTCTTTTTCATTTTGTTGCAAAATTTATACTATATTCTGTAGATTGCATATTTTCAGTTGTATTATATATTTCACATTTCAATATTACTGTATATGCTGGTATGTGTGTATACATGTATGTATGTAAAACGTGTATGTGTGTATATAATTATACATAATTTGTATTTTTGTAATGCTGTTGGGAAAATTAAATCATCCTTATCCTTATACCTGGAGAAGGATCCAAGAGCTGGGTCTGTGTCTACGGATACATAGAGCACTTGGATCTCCTCTTGTGGCACAATGGATGGCCTGGTATGTCTGTCTCTTGGGACATGGAGTGGATGACCCTAACTCCATGATGACACCCTGCAGAGGTGGACAGAACTTTATGTCTGGTTCCTTTCTAAGGATACAGGCAATATATATAATGACCCAGTACCAGTTACTTCTGGTGCACCTGAAAGGTCTGTCTCCTCTGTACCACCTTGTGTGTGCAACGTGCACCAGGTAGAGATAGCATAAACATGTGACACCTGAATATATATATATATATATATATATGTAGTTTTACAAGTTTGTGTGCCAAAAGCACCCATCTTTCTAGGTCACCATAGATAACAATGGATATGACTGAGAGACATGGAGGTGGCAGAGGATATGGAGGTGACAGAGGATATGGAGGTGGCAGAGGACTTGGAGGTGACAGAGGACATGGGGTGACAGGGGACATGGAGGTGACAGAGAACATGGAGGTGACGGAGGACATGGAGGAGGTTGCACTGGACAGGGCATCATGGCGGATGAGGTCACTCCCAAGATTTAGAGCATACAGTCAAAAGAAGCTGATGATAGACAATGAATACTAAAGACATCACCCGTAGACAAGAGGCAAGGGGCAAAGAGCATCCTCCAGACTGCCAGACAAGATGCCACAAAAACTGTGCCAGACTCGAGGGCACTGACCCGTGAAATAGGAACATCACAGAATCAGACAGAAGGGCACGTCTTCATCTGATGAAGACGTGCCCTTCTGTCTGCCTGTCTCACAAAGCTACTCATTCAACTGGGAGTGCCACACATTCACAAAGATATGTAACTAAATATTTACAAGAACTAAAACGATTCAACTGTCACAATGTCTGGCCAAACCATCAGCATGACATAAACTTTTAAGCTGTCTCCACCGTTTGATTTTGTTAGACATTTTGCAAAAAAATCAAACCAATCTGTTTATGCAGTGACATTTGTGCAAACGTGTTCCATAGTTTTGAGGAAACCATAAGACAAACTAAATATTATTTTTGGTTTGGTCAAACTGAAAATTGGTTTAAACATTCTTACGAAGTCAATTCAGTTAATGATTTTAATTTTAATATAAAAACACTGCATATAAAAAAATTGAATTCCTAAACTACTCACAAACTGCTCATATGCACATACAGCCGCCACTTTGAGAAACAAACTTCTAGGTCAATCACACGTGGCTCTACCGGACATTATGCATAAAATCCCTAAACCTTCAATACATTGGAAACTGATGCCTGTATCTTTCTAGGCAGCATAAATCCAGCAGTTTTAAGACTCCAAAATTTACCTCAGAATATAAACCAAAGACTACTTACATGTCTCAACATCACGTCAACCCTCAGCCATAATTCTACAGGGGTGCTGATCCACAGCCAGCAGAAACTTCACTTTTACAACCTCTGGGTCAACTTTTATCATGACATTATATTTAATGTCGCAATAAGTTACTAATAACATGACAGTCTGTTGATCCTTGATACTCCACAAACTCAGTATAATATGTCACAATTTCCCCTGTTCCCAATGAAAAGAATGTCAGTGTCTCTTATAAAACAATGCCTATTTAATATTTGAACAGATTCCAACAATTTGGTTATTAAGTGTTAAATACTTGTTGAAAAATGTGAAGGAGGGAGGGACGGAGGGAGGGGACGAAACAAAATTAATGATAATGAATGATCAAACAAACAAATGAATGAACAGAAAGAAAGACAAATATAATACTGAACAAACAGTCTTCCTAACTTTGTCTTTATCATTAGCTGTCTTCAACAAGAATTATCTGCCATACAATTGTAAGCATTGCCTTTCCTTTGTTCGACACATACTTCTTGCAGGAAACAGGAAGATGTAGACTGCAATAGGTCTGCAAATAGCTGCTTCCATCTGCATTCAAGCAAAATGATGATAATTTAAGTGGTTTTTTTTTTTAGGAAACAGTTCTTGTTATCTGTCTGCAAAAGTGAGACGGGTGGATAATGTTTCACAATCTGAGACAGATTTGAAAAAAACACCAAAAGGGGGGTCAACCCTTGAAAATACCCTTGGCAGGTGGTAGCTGATATGACAGGGTCCTTTATCTGTCACACTACAAAGTGTGACAGATAAAAATGACAAACCTACATAGTCGGTGTCACCTTGTAGCTATCACGGCTGGTCAATGTGGACACTTTTAAATTAAACAGTTAAAATGTGTCAATCAAACTATATTGAGGACAAATGTGTAAACACAAGGCGTGTGTCTGGTTACACTGAACTCAATGGTATTGTGTAAACACAAGGCATGTGTCTGGTTACACTGAACTAGATGGTATTGTGTAAACACAAGGCATGGGTCTGGTTACACTGCACTCAATGGTATTGTGTAAACACAAGGCATGTGTCTGGTTACACTGAACTCAATGGTATTGTGACTGGTTACACTGAACTCAATGATATTGTGTAAACACAAGGCATGGGTTTGGTTACAATGCACTCAATGGTATTGTGTAAACACAAGGCATGTGTCTGGTTACACTGAACTCAATGGTATTGTGTAAACACAAGGCATGTGTCTCATTACACTGAATTCAATGGTATTGTATAAACACAAGGCATGTGTCTGGTTATATTGAACTCAATGGTATTGTGTAAACACAAGGCATGTGTCTCGTTAAACTGAACTCAATGGTATTGTGTAAACACAAGGTGTGTGTCTCGTTACACTGAACTCAATGGTATTGTGTAAACACAAGGCATGTGTCTCGTTACCCTGAACTCAATGGTATTGTGTAAACACAAGGAATGTGTCTCATTACACTGAACTCAATGGTATTGTGTAAACACAAGGCGTGTGTCTCGTTACCCTGAACTCAATGGTATTGTGTAAACACAAGGAATGTGTCTCATTACACTGAACTCAATGGTATTGTGTAAACACAAGGCGTGTGTCTCGTTACACTGAACTCAATGGTATTGTGTAAACACAAGGTGTGTGTCTCGTTACACTGAACTCAATGGTATTGTGTAAACACAAGGCATGTGTCTCGTTACCCTGAACTCAATGGTATTGTGTAAACACAAGGAATGTGTCTCATTACACTGAACTCAATGGTATTGTGTAAACACAAGGCGTGTGTCTCGTTACACTGAACTCAATGGTATTGTGTAAACACAAGGCATGTGTCTCGTTACCCTGAACTCAATGGTATTGTGTAAACACAAGGAATGTGTCTCATTACACTGAACTCAATGGTATTGTGTAAACACAAGGCGTGTGTCTCGTTACAATGAACTCAATGGTATTGTGCAAAAGAAACAAACAAATGTTGCAGGAATATCTTTTTTTATGCCAAACCACCACAAATGTAGGACTCGGGCGACACCAATTTGATTATTCGGATTACGGACCGCTGACGTTGTTTTTGACAAAACGAAAATAAAAATAAAATTGCATTTTTAAACTTATTTCTGATTTAAATGTTGAATCAATGATTTTGTATCGATTCATGGAGACTATATGCATCATAATGAACATTGTATATTAAATACTGTTTCAGTGGTTGTCGCGCATCTTCGGTCTACGATCCAACGAATCCACGAAAGTCCAACTTGTCATTAATTGATCTAAACCATGGCTAAACCAAACCAAAATTTAAATTGTCCGACACGATCAACAATGTCATTTCCCGTCTTTGTAGCAATGCCGCTCTGATATCGAAAGTATGTGGTGCCGTTGAATCTGCGGATTGTTGTCGAAATGATAGCGAGCATCCTTGCGGATGCTACATGAGCAATTCAGCATCTAACACATTTAATTTCTTGAATGATGACAATGTCAATGCCACCGAAATGAAGCGAAAAGGCAACCAGAAGGCTGATATTTTAGACATGATGTAAATAGCAATAAAGAAAATAAACTGCCAACGTGCAACGCAGGCAAAACCAGTAACGTGTGCATGTTTAATGTGATACCCATTCTGTCTACATACAAAACTCTGAACATCGGATTTTGGCCAATCAAGTTAACACGCTGGGAAAACAGGTTGTAGACACTCTCTTTAATGTCAGCATCTCTTTGCATTACTTCAGAATAGAATAATGTAGTTATATTTGGAGGTACGACAATCAAATCCTAATTACGCCAGTCAAATTAATATTATCACAGCAAGATATATCCTACATCTAATCTACAAGTTTATAGCTGTAATGTTAACACACCATAATGGTATCTGCCAAGTCTTGTTATCAGTACTTGTTATTCTAAATTCTAAGTCTTCAAAAAACTGTCTTAAAAGTATGTCTAGTAAACCTTGATACAAGACTAAATAATTGTTTAGCAATGTACTGTACAGCTCATATGACATTTCATGTATTTACACTAAACATTTTTCTCGTGCAATGACTTTTATTTTTGTTCCCTCCTCCCTATAAGAAATGTCAAAAAAATCTGTAATCCTAACAATAAAATTGGTGTGGCCTTAGTATACTTCTAAAGATGTGAAATTTTTAAAAACTTTATGTGAACAGATTGCAACTGAGCTATGCTTAGTGGTAGAATGTTACCAAATTTATAGTTAAATGATGAACACATTTTGAAGAAAATGCATTTTTTTATCATAATACACATGACTGCAGTAATGCATGGACATATTTGTCCATATCAGTTGATGGGCACCACACATGCATGTATTTTAAAAAGAACTATATACATTATTTTGACCAACGTTACTCCACACATCAAAGATATGATGGCAATGAATGTGAAGAGGTGTCAGAATTTTTTATTTTCACATTTTTCTTACCATTATCAAACGAAACATTAAAAAGCCGACCAATGAGAAAATCAACTATGCTGTGTGCCCGTTAGCATGTGTAGACTGAGAACACTTCTGTTCTATTTTTAATGTTTTGTCTGGACATTGGTCAGAACTGGACAGTGTACTGACACAGTCTCAGCCTAATCACACCAGGCTATCTCCCTTACCCCCACCTGCCTCCACACCATGTCTCAACACCTCTGGCACTCTCCTGGTGCTAATCTCTAATTAACAGCTCAATTATTTACCCAGACTCTGTGGTCACTCCCACCTGATCAATGCAGGTGCTTCATCTATTTATTGATATTTAGTTACAGCCATAGAGCACTGACTTGGATTGATGGGTGACCACTGCTGACCACACTGCCCAACACAGGGTGATGACAGGTAACTTCAACCTGGATAACATCACACCAACAGCCAGCTAAGTGTGAACAGTGGCTACAGCTTCTGACTCGGGACCAAACGAACTCGGGTCCAAATCCTGTGCTGCAGTGTCGAACCATGGGCAAGTTTGTTCACTCGACATATCTCCAGTTCAGTCAGCTGTATGAATGAGTACCAGGCTATAGACAGTGGTGGATATTTATGTACGAATAGTGTTCGCACATTAATTGCAGCATGGCTGGATACTTCCCAGAGAAGTCGAGATGGTGTTCACTTGAACAGGTCTGCCAGGGAGTAAAGTGTAAAGCGCTTTGAGCAGTCCCGAGGACTGGATACTGCGCTATATAAGAACTTACCTTTTTAAGTTGTGTCCTGGCCACGGCAGTTCAGTGTTTGCCAAACAAAACTAGACATGATAAGGGTTGGATGGTTTTTATAATAAAAAACAGTTTCCTGTATTACGTTTTCATTCATGGTAGCTAATAAATAGGTATGTTAATTGGCATTAGAGAGTTAACATTTTGTTTAAAGCAAGGGTGAACAACTGGGGTGGGAAATTGGGATCATGACAATGGGTGCAGAAGACTGGTCAAGAAGTCAAAACAGATAATGATATGCATCCTGTCCAGCAAGAGATCTAGGGGGAAGAAGATTCAAGACTGAACATTTTTGTAAAATGTAAACTCTCTTGAACAGACTCTTACTCTGGGTAACAGTGTGTATAGATACGCCCCTTCCCACAATCTTGGGATACACAATTTTATGTAAAAAACACATTTAAATAAACAAAATAAGACGTGCTTAATCAAAATATGACAAAAAGATTCATGGGAGGTAGAATTACATTTTGCAACATGGCTACATCCTGGAGCATTTGGGAGAAACGTGACAATCGCATGATGTAGGCTGCTAGCATCTCCCTAAAGCACACTGCATGTCCCCATGCAGCTGTGGCCCAAATGATTGGGTTACATGACTGCAGACATCAACAGAACTGTCCCCCTTTGTCTATCTGTAGTGTCTGTCACCAGTATGTGACATACTGCCTGTATCTATCACCCGCAGAAAAAACCCAAATGTACCAATGTATTTTGTGGAAACTTCCATTATGTGTACAAAAAAAGCTGGTAGACTAATGTGATTATACTAAACGAATATCATGCAGAAGACTGATTATATTGTTGTGAAATTTATGCAAAGATGTGAACAGAAATATTAAAAGTATTTAAGATATATTAAAATTCTAAAATGTTCTGCCTTTCCCTGGTACCAAGTGCCCAATAAACCCCTACACTTGTGCATGCAACCTTACAGTGGCTGAGTTCCTTTGAAGTTCTACTTAGGTCTCAACCCACATTAGTAGTGATGAGGGGTCTAGGGACTACTATCAGCTAACCCTGTCTGGTGTGTCAACAGAGGCAGGCTGCTTGATAAAGTAACTAGGAGGTAAACTGGCCTCACTCACATTCCCTTGATAAGATCCCTTGGAGGTGGCTGATAATGAACCTAATCAGCACAGTCACTATGCCCAGGCAAATGGACATTTAAACCAGAGGCTTTATATATAACAGGAGTTAACAAGCCTGACATGGAAGGCAGTGGGCTCCAGAAGGAATGTGGAAGAGAAGACCATTGGCCCACCCAAAAGATTCTAATAATTGGTGATAATCTGTGGACCAGACATGTCAAAGGTCAAAGAACCAGCAGAGATTGGATACTTGTGACTAGTATTTATGATGAACCAAATTTCTTGTCTCTACATGCAAATGGGTAGTTTCTGACATACAATCTTCTGTGGCAATTACATGCCATTTATTGTTCTGCTTAGAACTCGGAAATTTAAACATTACTCCAATAATATTTGTATAGGAATTTCATAAACCAAAATTTCATCTCCTCTTAATATCCCCGTGTTGTCAGACAACATTTTAGAGGTAGTTTTTTCAGTGGTACTCGTTTTTCCACGGACTATCCCACGGTTTTCATTGCCAAGCTATCTTCTTTTCAAATAATCATAGGGCTATATTAGTTTAATTTTTCTATATTTGTAGACAATATTTAAGATGTCAAGGAGACAAAATACTGGCTATGCAATGTTGTTTACTTTACACAAATAACGTGGGACAAGAACTTGCCATTGGGTTTTCAAAAAGCAGACAAAGACAGTTTCAACGTCCCATTTCTGCCAACAGTAATCTTTGCATATCATCTCTTCATTATACAAATTCTCTCAGCTGTACAGAGATATATTTCTCTTTAGACAGTGATGAGATAATGCAATTGAACTGTCTGGAAGCATCAATTGACTCTTGCTTGAATAGGCCCCATATAAGCCAACGTTTTGTTCATATGAATGAGCTGTCTTGAAATTGACATTCTAGAAATAGTTGGCTTCTTATCTTGACTCCCATCTAATCTTATGTCTGCGCATCATGTGCATTTAACAGAATAAGACTATAGTACATGTTTCTTTTTATTAGTGTTACGTTTACAATTACCATACATATGCACGCATGCATGCCAAACACCATATGCCCACCCACCTCGTGCTCATTAATTTTAGCATGGCTGAATTCTTCAATGTGCAAAAAGTGTGTAATGATAGGTTAGGGATTCAAGCTAACAGTATGCACTGTATCAGGATAGTATTTACTTTTAACCGTTAAAGAATGCATCAAAGGCAAGTATTAACACATATAAACACATCCGCAGTAACAGTACAAGGAACTATGCACAGACAGACACCTATAAATTTGGAATTCATATACATTAAATAGTTTTGCAACACAATTCAAACATTAAACATATGCGAATATTTATATATACCTTGGTATTCAAGAAGTCCCAAGTGTCATAAAACATTCCTGACCGTTTTTCACAACCGATATGCCTGTTGAATAATGGTGCTCTCTGCCGTTATGACTACTCAAAGGTGAATGCGATTTGCTGTTAAACTCTGACACAACGAGCAATTCTGGAATTCCCGAACATGATCTGAAGGTTACCTCTGTCTATAAGTAGACCCAGGGAGGTTGATACATCGGTGAAAGTGTACTGTCGACAATACTTCACCCAGAGCTGACAAATAGTACTTTTTTGGTGGAAAACAAACATACATATTCTTCAGGATCACGTAATTTCAAGGCACATTCGGGAAATAAATTGTCCATCAATAATTTGACATTGAATTGGCAATGAATACGTTATTGACAGTGCATTCATTATTGATACAGTCCTGAAAGTTGTGTACAGTGGATCCTCACTATAAAGGCCACCCTTCAGATTGAGCAAATGTAACCTCATTAGCGAGGTGACCGTATTAGCGAGACTAATTTCCTATACTTTACTGTACATGGAACCAATATGAGACTATCTTATGGTGACTTTAATTGGGAGGTGGCTGCATTATCGAGGTGACCATAAAGTGAGGCTTGACTGTACCATGTTCGTATGTGGTCACAATATCACATGGGACGTTCACTGCTTCTGCTGTCCGTGATTATACCACTAAAGGGATACGACTTAAGTTTATAATGTAAAAACATGTCAATGACATACTGTAAAATTTCAGATATCCCTTATTCAATTTCACAACCTCTGAACTCACAACTAGCTTGATGTGTATGGCAATTATACATTAATTGTATTCGTTTTTCCAAGAGGGTTAAAAGCACATGAAATGTACAGTGCAGAGAGGTCAACATTATTATTACGAATGCCAAATTGCCACCAGCAAATAACAAGTTATGAATTACTGCTTTATTCGCTGAAAAAGGTTCTTGTTCTATGGAAGAATATGTCCAGAATTTGTTAAAACCCCAGCACTAGTACCCCAAGAATGTTTGCCTATTGCACCAGAGGGTAGTGGAAAAAATATGTTGGATACATTTCAAAGTCGGGGGGGGGGGCAGTTGTCTCAAAACATTCACAATAACGCTATTATCATATCATAAATACTTCAACAACTTAATGTTCTCTTTTTTTTTCATTACACAAAATGAATGTCCATACTGTCAAAACATCATCAGCCTAACACACTATCAAATGACCATGTATAATTTTCATTTCAAGATGTCAACTTTACACAACAGCGTTTTGTTGAGGTCTTGATCTGCTGACACGAAACTCTTTGTTGTGACAAATTAATGAACACAGTGATCTAGTGTAAAATGGCAGCTGGCCATGGAGAGATTACAGGGGTGAGTGCTGTGGCTATCTTGCTGTTAGAGCCACTTTGTGGTGATTTGTGACTGGGACATCATTGCACCAGACCACCCCAGGGCAGATACATAACATGACAGGAATGTCCTGCACCCCCTGACACAAACATACAATAGCACCTTTGCACCATGTGTAAGAATACAGGTACAGAATCAGAATAAACTCGACTGACCAGAGTTGCATACGTAGACACGGAGTCTGATAACCATATTACTCCACTCTATGATATTTGTCCAGCTTTGATCTGTGAAGTACCAATTTCTGAAGTGCTAATGGTATAACTGTGCCAACAGAATACTCAAAAGATTCAAACATGATTAATCTAGGATCTTATGTACATATAATCAACAAGAGTGTCTATTTCAAGCCAACATCCCCATGACAACAGATTAGCTTGAAGGTGAGACTGTTCCCTAACTTGCTCTTCCAGCTGTTCTCCTATTGAGACATACCCAGGTGACGAGGAGGCATTTCCGGTCCTCAGGAAACTTATTTCTCACACTCGCTTCTGCCGTCTGGAGGTGAGAACAAATGGTGGGTCACCTCCTAGTCACCAGACGCAACTATTACTTTCCTACTCCCCACCGCCTTCCCCGAGTAACACGGCTCACTTATGAAACTGCAGTTTTCCATCGTGCCAAACTCACAAAATGCATGTGCTGCAAACGTGCTCTACCCACAGTCAGGCTGTTCCCAATGATAAATTTTTCATTGCTGTGTGTGCCTGGGGCAGAGACGTAAACTCAGAATGACACTCGTAACCTTATGATATCACTGATACTTTCAACACAAACTGAGGTTTGGCAGCAGTTGCGAGACTCAATTTGTAAGTGTGAGAAAAGTTCTGATGAAGAGGGATCCTCACCTGAAAGATATCTAAGAGGAAGAAGCACAGCCACACTGCCCAGCATACAAATGGTCTCACCAAAACCAAGTAAGATATTTGCACAAATGCACTAAGCACAGGACGTATGTTTGATCTTTCACAAAATGTGTTTGAAACAAAGAGCTTTAAAGAACCAACAATGGAACTGTGCAAATGCCATGTTCAAATGAGCTTAAATGGAGCACTTTGTTGATCCCAAAAGCAGACCTTATACTTGTGGGTTGTTAGCTGAGCCAGACTTAGGCTGGGTCACAAGTTTATCAATTTACAGACACCACGGCTTTTTGGGGTCACAATGCAACCTTGCTTCTGGAATACTGGTCTACTGAGGTGGCAGACCTGCACCTGAAACGGTACCAGTGTCCTAAATCCAGTCACATGAGACTGCTTCAAAAGAGCTGGCTGGCTTCAATTAAACTAGCTGAGAGAAAACTAGTTAAGGACATGGTCAAATTACACAAAACGAGATCAATTATAATTGCAACTAGTTTTTATTTTTGTGGATGTTTAAATTTCTAGCTGGTTGGCAATATAATTATGCATGTGTCATCGATGTAACGGTCTTGGTACACCCAATATGAAGATAGAATACAGTTTGTTTGGACAACAAATGAAATACAGACAAACCTTCTTTATGGTTACCTCAGCAGAACAGTCGCCTTACAATTATGGTCACCCTAGGACAGACTGAAATTATTGAAGTAAAGTATCTGGGATTAATCTCCAGATAATTTACTGAAGTAACAGTAAAGTATCTGGAGATTAATCCCACAAATATGGTTACCTAGTCATTCAGGTCACTTTGGTCCAATCTCAGGGGTGATCTCAATATTGAGGTCCTGCTGTACTTCACAGAGAGTATCTTACAGGTTGATTTTCTCAAAAACAAAATGGTAGGACAACATTACTGTAGGTAAATAACAAGACAAAAGGCTGTCTGCTGTTTCCAAAAATTCTTAATCAGATTGATGCGGGACTTGGTTTCTGCATAGGTTTCAATGGAACAATTAATAGTGTACAGTACCCATATGTCAGATTCTGGTGATAACTGATGTCTTCAAAATAGTTCTGTACTGCCCTAGTTTTTGAAAGGAATTAATTCTTTCAGGCTGTGTTTACAGTGATAACTATCAGTTTCTTGCAGTGTGAAGGAAATAAATGAAATAACTTACAGACCAGCAACAGATAAACTTGTGCAGTCATTCCCAATTAATAACTGACATGTAGAGACATATGCATGACCTGTAAGATCATATCAAGAATTATGAAGTTACATCACATATTTATCATAAATCATACAAAATAATCCTAAAGAAATATATAATTTCATTTGCATCCGCCTGTTTCTGGCCTGACACAGGAGTCGATTCTGTAAACATTCAGAATTACTGTTTTATATTTCTGTCTGATCTGGGAACAAATCGCTATTTGTGTTTTGATAGTTGACCATGTTAACTGTTAATTGTAAATTTTAAAATACAAACATCCTAAAGTATGTCCACTTTGCACGTTTATAATTATTTTGTTCAGAGTGCCAACAAATTCTAGAAAGAAGGCACTCTACATAAATGCTTAACTAAGACAATGACCTGTGTCTATCTAATGTATCAGAGACCTGCACACGAGCTCAGTAAAGTGTGCCTATACAAGCACATATTCCCTCTCACTGAGTCAAGGGTTTGTGGTACATCTTATCTTTAAGTGTCCAGCCTCTGCAAGTCTTGTCTGACATGTAAACATAATGTGTAAATAAATAACCCTACAGTAGTCAGACTCCGAACAATGCAAATGCATTCACACATAAATTAAAACATGATTTAGTTTAACTATAACATTGCTACTTAGTTGGCTTTGACTTTACAAATGAGGTGTAGATAGTATAATAATTTAGGTTCCTTTAAAAGGTGCCCAACATTTTGTATAAAATGGCAAGTTAACAATTGATAATGGTGTGTAAAACGTCCATAATTATTGTACAATTCATGTTCATCGAGTTTTGTTCCACCATATAATTATGGTCAACTGTTCAAGGACTGCATCGGGAGAAACCAGGAATGTTTTGAGAAGCCCCCTAAAAATTGAGGACACATGATAGCTCTGATGTTTCATTGTGTGACTTGCCAATTAGCTCAGTCCTGACCATACAAAGCCCACCTGTGAGAATATAGTGTTACTGCCATACCCTGGCTACCACTTAGCTCCATACAGCACCCTAATGCTCAATACTAACAATTATAATAACCCTACACAGATAGAAAGTAGGATTAAATTCATTAAAATACAATAAAATCATACTGCCCATTCAGACACATTCCCTTCAACCATCTCAAGTGAACGTCTTCCTAGTCAGATTTTTGTACTGTATTGGACCAGTTAGTTTTCAAATAATAATGTCTAGAAAACAAATTGTGTACTATAAAGCATGCATGACTCTCAAAAACATCCTGACAAATTCACTTTGTAACTGGTGAGTGTGTTTTTAACTCAGTGGATAATTGTAGGTATAACAAACACTTCAATTTGGAAGAATTCCAAAACACTTTGTCTAACATGCTCCCTACGAAAATCACTTTACAAACAAATTACACCTACTAGGAAATTTGCAATCCCATTTCATCACTCACATCATCAATGATAACTATAATTGGATTTCGCTGTTTACACAAGCTCTTCAGCTGAATTGGGAGATGAAAATCGTAGTAAGTGGTTTTCTGAGGAGGAACATCTTCAAAGCAGCTGACAGCCACAAATATGACAAGACAGGGTTCAAATTCCGACAGAGCAGAAGTTGATATCTGGCCCACAAACCTTGGTGCTGACAGGTGGGCCATGGAGGATGGCCCCAGACGTGCTGTGCACCCGGCAAGGCTATTTGACATCAGAAACCAGGGCGCAGAAAAAAACGAAGTTTCCACGTGGCATACTGGGATCATTCAAGATTCCCGCACAACCTTTGTACCTTCCCTCTCTTCTTCCACATCAGCGACTTAATTCAACCACAGAAGTCTGAATTAGGGTTACTAATAGTAGGTGCCAGATTCAACATAATTTAATCAACTCCAGATGAACCCCTGGGGAATATGGACAAAGATGTATTAAGTTTACCTTCATCATCGAGTAACTAACATTATGACAAATGTGTGGTCGGTCTGTCTCAAGACAAACTGTCACTGCTTACAGTTACACAGCGAGTTGATAATAATAGGTTCCATTTCATTTACCATCCTCTTGTTGTACGTATCTACACAGCACACCAGGGTCCCCTACATTCTGTCAGTCGCTTGTACTATGTAGGTTAGTCGCACCAATGTCTGCCATGAAGAATTTATAATAGCTTCTGCACTGTTGTACAATCAGCTTTCTAATCAGCCTGATAGAAGAACACGACTTAGTACTTTCTCGGTCTGACTCGAAGTCATTTGTATTCGTAATGGAATGGTGCATGAAGGTTCCAGCAGATGGAGTCCTGGCTTCCAGACAAAACCATGGCGTCTGTGATTGAGGTATCACTAAAGTTGCCTCAGAATGCAATATGGTCATAAAGTCATGTTACCAAATATTAAAAGATAAGACCAATGTTGTTGCATGTGCCCTGAGTACTTCAAAAGAGAGATCATAAGACAATTTTAACAAAAAGGCAACATTTATGCCAACGTCCTTACAATTTGGTCTCAAGGTTATGTCACCCAATATATTATGAATGTCACAATCATGATACTTTTTGTACTACATCAACTTCAACAGAGGTTTAATGAAAATTAGAATGTTATTCTGCACGTTTATACCATCATTGCATCTTCCTCCCTCTGAACCAAAAGGTAGATAACAAATGTATTCTAACGATGTTTGGTGCTATTCATCTTGCTATTGAGCTGGTAGTCGAGCAATCCACATTATAACATGCACCAAGTATTGACCATGACTATACCATGAAATGACTAGTCATGCCAATGATCACCAACATAAACATGTTCCTCCTGTTTACTATGTAAATTACACAGACATATCAACCTGAACTGGTTTGTTTAATTGCAATTACTGTTAACGCACGAGACACCCCCCACATTGCTGGTGACCCTAAGGCCAAGTTATTCCCATGGACACGCGGTCATTCCTAGAACCGAGCCTAAAGCGGGGTTTGGATTACCAAGAGTAATTTCCGTGTAGCGTACCAATTTAACAAACGTTCAATGGATACAGGAAGTGCCACTGCCGACTTTAGTAGTGTTAATTTAATCATGTCTTTGACGCGCTCGTGGTCATCCACCCGTGACCAGTTCCAGACGTCGTCACGCGTGACTGACTCCTTTTACTACTAGTCGACTAGACTCACTCACTCGAAGCCGCTCGCGAATGGGCGACAGAGGAAATAGTGGAAAGAAAGACAAACTACCTGAAGCGTATGGGTCCGGCGGAGAGTGGACAATTCTTTCTGGTTGTTCGAAGCTGATGTCCTGGCCTAAGACGTCTTGTCGCCGAAGTCCGACTTGGACGAGCAACAGCAGCGCTGTCGCAAGAACACCCCTGCACCGGCGAGAAAAACCGTCGTTAAAACAGCAAACCCATATCGAACGACGGCAAAAATCGATCGACACGCGCAGTTGACTCAGTTACTTACCTAAGTTCCATTTTGATGTCACCTCAACGATGCATTCCGCGGTAAATCCCAAACAAAGTTTAAGGTGACTCCGTAAAACACCAGGCGCCCGATCTTTTCAGAAAACACCCGCGAGTGCGCAGACGTGTTCACTGTGCGTGGGGAGGGGCGGGTTGATGATGTGATAAGCGCGCGATTAACGAAAGGTCGGACACACTTCTATATGTAGGGGTGTAGGGTTGCCTTCTGGTCATACGTCTGACTCAATTGTAATACAATCCGATGTGTCTACTACGCGGAATTCATAACAAACAGCAACTTTCTGTAACTTACATAAACTTTAATATGTGTTATTGAGTACCTACACTATTTTACGAATAACACGATTTATCATAATGACGCGGCCACACCAACGCATCTGTTCTATGGGTAATTCCCCGAACCCCGCACCATTGTTGTGAGCTGAACCTCAAGACGTAACCTTAATCTCCCTGCACACATCCGCACGAGTAACATTTCCGCAGGAAACTGACTACATTTCCCTGTCACCATATTGTTCACCCTGATTAGGGTCCCTTAACGCAGACACAGGTTTGCCCCTATCTAAACATCCCAGACACTAGATCAGCCTAATCGTGATGATCGCTTACTAGTCCTACGATTATTATAACATAAGACCAATACCGTTTTGTGCGTCTTATACAAACGGTCAAAGGGATCCAACAAGGAATAATTTACGGGTAGTGAACACAAGCTCACATTTAACATTACCATGGGGCTTGTTATTCTATACCTGCCAACTGTCCCGGTAAATCCGGGTCTCCCTAATTGTTGGTGTATCTCCCAGTCTCCCGGAATATAAGCACATTTCCCGGATTTTCTCTGAAAATCTACAACAGCAAACCCCTCCACCGCCATCTTCCGATGTCATGAGTCGAGCCTAAACAGCGGAGCGGAGAAAATTAAAAGCTGGGCGGAGCGACGGCGATAATTTTCGGCAGCACCATTGCCTTATCCAAAGGGGAATTCTGAATAGCTGAATGAACAAGACGTAGTTTCGAACATAATGAAGCATTTTGATTCTTCCAAGTTATGCAAATGGACCCTTTCTGGTCACTGAACGGTTTGCGTAGTTTGGAACAATCGTAAAAAAAACACGCATTGTGTTGCCAACAAGTGTACAAAGTTAGGCAATCTTCGTCAAAACACACACGCGCGCACAAGCGCCAGCTCACGTCCGCCCCCCCGCAACTGGGGTAAGACCACATTAAGGATTCGTCCGAAAGAGTGCCCTTGAAAATACCGTTTTGGTGTCATGTATGAATTTGTTTCGAGCACTTTGGCATGGCACATGTCAGTCCAGTGAATACTGAATGTACTACTACATTAGATCTTTCACGAGGTAGCAATAAACATACGCTAGTCGCTCGCGTATTCGCACAGTGGCTATTTTGCAGAACGCACTAATATTTCAAAATCCGTCACCAGATTGGGGCGAAATTGAGGGGTGTCAGGTTTGGGTGGATTTTTCTGAAAACTGAGGTATGAGAATTTTACGAGTTTTCCACAGCACTTGTGTCAATGGAGGTTAAATATGCTGACATTTTCAAGAAAATTGTTCGTCAAATTTAGCAGGAAATGATGGGAACGTTATAATGGCCGCCTATGTAAAATTTAAATGTGGTTTTACCCCAACTGTGTCCAAATAAGTAAATGTGTGTAGGCCTACATCAGGTGTACATTGTTGAGTCGGACAGGGCATCCCCTTAGCATTAGCGGTTCACCGCAATAACTTTCATCTTTTCGCGTGTGTCTTTCAGCCTGAAGTTGCAATCTGTCGTCGAGTAACCACGTGCGTATCGCTACATCCAGTCCTGCAATGCCAGCGCCTCCGTTTGGGTCACCTTGGTGTGGGGTACTGTGTACGTTGAAACCGACGTCTGTTGTTTGTTGTCCTGTATTGCATTCGCATGCGGCGCTTTCCGTTAGTCGCCAATTGGCCAATACACGTGAATCTTTGTTTGGGTTCGTGTTAACTTGCCAAGTCTTATTTTTTCGTTAGATTGTTTATAATAGTAATCATTTTTATTGTTTCATACAGTAAAACGATTCATTAATATAATAATTATAGTATACATCTTGTATAAACACATTGTGAAATATAGAGAAATTATATCAAACAAATTGCTTGTGTTCGTTGTTGAGATATACAAGCATATGATTCAGTATTCGTGTCATAGCAATAATCAATATTTAATAGAACATTATTTCAATACTTATTATAGTGTGTTAAACCAGTTTTGCCTCACAGTGTTTGCGTAGCCCACATTATAAAAACGAAACCCCCCAAATATACCATGCACGAAATAGTCACGTAGTACAAATATGTCAAATTAATAGATTATAGAGACACATATGAAAAGGGCATCAGAACATCAGACTATCTGATATATTTCAAAAGTTCACAATTTCAAACATCACTACATTCGACTTTAAATACCATATAATTTATTCTCAAAGTAGGCCTAAGCCTGCTATGATAAGCAGCTCTTGACAGGATGGCATAGGTGAACTTGAACAAAATAGGATTGTACGTATACGGCCTTGCGATAGCAAGAATGAGTGTTGTTTGTCTTGTGTACGCCTGTATTTTCCAGCTAGATCTGAGTGATGTACAGTTTACGTGGATACGAGTCGTGGACCGTCGGAAGAGGGAACAAATTCACTGACAATTTCAGAATGCGATGCTGACGATGAAACGATGACGTCAGTCCTTGTTTTATAAATCAATCAAGCATTCCAACTACAAGCGTGAACCCCAAACAGAAGCTATCTTACTTATGCGTGCATATAGAGACAGCAAGAAAACAGCAGTAAAGATCGCAGAGGAAGAGAGGAAGGCCACACGTGAGATGGATGAGATCAGGGATATAACTAAAATGTTACCAAAACTGGGGGATCTTAGTTACGAAATACGCCTAAAAATGTGGTTTAACAACACTAGAGACCAGGAATTTGAGAGGAGATTAGATAGAAGTGTTTAAAATATTGAATGGTTATGAAAATATTGATAATTTTTTTTTTAGTTAAGAAAGATAGAAGGACCAGAGGACATGAAGTTACATTAGTAAAGGAGCAGTGTAGATTATATATATATAAGAAATTCTCACAAAGGACTCTAAATTATTGGAACAGATTATCTCCTGATTGTGTTGGTGCTAGTAGCGTGATTATTTAAAAAAATAAAATCGACACATACCTAAAAAGGGCGGGATACACGTAGATAAAAAGTATTGGCTTCCTTGTCCATCTGTCATCTAGAGTTAAGTTTCTGGATGGCAATCTTGTTAAATCGTGTCAAACAGAGAACACAAAGAGAGGAAGACCATGCACGAGATGGACGAGATCAGGGATATAACAGAGAACACAAAGAGAGGAAGACCATGCACGAGATGGACGAGATCAGGGGTATAACAGAGAACACAAAGAGAGGAAGACCATGCACGAGATGGACGAGATCAGGGGTGTAACAGAGAACACAAAGAGAGGAAGACCATGCACGAGATGTATGAGATCAGGGATATAACAGAGAACTCAAAGAGGGGAAGACCATGCACGAGATGGACGGGATCAGGGATATAACAGAGAACACAAAGAGAGGAAGACCATGCACGAGATGGACGGGATCAGGGATATAACAGAGAACACAAAGAGAGGAAGACCATGCACGAGATGGACGGGATCAGGGATATAACAGAGAACACAAAGAGAGGAAGACCACGCATGAGATGGATGAGATCAGGGGTATAACAGAGAAGACAAAGAGAGGAAGACCACGCATGAGATCAGGGATATAACAGAGAACACAAAGAGAGGAAGACCATGCATGAGATGGATGAGATCAGGGGTATAACAGAGAAGACAAAGAGAGGAAGACCACGCATGAGATGGATGAGATCAGGGATATAACAGAGAACACAAAGAGAGGAAGACCACGCATGAAACGTCAAGAGAGTTGGAATAGCTGAATCGAAATTGGCTGTGGTTTAGAAAGACATTTTGGTTTACACCAAATTCTAAAGTCCCCCACCACATTCTGTGGTTGCCTTCGTTGTAGTTTTAAGCAATACGACCTGTTTTTACCGGTTTTTTAACCTGTGTTTTTACTAATTTAGGAATTGTAATTTTGGAGATAAAAACTGACACAATACATGTTTATCCTGTTCCTGTCATGGTTTTGCTGACTTGCGAGAGTTTACCTCCCCATTGGTCCTTTAGATGGTGATGTAGATAAAGATAATAATAGCTTACGAGCTTTTTAGGGTCGCGCCAGTAGGCCGAGTGAAGAGCCGATGGAGGTAGACCCCCCCCCCCCCCCCTACAGGGGTCCACCTTCACAAGCTCTAACACAATGACGTGAGATGGGAGAACATAGTATATTAAGTGGTCGTGGTGAGTTGCACTCCTGGGACACTGGATCCAGTGTTACAGGATATATCTTGCTGTTCAAGAGTTTTTCAGTAAGTATGTGCGAGAGTCTACACATATGGAAACAATTTAAAATAAATTTTTTGTTTTGTTTTACTCCCTGGTGGGAGTGTGGGCCGATCCCGGAGGTACTGCAATACCGGGCCAACCCGTGGAGAAGTCGGAGCAAGCTCCTGCATCTTCTCCCAGTTCCAAAAATCAGTTTAATATCGAAGTTCCCCAGTGGGGAACGTATCAGATATTAAGCTGATAAGAACAGATACTACACTTTGATCTTAGCCAAAAGGCCGAGAAGCGATAACTAGCAATGCCCATTTCTGAGTCACCCCTTTGTCACAAGACTGGTGAAATTGTGGTTTTCCCACGGTCTTTTGATGACGTTTGTCGATTTTATTTATTATGCCTTAAAGGTTTGACATTTGTATTAATAAAATCTACAAACAACAAGTTATCTTAGATGTTTCACTACATATAACAATTATCTATATTTGACAATTAAGTAGCAAAACACCCCGAAATAATTGACCTACATGGAACAACCTACAAGCGTATTCTCAAGACTGGTGAATTTGTGGTTTCCCACCGTCTTTTGTTGTGGTTTGTTGATTTCATTTATTAAACCTTAAATGATTGATATTTGTAATCACAAAACTGCAAACTATCACGTTATTTTAGACGTTTCGTTACACATGAAATTATCTATATTTGGCAATCAGATAGCAAAATACCGCTAAATAGTTAACCAGTTCGGACCAAGTTACAGGGATATTCCCAAAATATAGATTGTATACACGACGTGAAATTAGTGATGCTTAGCGGTGGGGATTTAACAGCGGGTATATGTAGGTCAATTTAAATAAACGTTTCAGGTGATTTGTTAAGAGTTACAGAGTTCTGAGGATAAACGAGATCGATTGTGTGCACCAGCACGTATGATAATTTGAGAACACCCCTCATTCTTAGTCAGACGACTGTGCAATATGTTATCCGCTATGTGGCGCCACCATATCCCAAATAGCCATTCTTCTGACTAGAGTATGCGCGGACTATACGATAGATGGCGAGGTACAGTCTGGCGTCTGTAGTTGTCTTGTTTTTGTTGTCGAAACAGGCAAACTGGCTAGCTGGATCATCGCATTATCATTTGATAGCTGGTGATGTAGGGATTTTTTGCTGTTTTACTTCCCAAGAGATTTAGGTAACAATTGTAAGGTAGCTTAGATCTGGTAACATTTATGTGCAATTGTACAGGTACTGTACTTAACAAGTATTTAATAAGATTGCCACCCAGAGAATTAACTCTAGACGGCACGTGGACAAGGAAGCCTTTTGGCTTATCGAGATCGAGTCTAACTCATTTTATTTGTGTATCCCGCCCTTCCGAGGTACGTGTCATTTTTTTGGTAAAACATTCACGCCACTAGCACCCACACAATCAGCACATAATAATATTATGTTCCACTCATTTACAATCCTTTGTACAAATTAGAACTTTCTTATATCTTATCTACACTGCTCCTTTACTAATGTAACTTCATGTCCCCTGCTCTTTTCTATCTTTCTTAACTGAGAACAAATATTTGTCTCAGTATTTTCATAACCATTCAATATGTTAAACACTTCTAACTGATCTCCTCTCAATCTCCTGGTCTCTAGTGTCGTTAAACCACAATAAACACATATATCCCAGTGGCACACTGCTACAATTTACTAATGACTGGCTGTGTGTGTTATCTCACTAGACATATGTTGTATGAATACTCAACAGCTGCTTTGGTTAAATCAACGTCATAGTTAAGAATAGGACCTGATTAATTAACAAAACTTTCTAGGAACATTTTGTATGGATAATCTACAGTTAATTACTCATTTCTGTATAATAAACATCATATATCGTTTTATAACAACTATTTATTTTGTTTGTCAGTTGACAGTTACAAAGGAAGTACATGTTACTGCCCAATGTTACGTCATTGTTAAAGAAACACATTTAATGTACGCCAAACATAAATCTATGACTTGGCACACCAAATATCATCACAATGTACCAACACAAAACAAACTAAACAAGTTGCGAAAATGCCCAAATACTTCTGAGAACAGTGAATGTTGTATGGATACTATGGTTTTGTATGGATACTGTAAACCCGCACATTGGATACCCGACGTCCTACTGCATCAATATTCGTATAACTTGCTTAACCCATAACGAAATCAACGTAAACATATCAAGACTTCATAGTGAGCATACGAATCAGTACTATTCTTTGAATTATTCAAGGTCACACATATCTCACAGCAGCGACTCATTATCAAACATATCATAAACAAATAGCACCACTAATTTAACGTAATGTAATTGAAGACAGTGTGCAAGCGGCTGTATTAATGGACTAGTCCAATAAGTGGCGTTTGTTGTATGGATACACAATGTTGTATGGATACCATGTCACCCTACTGCAGCTAATGTATGGGCTATTCTCACCAGCAAACTTGCCTAGAGCACATAGAACATGACCAACACATCACTAGGCATATCAGTACATGCTCCACGCAGGCCGACTGTTCCCGTTGTTGTCTGGTATTTTCTTCTTCTTCATGTTGGGCAGCCACCATCCAAAGAACAGAGTCTGCTCAGAGATTATGCTACACTTTGGGGTTTGCTGTGCTTACTAAAATGATACGTGGTGAACTGGTAAAGCGGATTAATAAATAAATAATAAAACAATTAAGAATTAAAAATAAATAAATCTGAAACATATATAACAAGTATGTAAAAAGCCCTGAGTATGTTTAAGCAAGGCAAGAGGAGAAGTGAAAAACGTGGACGATGGGTTAACTACTTGGAGTATCCGGCCAGACCAATCCGGCTGCCGTAGCAGTCACCGGGGTTAAACCCCGACAGGCACAGCTCCAACCTCCACTTACTTTCGTTAAGTTATAGTTTGATACACGCTAGTACAGCTTTCCCGATACCAGTTAGTTTTGATAACGTGTCATACTGGTGCTTTGTTCTGACCTTGACGTGTTTATATGGCCAGCAAGGATCCCACACACAGGGCGTCTGTTACTTATACAGATCACATATCTGAAGAAGAAAAAAATAACAACAATTGTCAAACAAATTTGAATAACACACAAATGGCTATGCACAGAAAGTTAGAATAGTTCATTATCTAAATAAAACATTTGAATTGTATAAATTAGCATTTGGGTTTTAGTTTTTTTATTCATTTAAACTGTTGCTGTTTTACGAGTTATTTTTCTATTAAAACCCCTTACCGCACTTAAATATAGATATTTTTTTCAATCATGAAATATCATTAGTTTTATAAGATTAACTTCATACAATACATTGTTAGTGAAATTGATCAGCTTTAAAAAAATATTCTCGTGTCCTGTGATCCGTTAGGTGGGAATTCGTATTGTTGATTTCAACTCATATGTTCTGTGTTTGTAAAAGTAAAAAGGTAAGTTTTTATTACAGCGCATTATCCAGTCCTCAGGACTGCTCAAAGCGCTTTACACGTTACTCCCTGGCAGACTTGTTCAATCGACCACCATATCGACTTCTCTGTGAAGCATTCAGCCACGCTGCAAATAATGCGCAAACACTATTCATACACAAATATCCACCATTGTTCAGGTACTCATTCGTAAATGTCCGAAGCTCTTACGCTGTGCTACTGCGCTCCACCATTAATTTATAACATTAATCCCGTGTCCTGCAAACGCAGCTTGTGTTTCCAAGGACAATAATACGTTTCTGTGCTTGATCTAATCAGGAAAGAAAAATCATTTGCAAAGGATGTGTCTACAATCGTCTTGACTTTTTCTGCGGGACTGTCTTTGTTGAATCCATATTAAGTGGCCTTTTCTTTTGGCTTGACGCAACCAATATTCTACAGGAATAAACCGCAAGGGGGTCAACGTCACTTCCTGTAGAAGTCCTTCTTTGATCTAAAACTCATATGTTTCTGCGATTGGTGAAATACACTTAGCATATCCTTTTCCGATAATGTGTTATTATGGTTGTTGCAAACTCACAACCATGTGAAGTAGATGTACCCGTACGTCACATCAACATATTATGCATGTTGGTTTATGGTGTTTAACATAACTGATAACGTTAACCAAATAACCTACAAATGATTCTCGTGAGATATATGTTTGTAACGGTAAACTATCTGTTCTCCGTTTGTGATTGCGATTGCGTTTTGATCATGTTGGCATATATCCGACACTGGATATCGTACATTATCCAACTACGACTATGGTCTACATTCAGTGTTGGTTTCTCCTTTCACCTTTTCACATTTCCTTTGTCGTTGTTGATATTCAGTTGGTCTGATGGTCCTCACGTTGTCTGGCTTCCGTGCTGTGTGACCCGCCCATCTCCTCTTTGGTTTCAGTGTTTCATGTTGATCGTTATTAAACCTCCCGGAATACGCGCGACCCTGGGCTGCTGAAAGGAACAAAGCCTGTAATTAAATAAAACGCCATGTGGAATCGCCGTATACATTATCAACGTCGGCGATGTACCACGGATTATTGGATTTAAAAGTGTACTTGATTTATGACTCATGTTGACCTGTCGAGTGCATGTTTCATAACAAATATTGAGGATGGAACATATCAAAGTTGCCTAAATAAACGAATATATCGAACATATATTGTGGATAGTATATAGCAAAATGCTGCCTAAGTCAAAGGAATAATGCAAAGTTCTCAAAAAAAGGAAATCGATAGAGATTGATGTATGGAAAATGTACTTAAAATTGAAATAAATTACAATTAGATTTTCAAATTAATAGGACCACATAAAATAAATGCATGGAAACGCACACGAAGTTGTTATTTAGCGATAGAACGATACGTTGATGGTCAGATACATGGTTTAGAAATTGTTAAGTGCTATAACACGTTAAATTAAAAACAAATAATTAATTTATTAATTATTCACAAGGAGAAAGTGTTTATTGAAACTATATTGAAAGAAAGAACGCGAGATAACCAAGATGGCGTGTTCGTAACCAACATCGCAACCTACACTGCGTGACTAATGCACAAGACACAAACGTAACAACACATCAAATAGTCTTCCAAGAATATTGTCTGTATGGTAGACCCGTAGGAGGAATTCTGTGTATTGTAGGTCAGGAGTTAACTAAACAATTGCTACGAAATGGTTATTTATCATGTACACAGTCACCGCGCGCTGATACATCGTCTAATTGCATTACTCGAGAGTTAAACTGTTAATCATTTCCTAGAATCGTTACATTTATTTTGTATATTTTTAAACAAAGAATTTCCCGAATGACGTACATGACACCAACAAAATCAGCGAACATTGCAGTTAAGAAAAAAATAATAATAAGCGTCCTTGGCAAGTGTAAGAACAGTGCAATACGTAAGTAGTATATTATATACTACTTACGTACGTCAATGACGTCACTCAACTGTTGCAACTGAGCAGCATCAAATTCAGTTCTGAACAAAACGTGGTGATGAACACAAGTCTACAGGTCAATGTGTTTGTTGGTCGTTGTTTGTTCGTTCGGTGATGTGTGAGAGATGACGTCACGAGAGGAAGAGCAACAGCACGTGTAGGTGTTGCACGGCACACCGCAGAAATGTAAATAACGGAGAAACATCAAAACAACTGGTTAACATTTAACACAACGACGAAAATGTGATCCATTAATTGCCGTTTAAATAACCACGCACGAAGAACAACATGATAAATAATAATCCTGGAGGTAAATCAGACCATACTTTCTATTGTAATTATCAAACGTTTCACCCAAGCACGCACGCATGCACGCACGTTTACTGCCCACACTACCACATAAACACACGTTTTGACGAGAAGTTGTAACGACTGCATCTGCCAAAAATGTTCCCAAGTTACATAATGAAACTGTACCACTATCACCGATTCAACGCCGATAAATGTTTACACAAGATCGCTTCATTAACACGCCGTTTCTTAATGGCGGATTAACCATGATGATCCCCGGGGACGGTTCGCTGTCACGATGGGGCTGGTATTGATCAGGACTGATGTTGCTTTCAAGTTAATTAACGCAGTTTCAATATGAATAAGATAATAGCTAAAGCACATACATCGAGTAACAATAAACGGAGTGGTCCACGTCTGTAAACGGTGTCGCGCTTACATTTATCCGGGCGTTAAATTTTATTCGGGTGATGTTTATGTGCATACATAAGGCATAATATTTGGCACCAGTAGATCACGTAGTGATAAATAATATTCAGTAGTTAAATGTTTCGTTTGTTATCGTAATACGAACGTTATAGTTAGAGTACATAATTTATAATTTGTTGTTTCAGATTTGTGACCAAGTAGAAGAGTAAGTCACGTGACGTGTGCATGGACAGGAAACTGTTTTACGACATAAATTGTTTATGTATGTGGGAAGCAAGCATTTTATAATTTAAATATATATATATATAGACATATATGTAATTATGTATATACATATAAACATACATAACGCCAGGATAAATGAAAACGCGACAGTCGTAGCTGGTGCTAAATACATTCCCCTAGATACGCGCACGCGCAGAAACGTCGCCCGGATATTATTTAATGTAAGCGCGACAACGGTATTACTATCTCTGCAGTCAACAACGAAGATCATGAGCACAGCCTGAATTTGACACCCGTCCGCCGTACTGTAAACATGGTGTGTCCTATCTCTAATTGTGTTCTTTGATGCTCATAACTGTAGAACGTGATTATTCATCTATTTAGTTATACGCGCAGACGGTGTACAAATAGTCATTTCTATTAATATAACCGACATGACTGACATTGCTCGCAAGATTGGTGACTTGCGAAAATGTAACTGGCCTTATGCTGTAGTATACAAACTTCCATAAATTCTAACACGCTGGCCACATGTAAATAGTTTTCAGTTGACATGGCCCGCGAGATACTCTACAAGAATTGGACAAAATCAAATAGGAATTGATAACATTGATTTGTTGATTACGCCACTGTATACTTCAGGACGACCTGTTAAGTCAAGAACTACAGTCGCGCCGGCGATCTGTATCGCCGAATGATCAGTTCTTAACCAGTTTCATTGGCTCAGCCAGTGAGCGATTCTGGAGAGAACTATACCCCACGTGGTGAATTTTCTCCAAGGATTCGGTGGTCTGGTCGCTCGACTGGACCATTCGAAGCTTAAAACTCGGGTTTACGTTTTGACATACATGTTTCCATAGGCGGAGCCGGGGAGGGCCTGGGGGCACGTGCCCCTCTAGACCTTTTGAATTTGGCCGTGCTATGCCTGCGCTAGAGAGGCCTGCCTCATGGATCTCTGAATGTGCCCCAATTGCGTGCCGCCCGCCAGACCTTTGAAATGTGCACCAATTTTGACGAGTCTCGTGGAGTCCAATTGAAGGTTTTTGGTGAGATTGTGAAATTAGCCGGTACAATTTTTCAACAGCATCCCTCCCATCCGCCGTCTTTCGATGTCATGAATCATGATTCGACAGCGCGTCGGCGGGATGGTGCTGAAGCTCAGGCGAAAAATCTTCAATAGCACCACCCCGCCCCCGTCTTCCGTTGTCAGAATCCGTCAGCGGAATCGTGTTGAAGCTCTGGTTCAATACGAATTTTGTTCTGCCGCCAGTGGAGGTTTTGGCGAACCTCAATGGGGGTGCAACTGAACATTCTGAGCCCCACATTAGACTAGCATCTCTGGATCCGCCTCTGGTTTTTGACATTTGAACAAGTCGAATTCGCTGTTTCAGCGAAAACAACACTTCTTTCCCATCTATACGAATCAGCGTAGGGTTTAAACGGCAAGCACTCGCTTTGAACAAATCATGCCGAGAACGGCAACTTTCTGTATTTCAAGTTCTCCACAATATTTGAGCCTCTGAATGCAATAGTGGGCAAAGTGAACTTTTTACGTTTTTTTCAGGAGAAGCCTTCGGAGTTCAGAGGCTGTAATAAAATCATTGTAAATCAAATGTTAGTGACAACAGTATTGTTGAATAATGTCACAAGAGTTATGTATCGACCCAAATTATCATGTTGCTCATATTTTGGCATCTTACCAGATACACGGATTTTTTTATCGGGACCTTGAAAAAGGGCAACGCATTGGAGTTTCTATCCTTCAGTGCAATAGTGGTCTACACGCTAAAACCATCAAATCGGACGATTTTCTAAAACATGGTCAGTAAAATGCGAACATATAAATGCAGTGATGTCTATAATAGATAATACATACTATCACATGTTTGTCTACATTTAATACGCCAGTGCGTTGGTTCCGTCATACAACGTCATCCCATGCATATTCATGTTTAAAAATGGTGCGTCAAAGCGCACTTTTGAAGTCCAAATAACGACCCGGTTTAATTTATACATGAATGATTTGAGTTTGCTACTGATGAAGCTACCCATCGGAAGCTATTGTGACAACTGTTAATCGCCTCATGTAAGCTGAGGACATTGTACTACTTGCTCCATCGGCTAAAGGGTTGCAAAGACTGCTAGATGTATCATACAATTATGGATGTGACAATGACAATGTTTTATGACAGAAGAAAAACCGGTTTTGACGTAGCTCTTAAGCTTGGTGATGCAGTTCTGAATACAACGAAAGCATAGCAATATCTTGGCCATATAATCTGTGATGATATGTCGGATGAAAGAAAGGAGTCTGTATAGCAGATGCTATATTCTACTCAGGAAATGTCACTTTAGTTCAGTGAAGGTGAAGAACAAACTGTTCGCATCCTACTGTAGTAATGCGTATTGATGGTTCTTATGGGCTAATTATAGAAAAGCCGCTATGCAGGACTTTACTGTTTCCTATAATAATGCATTTATAATTATGCACAACCAATCTACGAGGAGTAGTGCTAGCCCAATGTTTACACAGCGATGTTTATAACACCTCTGCATTAGGCAGGAAGTGGATTAGTGCAATATATACACTATAAGTTAAACTATCAATCATACAAACATATGCACCAACAAATGAAACAAGTGACGAAGAGAAAGACCAGTTCTATGAACAGTTGCAGTCAGTTGTGGGCAGTGTACATAAACATGACATGCTCATGGTAATGGGGGACCTAAATGCCAAAGTTGGAGAAGAAAATGAGGGCTACGAAGACATAATGGGAAGCCATGGAATTGGTGATAGAAACGAAAATGGAGAAAGACTAATTGACTTCTGTGGATTAAACAACCTTGTGGTAACAGGAACCATATTTCCACACCGACGCATCCATAAGCAGACTTGGACATCTCCAGGAGGGCGAACCAAAAACCAAATTGACCATGTGCTAGTGAGCAGGCAGCACAGAACATCAGTTATGGACACTAGAGTGATGAGGGGGGCAGACATTGCGAGTGACCATCAGTTAGTGCGCTCGAAGATCAGGCTGAAGCTAAAGAGGAAGCAAAAGACCAGTGAGAACAGAAAGAAATTCGACACAATCAAGCTGCAACAACCAACCATAAAAATGCAATTCTCATTGAAGCTACGGAACAGATATGATGTACTACAGGACTACGCCGAGACAGATAATGACATTGTTGAGAGAAAATGGCAAGAATTCGAGGTGGCCTACAAAGAAACAGCCAAAGAAGTACTGGGCTACAAAAAGAGAGGACAAAAACCATGGATCAGCAAAGGGTCATGGGAACTGGTAGAAGACAGGAAACGACTAAAGAACAACATGGAACAAGCAAAGTCAGAAAGGATAAAGCAGAGCTACAAGGATAAGTATCAACAAAAAGACAAAGACGTAAAGAAAAACATGAGACAAGATAAAAGAAAGTGGGTAGACAACCTGGCTGCAGAAGCAGAGAAAGCAGCCGGGAATGGAAGGATGAAAGAAGTCTACAACATCACAAAGACACTTAGTAACGACAAACACAAAACAGCGAATGCAGTAAAAGACAAATCTGGAAACCTAATAACTGAAGGACCAGCCAAGCGGACAAGATGGAAGGAGCATTTTGAAGAAGTCCTTAATAGACCTATGCCCGATGACCCCGTTATAGATATTGAATTAGATCCAATCATAGATGAAATCAGCACAGACTCTATAACAAAAACAGAGATTAGATCAGCACTGAGGAAGCTAAAGAATGGGAAAGCTGCAGGTAAAGATGACATTACAGCAGAATTGTTGAAAGCAGACATGGCGACAACAGAGAATTGGCTTCTAAGCTTATTCAAAACAATTTGGGAACAAGAAAAAGTACCAAAGACGTGGAAACAAGGACTGATTGTTAAAATACCAAAGAAAGGTAACCTTACAGAGTGCGGAAACTGGAGAGGTATTACTCTAACATCTGTCCCTAGTAAAGTGTTCGGAAGAGTGATAATAGACAGAATAAGAGATGGAATTGACAACAAGTTGAGAGATGAACAAGCAGGTTTCAGAAGAGGACGAAGCACAGTTGAGCAGATATTCATCCTTCGAAACATAATAGAACAGGTAGTGGAATGGCAAGCAACGCTATATGTAACTTTTGTAGACTTCGAAAAGGCATTTGACTCTGTACACCAAGAGAGCCTTTGGGAAATCATGGCGAGCTATGGAATCCCATACAAGATAATCAGAATGGTCCAGATTTTGTACGAGGACAGTGAATGTGCAGTGTTAGATGAAGGTGAACAATCTGAGTGGTTCAAGGTAAAAACTGGAGTTAAGCAAGGAGACGTAATGTCCGGATTTCTTTTCTTGATGATAATCGACTGGATAATGAGGAAAACAACTGAAGAAAACAACACAGGGATAAGATGGAGATTCATGTCAAAACTTGAAGACTTGGACTTTGCAGATGACATTGCGCTTATGTCATCAAGTTACAGACACATGCAAGCAAAGGCAACAAAAACGAATGCATTCGCATCAAAAACTGGCCTAAAAATCAATAAAAAGAAAACTGAAGTACTGAGGATCAACAGCAAATGCAACAACAGAATAGAGATTGATGATCAACAACTAAATGAAGTAGAGAAATATACATACCTGGGCGCAAACGTCAGCAAGCAAGGAGGAGGGGATGACGATATTAACAACAGAATACGAAAAGCAAGGACATCATTCATGAAACTCAAGCAGATATGGAACTCAAATGTGTACACATTAAAAACTAAACTCAGATTATACAATACTCTGGTCAAATCAGTGTTACTGTATGGATGTGAAACATGGAAAGTAAACAAATGCGACAACAAAAAACTTGACATTTTCCATTTCAACTGTCTCAGAAGAATTTAAAAAATTAGATGGCCAGTAATAATTTCGAACAAAGACATTGAGAACATAACAGCAGAAGAGAAGATCAGCACAGAAGTAAAGAGAAGAAGGTGGAATTGGATCGGGCATGTGCTGAGAAAAAAGGCCCAAAACCACTGCCTGACAGCACTGACATGGACGCCGGAAGGAACAAGAAAAGTTGGTCGACAAAAAACAACGTGGAGAACCACAGTGGAAAAAGAACGGAAGCAACTGGGCTGGGCAACATGGAGCAAAGCCAGACACATAGCCGTTGACAGGGCGAGGTGGCGGAGTCGCACAGCAGCCTTATGGGCCACAAGGCCCGAAGAGGATAGGTAAGGTAATACACTATAATATACTTTTTATTTTTACTTTTTTACCATGGACATAATGCATATTACATGTATGCTTTTTTGTCTGAAATAAAGATTGATTGACTAGACAAATACCACATTCTGGCATAGTTTTGCTGGCTGGCCATGTGGCCTGTCTTCGTGGGTGCGGCCATCTTGGATTATGCATTTGGCTCACTCTTGCTCAAGTAAACAAGGCTTATTATGAGTGCAATAATGTACTGCCCAGTATAGAGCAAAAATGGAACTATATCTTGATTTAGAGCATTATTGAACTGAAAGATATTTCTTACCTCTATTCATTTCTGAACCTAAATAAAAATGATAAAAATACACTTAGCCCACTATTGCACTCAGTGGCTCATTTCTGCGACGGATCGATGACGTGTATAGAGCTTCGTTGCAAATCCGTTTACTGCAAAGCTGCTAAAACGAACATGGTTCCTTTACGAGTGAGTGAAAACGTTGTTTTTTCGATAAGCTTGCATGTTAAAGCAAATTATAGTTTCTGATAAAACATCATTGTACTGTTGGTGACGGAAGCCGGACTGCAGCAAAAGAAGGGACCACGCAAACGTTAAATGTCGAGTTGTTGTCCTTCGCAATCTGTTTTCGATCACCATCTATGATGTTCCTTTGTGAATTGTCTTGCTTTTCCTATTTTTGCAGTTGTCTGGACACAAAATATGGCCTTGAGCACGTGAGCTCGCGATCAATTTTGCTAACAATTTTTATTACGTCTGTGCGGGTTTGATGTATGCGATCATCCGTTCATATGTCTGTCACAGCAAAAAACCGCAAGTTATTCTCTTAATTAGGACCAGACAAATGAACGGCACAGCAAAATATCAATGATATATTCCAAAGGAGCCGGTAACTCACCAGCAGTATTGGTTACCAACGGAAAGTTCGTCATTCTCGTTTCGTCCGTGTGGTCGTCGACCCTCTTAACACAATTCCTTTAATCACAGCAATACTAATTTACCTGGTTAGAGACTTTCGCCCTTCTTCTCAAGATGGCTTCATCAAGACCACTGGCGTCATTGTAAGATGACGTCATCGTGTACCATGACGTCATCTGACCGGGATATCAGACATACTCTGATCATATATGACGCTATATTGAGGGTAAAGGCGAGTGTCTTGACAGGGATTTATTTTTGACACGATAAAAAAATAAATTAAATAAAGCAAACTATCGTGAATAGTGATCAGTTATCTACGTCAACCTCTCTCATCTTGTTTTTATAATCTACTAACGTTCTATGTCAACGTTTCGTCTTGTTTTATTGTCTCCTATGTTACCTATTCTCATCTCGTCTATTTAGCAATTATTATCTTGTTTATGCTCATTTCTGGGCAACAAATGCATTGTTCCATGTCAACTTTCTCTGTCAATTATTTCTCGTCCTTGCAGACACATCTTCATATTCGTTGTATAGAAAAACCATTTCCGAGCCAGAAGTAATACACATGCAGGCATTGCTGAATGACAAATTCATGCTAAGGAAATGTTGTCAAAAATCAAACACATTTTCTTTGTTTTTTCTTTTATCATTAAACAAATTATGCGAATTACCAAACGTCAGTAATCGTTGGCTATTCGTTTTCTTTCCATTATATACGATATTTTATTATAAAAAAGTCTTCATTTATTAAGCTTTCTTTCAATTTGTATGATAACCATTGACGTCATGCTCTCGGTGTTTTTGTTTTATGCATCCGTCATTCGACAACTTCAAAAAACATTAATTTCTTAAGTTATATTCTAACCATGCTTTTGTGTTCCTCTGATCACACCTTGAAGCTCGCAAAATACTTAAACTTCAAACTACAGTCCTGCACTCGCGTGCACTCTTAGTACAATGCCCGTTTTATGACAACGCAAACACTTGTTGACTCTGTTATTGGGACAATACAACCACGTTATGGTCCAACACAAGATCATGGTATTTAAAAAAATTAAAATCCCGTTATTCAAGACAAGTATTGAAAAAGAAAACCCCGTTGCGACTTTCCAAAAACCCGTTCCAATAACGGGACGACACGTCTCTGGGTAAGGGCTTCCGTCAGATAAAATCTACTAGTCCCCGTTTTGCTATGTTCCGCATCTACATCCTGTACGTGTTTACATGTTCTTTTTGTCCCTCGTACTCCAGCTAGCCACTTACACTCGACACAGCTGTCACTCGCGTACTATATAGCCTATTTTACACCCATCCAAGAAGCAAAAACCAAGGAGAGCTGTTATCACCATTACAATATGATATCGATAACTCGTTTCCACTTCCCAATTATTTTTTTCTGTCGCCAATTGCGAACCTATCTCCATTCAAATCGTTCGCTGAAAAAAGTAAGTAACTCTGAATAACTATCACGGTGTTTTTTAATATTTCGCCAACTGGTAGATCAAAGACGAATAGTCAATGGAAGCGATTAACGCTTCGCAGAAGATGCACTTGCAATGCCCCCAAAATAGAATAGTACTGTCAACTTAGAACAAATAAAGATAAGACAAAGTCATGTCAACTTTATTTGATATAATGTAGAACCTATGCGGGTGTGGGTCCGGAGTTTTTTTAAATAGAGTGTTCTCAGGTGGCTTCTGGAGGCATTTTAGTAGTGATGTTTGGTTCAAATATGTTCAAATCTTAACCAATTTGTTGCTGTCGATTTTTGTTTATGTCTGATCAGTGAGTATATTTGTTTATGTCTGCTCAGTGAGTATATTTGTTTATGTCTGATCAGTGAGTATATTTGTTTATGTCTGATCAGTGAGTATATTTGTTTATGTCTGATCAGTGAGTATATTTGTTTATGTCTGATCAGTGAGTATATTTGTTTATGTCTGATCAGTGAGTATATTTGTTTATGTCTGCTCAGTGAGTATATTTGTTTATGTCTGATCAGTGTGTATATTTGTTTATGTCTGCTCAGTGAGTATATTTGTTTATGTCTGCTCAGTGAGTATATTTGTTTATGTCTGCTCAGTGAGTATATTTGTTAATCTTAACATAAACATTCAATAAACTATGTATTCAGCATAAACAATGTTTACTTATCGACAGGTTTACAACAACTAGCTTATCAACTAAAATATCACATTTAGAAAACATAATTATATAAACAACAATGTAAAACATGGAAAATTAATAAACGACATATAATAAAATATTACATCCTTCCTTCCAATCTGTGCTATATTCAAACTTTATCAACAACAAAAACATAATAAAACCATATGGAGATTAGATACTGTTCACTGACCAGTCCTGCGTGACAGGCGTCACACTGTCAACTTGTAACGTTTGCCTTTCATCGACACTTGCACTCGTCGTCGTACGAGAAACTCAAGACCCAGCTGCAGTCCTTTGTAGCGTCTGATATTCCTTGAAATTGAACATTCCCGTTGTTGTAGTTTACCCAAAATTTTAATGACAACGCCACGCGTCTAATAGATTGAGCGACAATACCGGACAATGATGTGGGTTCCGGATGTATGAGATCTCGTTAACTCTCACATCAAAACGAACCGGAAACGAGAAACACTTGCGTCCCCGATTCCAACCTCTTGTTAGATGAAAACATTGCGAGACAACTTGGAAATTTCACGTAAAAGTTAGCAGGATTCCAGTAATAATTTGTCTTATATTAAAATAAACGCGAGGACTCTTTGTGGTCGTCCATGGCTGATTCTGGGCCGTCCACACTCAGTTTAGGCCGTCCATATGGACGGGTGGACAAGTCTCTGGCTAACTGACTGAGAAGGTGTAATGCCGACATTTTGGAATTCAGCAACCATTATTCCAAATACAATTGAAAACGATGTTTGACGTATATCGCCAATTCAGGCTAAGGTTTTTGAGCCTTTAGTGCTGAAGTGGGTCGATATTTATGTTAAACCCCAAATTGACGACAAGCAGCTCGGAGGTATTGCGGGAACTTATACCATAGACGCGCTGGTTGAAATGCTTCACAAATGGTATAAAGCCACTGATGTGACTACCAATATTGTAAGAGTGTTCGGGACCAAAATATTTGTTGGTTCATATCAACGATTTACATATACCATGCCCAATTTATAAATATGTTGATGATAGCACAACATTTGAAATATGTAACCAAAGAATGATATCTGATATACATGATTCTGCTGACATTATTCCGCATTGGTCTAGTAATAATGATATGCGCATCAATACGACCAGTATAAAATAAATTGTTATATGTTTCTGTAAGGATAGGACATTTGTGGAATATTTGCCATAAATATATAAATGGGACTGATATTTAAAGAGTTACTCAAGCAAACGTTCTCGGTGTAACTATATCTTCTTATCTAAATTGGAATGCACATGTACATGAAATAGTTTCAAAAGCATGCAAAATAATGTATATATGATCTATCAGTTGAAACGGGCTGGTATCAATAAAAATGACTTGGTTATAATTTATGTGTCTGTGATTAGACCAGTAGTGGAATGGCACACGGATTTGCATAAATACTTATCGGACAACGTCGAGATAATTAAAAAACGGTGTCGTAAAACAAAATATCTTGGTTATACGTACGAGGATGTTTTGTAAATGTGTCAACGTTGCACGATAGGCGCAATTACATATGTAAAGTGTCTTTGTGACCTGCCACAGCGAAGAGGGTATTAAGGTGCAAAATTAAGAAATTGAGTTTTTGCCTTTTTGGATTCCACATACCATAAGCTTTACAATGATACATCAATTGTTGAAATATATTCAGTAGTTTTTATTTATTGCTAAAAATGAAGCAAACTTTATAAAAGCGACGTTTCGAGAAAAATATGTTTAAATATTGGGCATTGTGAAAAAACAATGTCCATAGCAACAATACATTTAACATTGAGCTATATGCACCAAACTTTGTAGGTTTATTCTATGTATGCATCACAATGTGTTCACACAGTTTCAGTTCATGCATGCAGTGGGAAAATGTTTCCAATACTGACGCACGGAAAGGTGTCCTGTATGATAATTGCTGTATGTCATGTCCAGGACAAAGTGGATTAAGGGATTTAAAGGTTGTAAAACATAAGTGTATGTTACACTTAAAAGAGAAAGTCTACCGGTATCAAACTGGGAAAATACTAATATAGTTTTCATACGACGCACAGAAAATAGTCCAGTATGTAGGCTAAGTAGCATGTAATCCCAGCTGGTGAGTAGCTAACCATAACATGCATACAATTATTGAGAACTAATTTCACGAATTATTATATTAATTAAATTTAACCAATAATCAGTGTGGAAACGTTGCCCGCACAGCAACACGATTTATTTGTGTTCATCTAAAAATACTGTTAAAGTTCATTTCATTGGATGACAACCAACAATGTCATAATTATTCTAATTAGATTCTTGAAGAGTTACGCATTCCAGCAGTATGCGCTGAGCGATAATATGTCGAGTACTTCGTACTGCATTTGGCAAAGAAAAAAGGTCAATTTTTATCATACTGTGAATTGTTTTTAATTACTTTGTGATTATTTGTCGAGGAAAATAATCCACATACCAACAGGCTTGTTAACAAATGCAAACGCATTTAAATGCGCATTCAAATGCCTCCGTGAAATTGTAAATGCATGCCTTGGCTTAAGCATTTGCATTTCAATGCGATCCACAAACATTTGATTAGTCAAATGCACAATCAAATGCGAATCAAATGCATGCATAATTCTTTGAATATGCCTTAATTATTATTGTTAGATTCACTTTCACAAGTTCACAGCATGACATTGGAAGAACGTGCTCTGTAGTGAGCAGTATCCTCAGCAGATTATGAAATCATTGTGTGACTGAATCCACTTTCACAACGTGCTCTTTGGGAAAGTGTTCTGTAGTTAGCAGATTATGGAATCATTGTCTGACCTGTGAATCCACTTTCACAGCGTGCTCTTTGGGAAAATGCTCTGGAGCAGATTATGGAATCACTGTCTGACCTGTGAGATTGTGAAATCGCTTTCATACCCAGTCCTTTCAACAAGTAATATATAAGAAAGCTGCCACGTGTCAGTCATCATTCAGAGTTTTGTCGTTGAGGTGATCGACATGCCAAATCCAAGAGGTTCTCCTGTTTATGACCACTATGACGTGGCTGGTGTTTCACAGCAAAGTGCAAATACTGCCCTGTGAAGATGAAAGGCACTATCAATTCCACCACCAATCTTCGGAATCATATCAAGGTAAGAACGATTATGTAATATTAAAATCAGTTGGCAACAAGCCGTTCAGTATTCCTATTGACTGGGCCAGTGATCAACACTGATCAATGGCTGAACAGTCATGATGGCTTCAGAGATTACCTGTTCAATGAAACGATGCAGACAAATGACTGGCTTGTGCTGTGTTAGCACTGTTGGGGTGGGTTTGGGTGGCAGCTCATTAGGTGGAATAAACATTAGCAATGCCACCCCTAAACATTTACAGCGATACACAGAGTGATTAGTGGTACACTGGTAGCTGTAATTATCCACCAGGTTATCATCCCAGCAACCACAAGTGGACAGTTTGTTGTCTTGGGTTCCCTTTCCATTCTGGCTATCTGAATGATTAGCCTTTCATTCCTTGCCATAGTTCGCAGTAAACTGTCAATTGTCTATTCCTCCCTCCCATTTCCACCTGCGGAAACGTTATCTTTTTCTAACTAACGACTAATGGCCAGCAATAATCATCACTTGATGACATAGTGTGTGCGCGTGTGCGTGCGTGCGCGTGTGCGTGCGTGCGCGTGTGCGTGCGTGCGTGCGTGCGTGCGTGCGTGCGTGCGTGCGTGCGTGCGTGCGAAGTATATCTGTACTTTCGACTTCTATATTTTTCGTTACTTTTTATGTTCTAACTGCAGCGATGAAGCAGTTGCACGTGGCTTTTGGGGTCTCCCGGATTCGCCGGGAGTCTCTCGGAAATCGACCACATCTCCCGATCTCCCAGATTTTTATGCCAATGAAAGAAAGGAAATTCTGTATGGTCTGATAACGCAAGCGAGTTAATTGCAATCGGTCTGATCCTGAGCTAATTCTCATGAACGGGGACACCGGGCCAAGGCCGCTCGAACAAAAAGGGGGTTGTTTAAATCACGCCGACTAGACAACAACAACTGCCTAACTATAATCGTCTTGGGTCTTGCCTGTAGTTGACATTGCGTATAAGCTATATAGGACTAATACGACGAACACCGTAAACAGCGCTAGCGGCAGCGGGTTCCCTATGAACGCATGTGCCTAGCTAGAACATCAAATTATTCGACTTCTTCTTCTTTCTACCATACCTATAAAACCACAAACATTTTAGTTTATCTGTCCACGTGTAATTTGTTTAATGTAACATTAAATATATGTTAACATTGTTTCAGAACAAGTACCCATTTGTGCTGTTAGGCTCTACACCAAACAGAGCATCGACAAGTCCACAAGTTCAACTGGCAGTCACCGATTTCGCTGTGTCCAAGAAGAAGTAGGCTAGCGAAACTCGTTCATGGAAGATCCTATGTCCACGACTCTGAGGTGACATTGTTGTAAATCACTGTAAATCCTGTAGAATTCTGTAGAATATTCTACAATTTGTTGTGGTTTCTGTAGAAATCTATAGAACACTATAGAATATCCTACAGCATTTATGGCGTCTTTTATTTCTGTCGGATTCTATAGGATATTCTATAGTTTTCTCAAGATTTCTACAGAAAACTATATATTATCTATAAACCATAGAATTATATAGAATATTCTATAGAATCCTACAGAAATAAAAGACGCCATAAATGCTATAGGATATTCTATAGATTTCTACAGAAACCACAAAATTATAGAATATTCTATAGCATTTTCTATAGTTTTTTCTAAATTCGTTTTCTATACCAAATCGGTCATTCCGTCACCCCATATTGTTTGCGTATGTCAATTATTGTTTGAGGTACACAACGAGCATTGCTTTATTTTCTTATCAATTATTTTAGCCATGTAGTAAAGTTGCCTCGGCCCACTAGAGTAGATTTGCCCCTTTGTCGCTCATTTCGGTTTACAACTGCATTGCCATGGCCACGTGAATGACAGTTAATAAAAACAAGTATAATGCAACACAGACTGTTAAAATATACCCTAAATTAAATGACAATAGAATGCAAATATGTGATCGATGATATGTGTGTTTCAAGTTCAAACCGAAACGATGTGAACTTATTTTATTGTGGCCTTTTTACTTTTTTGTAATGCACATATAGCCAGCTAGGGACTAGTGTAGCCTGTAGGTATATAATTAACGTTTTTAGATATAAACATCAAGTCTATGCTAATGTCTGATGCCCAATGGCAATGCCAATGATTTAAACAACTATTTATTTTGATTCATAATAAAAATATTAACAATTTAGTTGTCTGTTTGACAATGTCAATGTTACTAAGCCTGATAATAGTGATATATAAAGGTAGATTACTGTCACAGTACTAGACCTACTTGCTAAAAAATATATGGGTACCAATTACTGTCAATAATGGGAACCGGTGGCCGAGTTGTAAAGCACCGGTCGAGGGAACTGGACTCGAATACAACTATCAGCCACCGTTAAAAAAAAAAACTTGGGCAATTTCGTTCTCATGAAAAAGACACTAGGCCATTGTTTCTAACTGTTGTCAGATGAAGTAAAATATCCCATGCATGGGATAAATGAGCTGATATAAATATTTGTGAAAATGCTCCATTTTTAGTCCTTTGGGACGAAGATTTATGTTGTATAATATAAGATTTATGATGTATAATACAAGCCGCATATATTGTGTTTTTATTGTGTTTTGTTCCATTTATTTCAGGTTGATGTCATCACTGAAACCCAAAAGCAAGATTTGTCCATTCTGACAGCAATGATACCAATGTAAATGGTACAGTGTTTGTGTGTATACATTCTGAATTATTGAATATTGTGATAACATATAATTATAATGTATATTGCAGTACAGAACTCAGAATCAATTTATTTGACCAATAAATACGGTACATGTGTGAGGTTTCAAGGCAAAGCGCAATGTATCAACACTCAATTATACGTTTTGTCCTCATAGTGTAAATATCATCTTAAAATTGACATGATATTGAATATCTCAATAATACAAAATCATAATGACCGATATCTAGACCCAAACTGTTTTTTTTTCCTGTCTTGGATAACCACCTGCTTTCTCGGTTCCTCTTGAAATTGACCATGTTTTCAATGTTTATTGACCTGTCATGGGCAACCACTCGTCTTGAAAGTCACCCAAGACAGGTTCTACTGTACATTTCAATTCTGCAATTTCGCCTAGGCAAATATGTCACCCGAGCTGCATGACGTTTATTGTATTTTGCCCTTAAACCCTTCCTATATATACTGTTGTTATGCACTGGTAATGATGCATGAGAGTATAAATACAGTGTGGTACGCCATGTTCAAAAATAATCGAAGAAACTTATTCAGCCATGCCAATTATGTTCAGTCAGAATGACTGACCCAACAACAGTTTCCAATCTAACATTCTAGAAGTGTAGAGAAAAACCCATCTTGCTTAGAGTCACTATGAACTGTTCACCCCTACTCTCGTGACACTATAATGCCAAGTGATTTCGGTTTTCTCTATCAACCACACATGTTTTCCTTGCTGTCTTTGTCAATATCAAATGGAATACCATGTTGTACCTGTATCAAAATACCATGTTGTACCTGTATGCAAATACCATGTTGTACCTGTTTCAAAATACCATGGTAGTATACCTGAGTACAATGTATAATTGTATATCAAGTCATTGGCATTGGAACAGGGAAGGAGGTGTTCTAAAAAAAACACCTTGAGGTTCTCCAGACATCTCGATCTGCACACCCTTGAGGCTCGCTGAAAAAAACCCACCTTAAGGCACTCGGAAAACCTAAATATGCACCAAAAGTGCACCCCCTTTCCCCAATATTGAGGGGTAATCCTATTTCCAGCCCCCATACACCACAAAATGCATACCCCTTCCTACATGTTGGGGAGCTAAGCTCCTAATCCACAAATGTTGGGGACTAAGCCCCCCCGGCAGGTTCCAATGCCTATGTAAGTAAAACAAGTATTACCATGTATAATTTGTTTCCTACACGGATGTTAATTGATGTATATTTTAGCAGTAATATATTTAAGGTCTCCAACAATATTTTCTTGCTATCTCTGTTGTGAATGTCATTGTGACATTGTAGTCTGTGCTATTTCAGATAATGGCTCATTAATGTACACGAGAATTTAAGGATTGATTTCTTGACATGGTTTATGCTCAGTAGTCAATTTGTTGTATTTATTATATACTTAATTGTTCATATTGCATTGTAATGTATACATATTATACATAAAGATTTGGTAAATGATTTGTGTCATTATTAGCATTGCTTGTGTTTATGTGCATATATGCTCAATAGACTTTATTTTGTATTTGTTTTATTTGGTCATTCAATCTGCTTGCTTAGAAAATTTCCTAGAAAACTATGCGCAAAAATCCTGTAGTTTTCTATAGAAAATCTATAGTTTTTTTGCTAAGGGGTTGGTTGCGTTCGATATAATTATTCTGAAAACGAGCCCAAGCTCGGCGAAACCTAGTCGACTTGTTGGCCATTTCGCATTCATTGTTTTGAATAAAATTGGATTCATGTGGAACCGTAAGATAACTGTTTGCTCCTCTATGATGTCTAACGTTTGTATTACATCGGAATATTGCACAGTAACTCATTCTGACGCTCGTTTAGACCCAAAAGCTATGCTCTGAATTCATGAAAAGGGTCAGCCTGATGCGAGTGTTGGTCATAGGTGACGTCACGATATCACGTGATTGCCTAGCTCATGACATTTTAATTTTCCGCGGGAATCGCAACACAGACGGGTTTAAAATCGAATTTATGCTACAAATGTATTTTTCTGTGAATTTATTTACGAGTACTTTTAATGGTATGTATGTAATTATTTTAACATAATTTCTTTACAATCCAACTGAAAAGTTGCCAATAATAAATTGATTCTGATTCTAATAACATGAAATGATTAGCGAAATAATGAAAAGCTAAACAAACTGGATAAAATAAGCTACAAGAACATATTAAATTAAACTAAATATATTGAATAATAATTATAATATCACATCATAATTATATGCCAGTCAGTAAGGTTTGCTCGAAACCCTACGGGGGCTTATGACATGGTTCGCGTGGAATACAATAATATAATATTTCCGCTTCATTACATCAACTACGCCGACTTGATGTTTTCCGTAATACATTACAGCGGATAATGTCAAAAGAGTGAAACTGGCAGAAATAACTCGTCAACGACAGAGTGCGACCAGTGCCAACGTCAGCAGCGTTTACTGATGTGTGTATTGACGCTGGAATGGGCAATAACCCGTGATTTAGAGACACCAAGTAAAGAAAGCTATACTAAATAACATAGATCTAAAACTATAGACATATCGCACAGAATGGAGTTGTAACAAACGGTCACTTGTAAGAAATTACATCATGAAACTATTGTAGAAACGTATAATACGTTTAATTGCTCACACATGTTTGATTGTTTGTTGTTCTTTGAATAAGGGATTTAGCAGTATTTTCAATATAAATGACAAATATTACGAATTATATAGAGGCAACGCATTGGTGACGCCATAGAAGTGTTATTATTAATATTATTTATATTACAAACACGTACGTATGTGGTGCCATTGTAAGATAGATTTCGACCCCCATGGTATCTTAACCCCCCGGTCACAATACTATAATAGTATCGTAACCTCCCATGTGGTAATTTGACCTCATATATTTCAGTCAGCATATGACGTTGCAATGCAGTTAAATATTGTTTTATGGAATACAACCTAATTGGATATATTTAAAACACCTTTTTTAAATGTTTCATACCTAATTTGCCTAGACTAAATTTGTCTCATCAGCTATATTGTTCTACTCCTCGTTGTTCTCTCTATAAAGAGTCGAGGCTAGTCCAACTACTGCTGCACTGCCCCAACACATCCAGTTGCACTTCGTCCAATGACCACCTTCTCCCTCCGCTCTTCTGCCTGTCTTACATCCCTCTTTACTCTGTCCTCGCATTCCTTTTCTTGTCGCCCTTCTCCATCCGCACCAACTGGCCTGCGCATGCCTTTCACTATTCTTCCCACTCAGTCATACGGCATCGTAACATCTTCTTTCAGCTCATTCATCACCCTTCTTTTCCCCGTCCTATTTCCTCCTTAGACCAAATTGTTCTTCAAACTTGAGGCTTCTGTACCACACAGGCATGCAGTGTCACACACTCTCTCTCCGGACATTCCATAGTAGAGCTGCATCAAAAATTAATAATATTTCGCAAATATATAGTGTTAAATTTACAGGGTGGGAACCATACTGTTATAACTGGGAATCATGTGATATGATGTGATAACCATAACAAGATAATCTATATCAAGTAAGGCTAATTATTGCGACAATGTTATGACTTATCTTGGTTTGCTTCTTAAATGTATTATTAAAATGCAATATGCAAAATATATTAGCAAAACAACCGTTTCATTGTTCATTGTATTTTATTTCAAGAAAACCAATTAACGTCAAGTACAGTTTAGCTCTTAATTGATTGATTGCACTCTATCAACATAAACTGTAGGCATGTGCAACACAGTTAGCTTAGTACATATGCGATGGTTTACAAAGAAGAACATAAAATTAAAAAAGTGAAAAAACATGCTGACATATAATAATCAACTGTTCACAGTTTGCAAAGTAATAATGTAACAATACCACCAATACCACAAATACCATAAATACCACAAATACCACAAATACCACTCATAAAACTTGTAATATAAAGTAGAAAATAAACCATTAAAATTCAAATAAATAAACCATTCCAAACACATGCGCAAAAATTTGCACAATTAAAATTTTCTGTTGTTGTATATTTTGGTGTACATATCTACACATAAACGATTAAAGTTAAGCTCTTTTGAACTGTTATTCGTATTCTACCAACACAAGCTCTGTGCAGGTGCAACAAAGTTAACACACTAGTGTTTTACACCTGAAAACTGGGCGTTATGCCCCGACTTTATAATACACACACACACACACACACATATATATATATATATATATATATATATATATATAGATTGATACATATAATTGTAATAATACCTTTGGAGTTAATTATTGTGTATTATTACATATTATAATAAAACGTAAATAGGTCTTAGACATTAGTTAATTTTATTGTCATCTTTAAATTAAATAAATTGCCACTGTTCTAGCATGACATTTTTATTGAAGTGCCTAGTTACCAGTTGCGAGAAAACGCAACATCATTGAGCGACGGGTATTACCCAAAGCTTTTATATACAAAATGTGTATTCGTACAGAGAAAACATACATATGAAGCGCTTTGCACCATGTCATTGTTGACGCCCATACGACCTTATGTGGGCGAACTGTGGCGTGCTTGGATGATTGTGAGCTTCTCTGCGGTCTGGATGACGCGCACTGCTCCGTGCTTTTGTGCTGATAATGAAGTGTGCCACTCACTTATACTTGGCGCACTTTCGACGAACGTTGGTCTTGGTGTTGACTGACGGACGCCATTTTCGGAACCCCGCTGAACTTGACAGGAACTTCGTAATCAACTGATATTCCTCGTCCTTCATTTCTACTTACGATTGAAATGCTTGTCGATCGACACGTGGATTTCAAAATATTGACGCATTGGCGGCGTATTGAAATAAATTTGCTGAAGTGGTATCGTCGCCGAAGTGGAACCGTTGCCGTCGAGACATGAACGTGCGCATTTTGGTTGTTTCGGAGCCTTGATTTATGTTTCGACCCTAATAAATTAATTATACACAAACGTCCATGGCAAAACTTTATATTTTTATATTTTTAGCACAAATACATGATACGAAACTTGTGGTTGAGATTGTATTTCACTAAAATACTGGAAAGACTAAGTATAATGGGCTGTTTTATTAATAAACATTATTCTCTACATATATAAGTTTTTGTTAAAAAAAAAAAAAATCAGTATGTATAATATATGTGTGTGGTTGACTTTATATTTTACTTGACTACTCGGGTGGAATAGTACACGGTCACCCAGTTGGGTTAGTGATAGTTAAATTAATATGGTATCAAGGTAAATTGTTGTGGTCATTATAAAAAGGACCTCTCTGAAACACATAATAACAGACTGTACTTTCCTCCGTTGAAGCCGGTTGCACATACAAAATGGTATCGAAGTATCTGCGGTTACACTTAGTGTTAGGGTTTGACTACACATGGGTGTAATGCTTCTTCCAGTCTCGACATGCTGCGATTGCGCAGTTGAGTATTTTATTGAAGTAATTTTATCGCATTGTATATGAATATTTGAATACTATCTCACTGTGATTTAATTCACTTCCTTCGTATGTAACTATTATATTGTATTAATCTTTTATATATAGCAATATTATTTATGAATGTCAACCACACAGAGAATTTCTCAATGGGGACAATAAACATATTATCTTAGCAATGAAGACAACTATAGCAAAATTATGTGCATGTTTTTGGAAGTATTTCATCAATAAGAGATTGGCTAGTACAACGTATATCTAAACACCTGAGAAAAAAGGAGAATTTGGTATCCAGTGCTGTGCAAACTGTGCAACATAAGCGTATTAATTGCAAGTATTACAAAAGATATTGGTAAAACTTGGTGTTAGAATAATTGGGGGTCAAAATATCACAAGGGGGTCACGATACTATAATAGTATTTCTGCCCCCCCCCCCCCGTAATAGTAATTCGACCGGGCGAGGGGTCAGTTTACTATGGAGTCATGATACTATGCTACAACGTGTTCAACACAGGTAAGGGACACTATTTGTTTGTTTAAGATGGGGTCAGTAGATTATCGTTTGTCACGATATGTTTCTAATGTCGACAACTGTAATATTACACCCACAAACGCGCACATGTGCACATGTACAGACACGCACACACGTACACACGCACACACGCACACACGCACACACGCACACACGCACACACGCACACACGCACACACGCACACACGCACACACGCACACACGCACACACGCACACACGCACACACGCACACAGACACACACGTACACACACACACACGCGCACGCGCGCACACACGCACGCACACACACACTCACTCACACACGCGCGCACACACACCGCACACACACACACACACACACACACACACACACACACACACACACACACACACACACACACACACACACACACACACACACACACACACACAAACAGACACCACATCACACCACACACACAGACACGCACACACCTCACCACACACGCACACACACACGCACACGCACACACAATCACACACACAGACACTCCACAAACACACACGAGCGCGCGCGCCCACATGCACATAAGCACGCACGTACGCTCACGGACACGCACGCGCACACGCACGCACACACATACAAGCACACGCACACATAAGCATACAGGCATACACGTGATAAGCCTAAACAAGCATACATGTTCTAGCATGTCTAATTAAACTAGAGATATATAATATATTACATACATCTCCCAGAAAGAAAAAGGACTGAGTAACGTTCAACGATGAGAAACGACCTTACGGAGCAATAAACTGGAGACATGTTTACACCAGCAACGATATGTTTAATACGTGTAATTCAATAAAGATATGTTTAATCAACTCGACATCAATAACCAATTCTGTCGTTTGTATAGGTCAGTATCGGTAATTAACCACACATTACTGTCAATTCCACTCTTTTGACCTTCCACGCACATGCACGCACATGCACGAACATGCACGCACATGCACGCAACCACCCACGCATGCACGCAGGTAGGTCATACGTCCATATATACAATTCCCCATGTATGTTTGTAGGTATGTATGTATATATGTATGCACGCAGGCACACACACGGAAACGAAGTCGCACACACACACGCATGCACACACGCGCACACGCGCACACACCCACACACATATGCACGCACGCACACAAACACGCCACCTCCCACTTGCGCCAGGCGTTGAATCAAGGACGATGATGAACCAGCGCACTGTGAAACATGGCGCTCTATAAATTGATTCCATTCGTCGCGTATAGATCACATTGTTTTCCCGCAGTCGTCCAACTAATGTTTCGCGATGTCAAATTAATCACCGCCAATGAAATTTGATAGGGCCCGCTACACACATGCTTGTAATAAGTCTTCTTCCCACAAGTGTTTCGTGGTTCCGAACCTAATTTTCGTAATTGTCACAAACCATTGCTTGAACACAAATACATCTATTCAGATCCGGATAAAGTAGCGGACGAGTACCGCAAGGAATCAGTCCATGGTCTCAATGAGATCATTGATACTATCTATTACAAGTGGGTGAGATCTCGACAGGGGCACAGTTGAGGAAAGTGCAAGCGTGTGCGTGCGCGTGTTACATAGGGAATGGAGGTCATGGTAACACTAGAGAGAGCGGGGGGAGAAAGAGAGAGAGAAAAAAAGAGAAAGAGAGAGAGATAGAGAGAGAGAGAGAGAGAGAGAGAGAGAGAGAGAGAGAGAGAGAGAGAGAGAGAGAGAGAGGAGAGGAGAGAGAGAGAGAGAGAGAGAGAGAGAGAGAGAGAGAGAGAGAGAGAGAGAGAGAGAGAGAGAGAGAGAGAGAGAGAGAGAGAGAGAGAGAGAGAGAGAGAGAGAGAGAGAGAGAGAGAGAGAGAGAGAGAGAGAGAGAGAGAGAGAGAGAGAGAGAGAGAGAGAGAGAGAGAGAGAGAGAGAGAGAGAGAGAGAGAGAGAGAGAGAGAGAGAGAGAGAGAGAGAGAGAGAGAGAGAGAGAGAGAGAGAGAGAGAGAGAGAGAGAGAGAGAGAGAGAGAGAGAGAGAGAGAGAGAGAGAGAGAGAGAGAGAGAGAGAGAGAGAGAAGAGAGAGAGAGAGAGAGAGAGAGAGAGAGAGAGAGAGAGAGAGAGAGAGAGAGAGAGAGAGAGACAGACAGACAGAAGACAGACAGACAGACAGAGATAGGGGAGGGAGGGGGAGGGAGGGAGGGAAGGGGGAGGGAGGGAGGCAGAGAGGGAAGGAGAGAGGGAAAGAGGGAGAGAGGGAGAGAGGGAAGGATGGAGTGAGAGAGAGAGAGAGAGAGAGAGAGAGAGAAGAGGAAGAAGAGGAAGGGGAAAGAGAATGAGAGCGGATCTACAAATATGAGAGGAAACGGAAGGGCGAGAGAGGGAGGAAGATGGTCTGCGTGGAGGGTTCGATGAAAAGAGACGAAGGACGGTAGGGTGGAGGGAGACAGGGATATAAGAACATTAATAAATGTCAAGCGAAATACTACATCAGATAGATTCATATCGAATATGAAAACACCATCACTAGAATCTCACAAATATACCACCTAGCGGGAATTAATGGTGTCGGATTCTGATCACTAGCTCGTTATTTACTCCGCACATCAACATACGATGTCCCCGTGCGTCGACCACACTGTC
>OZ023212.1:15942861-15953781 GCA_963995525.1 Escarpia spicata
ACAAGCAACAACAGACATGACGTACGACGGGCTCAGTAAGTTGCAGTGGCAGTTTTAAACCAACTACGTATATTACTTATAATCTGTTTTATACAATGCGGATGTGAACGTTAACACACTGCATTCACGGTGCGCGACATTAATTGGAGCGCCGTGGTGCAGTGACTAGAGCATCGGACTCTCAATCGTGAGAATCCGGGTTCGAATCCTGTGCTGCGGTGTACCTTGTGCATGTTCGTTAACTCTACGTTGTTACAGTTCATTCAGCTGTATGGATGAGTACCTGGCTGTAGACAGTGGTAGATATTTGTGTACGAATAGTCTTCGCGCATTAATTGCAGCGTGGCTAAATGCTTCCAAGAGAAGTCGAGATGGTATTCGATTGAACAGGTCTGCCAGGAAGAAACATGTAAAGCGCTTTGAGCAGTCCTAACGACTGGACACTGCGCTATATAAGAACACTTTAATTTTAATTATGGAGAGAGTTATAAAGCGTACGAACCATGAAGCGTCATTGAAGGAGCAATAGCTCAAGCAGTTTAGTTGATTATAAAGCGTACGAACCATGAAGCGTCATTGAAGGAGCAATAGCTCAAGCAGTTTAGTTGATTATAAAGCGTACGAACCATGAAGCGTCATTGAAGGAGCAATAGCTCAAGCAGTTTAGTTGATTATAAAGCGTACGAACCATGAAGCGTCATTGAAGGAGCAATAGCTCAAGCAGTTTAGTTGATTATAAAGCGTACGAACCAGAAGCGTCATTGAAGGAGCAATAGCTCAAGCAGTTTAGTTGATTATAAAGCGTGCGAACCATGAAACATCATTGAAGGAGCAATAGCTCAAGCAGTTTAGTTGATTATATAGCGTACGAACCATGAAGCGTCATTGAAGGAGCAATAGCTCAAGCTGTTTAGTTGATTATAAAGCGTACGAACCATGAAGCGTCATTGAAGGAGCAATAGCTCAAGCAGTTTAGTTGATTATAAAGCGTACGAACCATGAAGCGTCATTGAAGGAGCAATAGCTCAAGCTGTTTAGTTGATTATAAAACGTACGAACCATGAAGCGTCATTGAAGGAGCAATAGCTCAAGCAGTTTAGTTGACTATAAAGAGTACGAACCATGAAGCATCATTGCACTTATATATATGGCTCAGAGAGGAATCGAGCATTTTCAAAAAAGGCGTATTTAGTTATATTTCCTGTTCCGTAACTAGATGCCAGGTTACTCGCTCTAAAAGGCAACGTTTCTTCAAAAGACCAATTACTACAAGCAAATGTTGGATGTCATATAAGAACTAGAGAAAGTGCGTCTGTCTCAAATGTTCAGCCGATCTATAGTCTTCAGTGTGCAGATCAATGGCAGCTGTGACAGGCAAGTTTTAAGTTGACGGATGGCTAACAGTGATGGCAGCGTAACGAGTGTGTTCGTTGTCATGCGTTCGCCAGAGAAGAACGGTGTCCCTGGACTACGTGAAGCGGTGAACAAAGCTCTGGATCTGACAGGAGGTTAAGACACGAAGCTGGTTGGTGTCACCAAACACCGGCAGACATGGTGGACTATGACGTCTGCTTGCCGACCAAATGCAGATATATTTGGCAACATTCTGGTGTGCTGCGCACCGGTCTGACGTAGCCATTGAGTTGGTCGTCAGCACCGTACCTGAGTTGGGAATCTGGAAGTCCAATCTACTGGGATACGTACGATTCTTCCCAACGCCGAGACGGATGTAGATGTTTTCAGCGCAGGCTAGGAATGTCAAACAGTTTCCCCGGCGCCATGATGTCAGGTTTGCCCAACACGAGCAGCAGCTGGTGGATGCTGTGCTGAACAACCTACCATCTTGCATTAGGGTGTGGGAACAGATGCAGGCGCCAGAAAGTACCAGCAACAGAAAGAGGAAGGCTGAAGCCAAAGGGTTACTGAGAACCAGGAACCACCAACAGACGTTGATCACCGCACTGATGGGCGACATCCTGGAGATATTTGAAACACTCTAGAAGAAGTTGCAAAGGAGTGATTTGTTCATCAGCGATCTTCTCACTGTGACTGATGCGGCAATCAAGAAGTTGAACCTAATGAGGGATGGACCACTCCCGGGAAGAAGGGGGAGATGTCCAACCGATAACACAAAAGAGGACCTAACACAACGAAAGTGTAATCACGAGTTCGTTTCTCCAAACCGCTGCGATGGACGAGCAATCAGGTTGGAGGTCGTGCAAGCATCGCACGAATACCTGTCTGAACGCATGTACTCGGAGTAGGAGGACGTCATCAAAGACATGAAGGAGTTAGTGATGTCAAGCAGTATGAGATCATTCGTTGAGCATGGTGTTCGCGTCGCCAGGCGCCTTTACCCAGATGAGGCATCTAACTTTGGGGACGGGGAAGCCGAGCAGTGGGAATACATGATGAATGTGCCATTCCTGCCTGATTGCTGTGATCTCGGTTGTAAGTTGACTATCAGACTGCGCCAACGTATGCCAGTCACAACAGGTTCAGTTCAGAAGTTGTTGGCATATCTGGTTTGCATGAGTCTACACTCTATGCAGACCGAAAGGATCGTCAGCCACCACAACCTCATGGTCGATATTCACCGCACCAGTAGGAGGGAGAATACGAGAAACGCCCGACTCGTGGTGGCACTGAATGGTGTGAGCAGTGCCTACTATGACCCTCGTCCCGCTGTCGTCAAATTCTTGGAGACGACAAGAAGATGCGGGGCTCCAGACTGGGATATCTACAGGCAGCGTGAATTCGTTAAGAAATTCACCCGCGAAACGGGACTCGTCTAGTTGAATTGAGACAACTGTCAAACGTTCTGACTTGCAGAATACGTCTGATGTTTGTATGACTATTGCATGTATTGGTTGTAATAAAACATGTTTGTATGATATATGTGTAACATTTATTTTCATACCAAGATGCAGTCGTCACTCGTCCCTGTAGGCCCCACAACTATATGGATACAAAAATAATGACACATATATTAAATTTTCATACATGCCTAAGGGTTATGTACATAATCATTAATGTATGCGTAAACTGCCATTTTTACCCATTAGAAGTGCCCTTTTAGGACATTGCCCGCAGTAAAAATTCAATAAGAACGCCCTGCAGTAACATTACTGTAGTTGTCTCATGTGCAACGTCATCAATTAAACAGAACCGTGTTCAACGATGAACTATTGACTACATCTCAACATCGTGTGTATAGGCCTACTAATACTGTAATAAATATGGACAGGAAGAACCGATATAGGCTGATCGCGTGAGCATCCACATAAACATTTACTAATATAAAAACACATAAATATAAACTAACAACATAACATATTAACTAGCAATATAACATGTGAAATAACCATGTACTCGGACATAGCATCATATAGATCAGCAAACTCTGATCCGCACTTTAAGGTAAGTAGTGTTGATGGTATACGTATTCAACGCTGTCTGATGTGATCAATACGTTTAATTCTTGTTAATATATTTATGAGTTTGGCTCCCTTGAAAGTGTTGTCAACACAAGATTGTTTCATCTGCAATGTCATGCCTTTACTGGGTCTCAATTATGGCTAGTGTGGCGTACACGAACCACAGCAAGCGAGGCATGACATCACACAATAAAGACACATCACCTATACAAACTGGCTCAAGACAGATATACCCGTGGTACCATGTTTCCATAAACATGGAAACAACACGTCGAATTAAAAATAATCTAGTAGCTAGCTGCCAGGTGAGATCGTTGCGCAGTCTTAAATATCAGGTGGAACCAATTTACCACCAATGAAGAGGTTCTAAAGAGAGTAAACACCAAACCAAACAAGACAACAGTAATGATTCAGAGATGGGGATGGCACCAGCGAGTACGATAAAAGCAAGCATAGGAAAAGGGAAAAGAGGAAGACCAAATAAAACGTATAAATGAGCCATCGCAAGCGACGAACAGCATCAGAAAACACGACACATGACCAAAAACGAATGGCTGAAGATAAAGATGGATGACGTCGATTTATCTCTACCTTGTTTAAGTTAAGAAGTATATCATAGTTTTTCTTTTTGGGTATGCGAGTCTTCATTACTCGTAATACAACTATTAGAAACTTGTATTATACAATTTGTCAAAATCGAAACATTGCTTGACCATGTGTCTATACGTTTAATAGTCATACGTTGTAGTCTAAACAGGGTTGTTTTAATTGCTCGTTATAGTAGGCCACAGCATTTTATATACCGTTGTCACTTTGAATTAACTTAAAATTTAATAAAGAAAAATAGCAAGTAAATATGATTACATATCATAATCAGTCAATTGTATTTTCGGTAGTGCTGCAGGCAATTTTGTTTTTTGAAAACGTCCATGTATTAACAATTACGTGCTTACTACGATTCCTATCAGTAAGGTCAAGAAGACGATGTCATTTTGCTAGTTGAAGGAATGCGTGGGAAGGGCGAGTTGTGCAATATATACACGTGTATTTCCTGTTAGTCTTTCGTAAAAATTAATCGTATGTCATTCAGTTTTTCTACAGTTGGAAATGCGACCACAGCAGGACCGACAGAAATCACATTCTAACGTGACAACGCCTATGTATATCGTGTGCAATTCAAATAAATAAGCCAGTTGCTAAAATACTTACACTGACTTACTGCAAAATGAGTACCAGTGTAAAATCTTTTTTGATTGACAACCTGCGTGTTTCAGCACCAAAGACGTTTGATTTGTTCGCTAAGAGGCTGTCGATAAATTGTTTCACAATCACAAACAAAATTCAACTCGAATACTCATGATTAAAAGTGCAATTAAAACGTACATGCCCTATAATCTACTATCAATGTACATGTGACACTTTTGTAGCGTACAGCGGCACACATCTTACCAAAACCACTGACAAAGATAAGCAATATTCTTGACTGCATGTTTCTAGAATTAAATAAATACATGCTCTCCACAATTACACATGGAATACCAATGGAACACCAATGGGCTCCTTCTTTCACAACTGAAACAAACATCGTAAATAAAATGTTGTCACACCTTCACGTTTGTTAAATAGCCGCCTTATATGCTCCTGCTATTGACGTTGCAGCATGTCTCGAATTAACAAATCCTTACACATTTATTCTGATGATATATAACACAAGTTATTCATATTCAAAACATGTATTATCTTTACAACAGCGATAATATTACTGCGTTAACATTTCATGATTTTACTCAAATTTAATAAACGTAGCCTTCTCAAAGGCATGCAGGAGGCCACAATTAAATTATATGCTTTTGCAGGCACCAACCTAGTACTACAGAGAATATAACATAGCAATAAAACCCAGTTTTCAGTCGCCGGTGTACTGTTGGTTAAGTCGCCACTGGCGCCGGACGGAATTAATGAAATCAGCTGTCAATCAACGAGTACGCACGTGCAGTCGCGGCCTTCTGATTTATGATTCATTCTTTCTTTACAGGCCCCGCCCTTTGCGGCTCGGGCTGCTCTGATGACGGAGATCGTGACAACTAGACAAACCGAACACCAGGAAGCGACTCGCACAATGACACCAGGCGCGTATATATAGGAAGTGAGACAGGAACTGCCGCCACAGTGTGAAGACTGTCCCCAGTGCAAGACGAGAGAAAGTTTCGTCAGAGAGATCTACCAACTGATCCGTGTGCATAGGTAAGTTTCGCTTTTTGCTTTCCATGAAGCTGTTGCAAGCAGTACGGTGGTTCACCACCCATGCAGAACTGCAACATACGTGTATCATCCAAAACGTATCCTGATGTAAACATGAAATTCAGTCAGAATGATAGCTGTTTGGTTTCCTTTCTACTTGGTTGTTTTTTTTTAGACTTTAGTACTTTAGAAAAGACAACAAAGACAGAAACCCAATATTGAGTTCTAGCCATAGTGATAAATTAAACTGTTATAATAATGGTTTCCGAGTGCTATGCAGAGCACAGATCTTTTAAAGTGTAAACACTAGCAAAACACAATCGTAAACGACACCTGTATGAACGTTATCTCCCTACATCGTGAATCTAATACATCTTAGGGGTTGGATAATTGATGCGTACACCAAAATGTCTCTATGAGAGTTCTACGGGGTTATAATATTACAGTTGACCGTTGCCGACCCGTTTATAAGTGCGTCTTCGTAGACCCTTGCTTTATCAATAAATGTCGTATGATTCAACATGTCTGCGTTTAATAATAATAGTAATAATAATACGATAACTTCTTTTGTGTGTAAATCCTCGGAAACCCAGCTCAGAGGCGCATCAATACAGAAGGCCTGTTCAATCCCAGAATCGATAAGATGGATCTGTTCCAATAGTTGACGATCCTGGTTCTGAAGTCTGACAATGGAGTTGCTTTATATAACACGCTTTATTGTGTATACGTGTTTAACAGTGTATATTATTTTCCAAAAAAAAGTTGTATACAGTCTCTTGTGTACATGCATAATCTTGTAAATTTTGATAACATTTCCTCTTTTGAGTATATAGACGACGGATTATGTGCTTAACGTAAGTATTGTAGATAACACAATGAAATGCAACTCGCACTGTCACATAGAAATTAAATGTAGTTCATTCATATTTTAAATAAATGCGATATGATACAATACAATGCAAACAAATTTCGCAAATAAGAATTAATAACTAAGTATCTTTAGAATAAGACATTCAAATTTTGATTTCCGTAGATACAAACACAATTTCTATTTCAATACGCACCATTTTACGAACTCTCCAAAGTGCCTGGTATATGCGTATTTATATAGACTACAGCATAATAAGTGTCGCGTGGATTCTCTGAGCCAGTTTTTTGACAAATTAATCTGTAGGTTCAGATGTTAAGAACTGGCCCAGGGCCGCGAGTTGCTTTCTCTGACGCAGGTGGGTACTGCTGGCGTTCCAGTCGGCACCTATTTTGGTTGCTGCTAAATGCTCGATGTCATCCTGCTAAATTACACATGCGCCGTCTCTCTGCCGGGCATCTCTATATTGTGCACTTGCTAATAACAATAAATACCGGAATTCACGATCTATCGTCATTTGACCAGGGTTTACCATGCGATTCATGCATCAGGAGGTAGCATTACCATAACCACTTTTCGACGATAATGTGTGTGTGTGTGTGTGTGTGTGTGTGTGTGTGTGTGTGTGTGTGTGTGTGTGTGTGTGTGTGTGTGTGTGTGTGTGTGTGTGCGCGTGCGTGCGGGTGTGCGTTGATATTTGATGATATGCTGCCGGCCATTACGAATAATTAATTTGGTTGAGAGTCACAAGATCGCAACAAATGAAATGCACGTTAAAAAAGGATAGCTGACTACATCCACGCTAATTTGTGTTCCCCCGTATTGCAAAGGTGTTAGGCTTCTCGTGAATGAAAAAAATCATTAATAAGAAATACCGAAATATAAAAACACGATATTATAATTTGATATTTAAAGTTAAAATTCGTATTTTGTGGGATGCACATCAGTGTTACACGCCCAACCTGTAAGAAACGTGTCCTTTCTGGTTCCACTTTTATCCTTTGAAAATATCCTACTATGTGTACTCGAATGGCGGTAAAGTTTTTATAAAATGATAACTAGATTTTTCTCTGCAAGGAATTTGAATAAGCAGACATGCTCGCACACACGCAAATACACACACACACACACACACACACATGCACGCACGCACGCACGCACGCACGCACGCACGCACGCACGCAAACTATGTATACTTATTCAAATAATATACAACTGGAATACGAAACTCGACTTATATTCGGCAATGCAACCAGTAAAGCAACACCAAGCTGGGGTAAATGTCAGCGAAAGGACCCTGATCAAATGCATCAGGAAACTACTGCAAGGCGCCGAATAACGTCGCACCTGCTCTGTGTAGTAAAGCCATCACAGCCGACCGCGGGGGTTCCCCCAGAAAGTAACGTTATAATCGAGCCCCACCCCCGCACGCTCCCACGGGCACACCCCATCCCCCCATCTGCTGGACATTGGCCATTAAACAACTGGACTAGCTCCACAATATTGTATAAGCGTTAGCGGACTATGACGCGCTAAGCCAACATGCACTTCCGGCGCACGGGGACTAGCACCAGACGGCTGTGGAGTCGCTCAAGTAAACCGGAGAAAGACGAATTAACGCATCTGGCTCGCCGGGATAACCAGATACAATGTCGAGGCTTTGTGATAGAATGTGATCTCGCAGATAATGGACCGGATCACGTGGATCAGCGCTATACATAGTGTCGATAATGTCCCGGCTTGTCTTACAAGCGCTGTTTTATTTCGCACAAGTTTCGGTCGTTGATTATCAGACGACGCGACGTAACAAAGATGATCTTAACACGTAAATTCAGCGGACCTGCCTTTGTCCACGAGCTGATGAATGTTATTGATTGGGCGTGTCCCGCAACATCCGCTTCTCACGGAAATCATACACCGCTGGTCCGGTGCACTATCAAAGTTAAGGGGTCATAGCCTAGTTAGACTTACTGTTTCGAAAAAAAGTGCAGAGTAGTTTTGAGAAATGCTATTTTTACAGCATTGACCTTTTAGTGGGAGTGCTGCCTGCATCCATTCGTAAATATTGACGGGTGTCATACACACAGGTATTTTACGAGAGTAAACGCGGGCGGTTTCGGACGTTATTATCGTTAAAGAGGAACTATAGCAAGCCATTTGAAACTAAATAAATTACAGCTGCTAAAACGTCCAACTTTATTCCTGCCTCCAAGACCTGTTTACTAACTCCCGTTAAAAAATTTCACGTCGACTCACCACCCACCACAAATGCTTAGCCATTTTTATGGCTACTGTAATTTGTACAGTGAAATCCGCGCAGAATTCCTGGTTGTAAAGTGAGTGTCTTTCAGGGGGGGGGGGGGAGAGCATGACTAACCACGCACACTCACACGCAAACGCACACGCACGCACGCACACATGCACACACACACACACACACACACACACACACACACACACACCCACACACACACATATATATATATATATATGAATCCCTTCCGAAAACTAGCCAATCTGTCAAAATGTGTGAATCTCCCAAACGCCCCGCTCACTGAGGAATACCTCGATGTGCCAATCCTTCTGTCGCTAGTAAAATGAACAGTTTATGTACGCTATTTGTGAACAAGAAATTTGACAAATGCATAAACCTCACTATGGAATCCCTTTTACGACATTCCTCCTCTAAGATGAGCCCCTTCCCGAAACCCTTACAATTACGTTTCTCAGCGGAACCATCTACACTACAGTATGTGTGGACCTTTAAATGGTTTAACAGGACCCAGTCCCAAGAGAGATGGTGGCGGCAATGCAAAGACTGATGGGAGAACCAGAAGCGGGTGTCAGGATAGTGGAAGCTATGTGCGAGATAAGGAAAGTAACACTAGTGGCCGGATGTTGGATGAGTTTCACGTGAACTTTATTTGAGATAAAAAGTGCATTAAGTCCGTTACAACCGTTCATCGTGGTGAATGAGTTAATCAGCCGGAAGATCAGCAATAAATATGTTGGTTTAAACGATAAAACCACTGTAGCGGATATGTTATACAGTTACAATGTTACAAGATAGGAAGTGATGGAGACATGAAACGTATAATGTTATATTCGAAAAATGTGGTCTAACCTTGGAAATAAGGATTTTTCTGTTCCTGCACAAAGTCTTTGGAATATGCTTCCCCTCATCCTAGCAAGCCAGGGGTGTGTCTACGTACACTACCTCTGGCAGATCTCCTACGCATTATAGTTTATTAGTTTTTCCCAAGATTTAATTCAAACTAAATTGTACAAATAAGACAATAAGACAACATGTCGTAGTGGCTTACACACACACACACACACACGCACGCACGCACGCACGCACGCACGCACACACACACACACACACACACACACACATACTATATATTGTGGATACTAGACAGGTTTTATTGTACAAACAAGGCAGCAGTTCGCAGTTGTTACTAGATCGATATGAATATACAAACAAGACAGCAGGTCGCAGTTGTTAGTAGATCGATTTGAATGTGCAAACAAGGCAGCAGGTCGCAGTTGTTACTAGATCGAGTTGAATGTGCAAACAAGGCAGTAGGTCGCAGTGGATACTTGACAGATTTAATCTTGTATCATGTGTTGTTCGTGAATTGAATCTGAAACGAGACGAAACAAAACTTCTACCAAGTCAACTTAAGGTTTTTATTGTATTAACAACGGCGGGTCAACATAGAACATTCTTGCCACAGAAAAGATCTATGGGTTTGGTTCCCGGAAATTATGTTTACCCACAGGGAATAGTTTTTCTACAATGCACCGTGACTTACAGTTATTGCTAGCTAACAACAATCAACTTTTTATTACTGAAACTACGCTGAAAGAAACTATGATGGATTTTGCTGATTTAATGGTCGATGTTTATGAGGCTGCCAGAGTACACCCTGTCATAGTAATACAGAAATATTGGTAGATTAGATTAGTAACACAGAAATAAGTCGTTCACCTCTTTCATTGTACGACGCTATATGTAAACTTTCGATATTTGTTGGGACGAGGGAGGAACGCGACGGACAGAGGAGGGAGAAGAGTGGGGGTGAAAGCGATGACAGAAACATATATATATATATATAAACATATATATATATATACATATATACATATATATATATACATATATAGAATATACATTATACATATGAATATATATATATTTTATACATGTAAGTAAGTATGTGTATATACATGTATATATATGTATATATGTATATACATATATATACATGTATATACACATACTTACTACATGTATAAAATATATATATATTCATATGTATAATGTATATTCTATATATGTATATATATATATGTATATATGTATATTTA
>OZ023212.1:15953981-15988981 GCA_963995525.1 Escarpia spicata
TGACAAACGTCAGAATCGGGAAATAAACGATTGACGCAGCTGGCGATCGTCTCGAGTTAGCGATATGCCTACATTCGTCAGGCCGAGGATGATGTCACGCTATGGTCACGGGACAGATGAACCGGCTAATCGTTAACGGATCGGAACTCTGCCGTTATGAATAGACACGTGTCGTGTTGAGTCCAGACAACGCTCGTCATACAACTGTTGTCCGCTGGGCTTACTCGACCATTTCTCGACCATTTCACAGCGGCTGTAAATCGTCTTGCGCGCCTTTGGTAATAATTAATATCGGTTCATCGATCTAGTAATGCTTCCAACGAAGTTACGAATAACCGGGGAATATGCCAACGCATTGTCCATTAGCGCGGGTCAGTGGGCCGAGCTGCCGAGCGATTGTTTCAATGTGAGTTGTTGGCGCTAAAAGCGAAAAGGTCACTTTTGGCAGTGTATTCTATTTGTTGGTGAAGTAGTCATATTGAGCAGTTGCGTAAACACTAGGCGCTATCGCACTTGCGCCTCGATGTCATTCCGGCGCGTCAAAGTGAATACGTCAAAATAAAAAAGTAATTACATGGAGTAAATTGTATGCCTGTAGGTGTGTATTTTATATTAAGACTACCAGTGCCTACTTGTGAGGTCACATTCAATTAGTCAGCCTTTTTTCAGAAAGTTTTCGCCAATCCGACCTTTGTGTGCCGTCCCAGAATGTGGTCGTTCAACTTGTCCTCAGCGGTTCTCCTGCACTCCCAATTAATCAGACGGAACCGACAGTTACGTGATCATCTAAGTCACGAGGACTACACAATTCCGAACGTTGAGAGTCAGTTATTTACACGTTACACGTGCCTGGTCGTCCGTATCCTGAACCCAGAACACAGACACGCACAGTGGCTATGTTAACCAATAATGACACTATCGCCCCTCTCAAATAGATGATGATCGTATCATTGTACCATTGCCGTTTCAAGATCGATGTATGTTAAAAGCAGCACCCAGTATAAAGACATCAAAGCTACATATAAAGTATTGATGTAATTGGTAGCCTGGGCAGCTTTGGATATTCCTACTCATGTACTCTTTTCATAACAACATTATATAGAACCAGCAGTAATCTTCTATGATATCATGTATGACATGTTCAAGTTGATTTCGTTGTCAGTTAAGCTATTACTGTGGCCAATCCTTCTATGTATACAACTGCTTAATGTGGCGCGCAGTGGTGCAGTGGCTAGAGCTTCGGACTCTCGACCGAAAGGACCTGGTTTCGAATCCTGCACTGCGGTGTCGAACCTTGAGCAAGTTCGTTTACTCTACGTTGCTCCAGTTCACCGAGGTGTATGAATGAGTACCTGGCGATAGACAGTGGTGGACATTTATGCACGAATAGTCTTCGAGCATTAATTCCAGAGTGGCTGGATGTTTCCCAGAAAAGTCGAGATAGTGTTCGATTGAACAAGTCTGCCAGGGAGTAAAATATAGAGCACTTTGAACAGTCCTAACGACTGGATACTGCGCTATATAAGAACGTACCTTTATTTTAATCCAAAAACAGATTTTGATTATCCATACAACAATCTTTTTATTCAGCTACATATAACATGTTTTTCCAGTCATTGGTATGTGTAGTAGTGTATCGTTGAGAAACCCAATATATCAACTAAAACGTGAGTTGAATATTTAATTATGAATACAGTTTTATTATAAACTACACTGTTTGATGTATTATCATGTCTAAATAACACGTAATAAAATAAAATAACAACATCCCAGGTATGTAAAACATCCCAGGTATGTAAAACATCCCAGGTATGTAAAACATCCCAGGTATGTAAAACATCCCAGGTATGTCAAACATCCCAGGTATGACAACCATCCCAGGTATGTCAAACGTCTAAGGTATGTCAAACATCCCAGGTATGTCAAACATCCCAGGTATGTAAAACACAGTAAACTGGGTGTCACTCGTGCTTTAGCATATTAGCCATATATTCCATACACAAAAATAAACAATATATAGAATAAGCGTTATCTCATGTTAAGCTATGTGCATTTGCATATATACGTTCATCTTCTCTCCCAACTTGGACGTGCTGCTATGACTACAGTTATACCATTTATGACGTCCCATTTTATATATTTTTTATTTAACAATCATTATATCTATTTTCTTGAAACAAAAGTGGCTGAAGTTACTCAGTCAACCATGTGCCGACCTTTCGTGAGAATCTATCATATATATATTGTGTGTGTATATATATATATATATACACAATATATATATATATATATATACAATATATATACAATATATATATATATATTTACATATACACACCCACACCCACAACCACACATACAGACTCACACATCCACACCCACACCCATACACACACGCGCGCACACACACACACACACGCACGCACGCACACGCATACACACACAGACACACACAAACACACACACACACACACACACACACACACACACACACACACACACACACACACACACACACACACACACACACACACACACACACACACACACACACACACACACACACACACACACACACACACACACACACACACACACACACACACACACACACACACATTATAACATCCTGACCGAAAACGTGTGTTGTTATTTGTAGTTTACGTTTAGTTATTTGTTTTGTATACTGAACGGCAACGCCGATATTATGCAAGAGATCACAGTCCATTATTTCATATTTAAAAATAAACTGTAATTTTGTAAACACATTTGCACATTCATAATTCCATTTGATATTGTTTTATCACATAACATGATTATACTCTAACACCGATAAACGACATCAACGATATTTCAACAATATTTTTACCACACCAAAACCACACATTTTGATTGATCTAAATGCAAAACGATCAGTGAAGAGTGTACTTGTGCGCAACGCAGACTTCATTTTATATATCAAATGTTTCAACACTCGACGTTGATTACAGAATGATTACCGGTGATGATGGGTGGTTTTCGGACTAAATGTTAAACATCCGTATTATGGTTACGTGCATGGTGGAACATTTCCAGGCCGGTTAGTGAGAAAGAGAAAACTAGAAAGATGAGGTCGACAAAGAATGAACATTCTCGATGGACGACCAGTCTAGTGAGACAACAAGCACGAAGCTTTCGAATGGCTGAGAGCATATATCTCTCCGTACCCTGCTGATCGGCACGGGGTGTGTGATTGCAAAAGTAGACTAAGAGACTTAGAAGTATTGACCGCCGTCGGTGTTACACTGTCCGTTACAACGAGGAACGACTGGTCGACTTCTGTCGACTGAACAATCTATTTCCGCACACGAAAATAAAGGATAGAACATGTGACTGGAAGGGTAGTGAAGGTATTGGGGCATGGAAAGGGAGAGTCTATACAAGTACACGTAGGGACAAATAACGCAGACAGGGAGGGAACAACTGGGATAGTACAGAAGTACAGACAGTTAGTGAGGAAGCTAAAGAAGACATGAGTTGAACAGGTTATTCTCTCAGGAGTTTTGCCAGTAACGAGAGGAAGGGGAGCAACAGATAAAAGAAACTGCAAGAGGATGGCGATCAACACACTAGCAAATGTGTGATGAAGAGGGGATTGGATTCACAGATTTACGGTGATGCTTTGTTGGGAGGGAAGATAATATGTACATGAAAGATCGCTTCCATCTTAGTGGAAAGAGGCAGCAGTTTTCTCAGAGAACCTGCTGCGATCTGATGACAATGAGACAGGTTGCATCTCTTTAAAGTAGATTCGCAGGGGGGACTTACGGAGAAGCTTGAAACTGGAGACATAGATAAAAGACAGCACAAATAAATAAGCCAAGAACAGTCTGGAAAACTGTTCTGAGGCTGGATATAATTGTGTTTGTTAAAATGAAAGGAATATAGTAAACAAAAGAAATGAACCAAACAATATGATAGAGGATATTGATCGTCACAAAATAGGTATAACCGAATCGTGGCCACCACCGATATATCAGATGCCGAATTGGGACTGACAGGATATGTAAAGTTTAAGAAAGATAGAATAGGAAGAAGGGGGGGGGGGTGGAGTTATTTTACATATTAAAGAATCTATCCAGGCTTATTAAATATAATTAGAAAGAGAAGAAGATTGCGAAGAAGCTGTTTGGTGTAATTACAGGCAACTCAGCGTTAACAGTTGGGTTAGTTTATGGAAGTCCAAACATAACCATAGAAGATAATGAAAAAGGACAAAACGCTATAAGAGAAATGAGCAAACGGAACATTATTATTATGGGGGATTTTCACCATGGGCATATACAATGGAAATCTCTACAGAGCATGGGGAGTGAGGACCACAATTTAGTTTTAGTACAACACAGTTTCCTTTCTCAACATGTGCTAGAACCTATCAGGGGTGAGAATGTGTTAGACGTAGTTTGGTCCTCACAGAATGAATTTGTTGACAATGTCAAGATATGTGAGCCACTGGGGAGTAGTGATCACAACCATATACATTTTACAATCAAAGTAAAATCAGAAAGGAATAATAAAAAGCAGTATAGGAGACATTTTCGCAAAGGAAGGTATAAGGACATCAGGAAATATTTAGCAAAGACAGACTGGAATAATACATTGATGAATAAGACAGCAACAGAATGCTGGATTATCTTAAAGAATGAAATTGAATGCATTTTAATAAATTTGTTCGCTTGAAAAAACAAGGGAAACGATCCAAAAAGAAACACTTACCGAAAGAAGCCATTAAACGATTAAGTACAAACAAATTATGTGGAAGTCATTTAAACGTACAGGAAATGATGAAGACTACAACATTTATAAAGAAGCACTTAACCAAGCTAATGCTGAAATTAGAAATTCAAAGAGAAGCAATGAACACAAATTTGCTTTTAATATAAAACATGACAGCAAGAGTTTGTTATGCGTATGTTCGAAGCAAACAGAAAGTTCAGATAAAGATGGTCCCCTAGAAGATAGTGTTGGACATATGATATCATAGGGATTCTTACTGGCAGAAGACCTGAACAAGTATTTTAGTTCAGTGTTTACCAGGGAAAATATTAGTTCACTGCCAGCATCAGAGGCTAAGTTCAAGAGGCAGATTCAGACTATTTAGGACAGGTAATTGTAAAACCGGAAATGGTAGCTACAAAAACAAGGTATATGAAGGGTAATGAATTACCTGGAGTGGATGGGATAGCACAAACCGCTATTGGAAAATATAGAACAAATTAGCGTACCGCTTACAATAGTTTTCAATTTGTCATTAGAAGAGGGAGTGGTTCCTTTATAATGGAAATAAGCAAACGTTAGACCTGTATTTAAAAAAGGTTCAAGAAAAAAGAGAACTATAGACCAGTTAGTTTAACATCGGTGATTTGCAAAGTATTAGAAAGACTAATTAAATATCACATGGTGGATTTTCTTGTTAAACATAATTTGATAAACCCATCTAAAAATGGGTTTCTAAAAGCTAGGTCATGCTTAACAAATATGTTTTTTTTTAAAGATATCACTAAGTGGGTAGACGAGGGATCACCAGTGGGTAGACGAGGGATCACCAGTGGGTAGACGAGTGATCACCAGTGGGTAGACGAGGGATCACCAGTGGGTAGACGAGGGATCACCAGTGGGTAGACGAGTGATCACCAGTGGGTAGACGAGGGATCACCTGTGGGTAGACGAGGGATCACCAGTGGGTAGACGAGGGATCACCTGTGGGTAGACGAGGGATCACCAGTGGGTAGACGAGGGATCACCTGTGGGTAGACGAGGGATCACCAGTGGGTAGACGAGGGATCACCAGTGGGTAGACGAGGGATCACCTGTGGGTAGACGAGGGATCACCAGTGGGTAGACGAGTGATCACCAGTGGGTAGACGAGGGATCACCTGTGGGTAGACGAGGGATCACCAGTGGGCAGACGAGGGATCACCAGTGGGTAGACGAGGGATCACCAGTGGGTAGACGAGGGATCACCAGTGGGTAGACGAGGGATCACCAGTGGGTAGACGAGGGATCACCTGTGGGTAGACGAGGGATCACCAGTGGGTAGACGAGGGATCACCAGTGGGTAGACGAGGGATCACCTGTGGGTAGACGAGGGATCACCAGTGGGTAGACGAGTGATCACCAGTGGGTAGACGAGGGATCACCTGTGGGTAGACGAGGGATCACCAGTGGGTAGACGAGGGATCACCAGTGGGTAGACGAGGGATCACCAGTGGGTAGACGAGGGATCACCAGTGGGTAGACGAGGGATCACCAGTGGGTAGACGAGGGATCACCAGTGGGTAGACGAGGGATCACCAGTGGGTAGACGAGGGATCACCAGTGGGTAGACGCGGGATCACCAGTGGGTAGACGAGGGATCACCAGTGGGTAGACGAGGGATCACCAGTGGATATCATCTACATAGATTTTCAAAAAGCTTTCGACAAAGTGCAACATCAAAGATTACTGCTTAAACTAAAGGCCCATGGCATAGGAAATGGTATAATTAACTGAATAGAAAAATGGCTGATTGACAGAAGACAACGGATAACAGTTGACGGGGAGGCGTCAAACTGGAAATCAGTTTTGAGTGGTGTACCGCAGTGATCAGGATAGGACCTGAATTATTCTTAATATATATCAACAATTTAGACGATGATATAACAAGCAAGGTCTTGAAATTTGCGAATGATACAAAAGTTTTAGAAGGATTAAAAGTGATTAATTAGGCGAAATATAGTGTATGAGGAAAAAGATCTAACAATACCTCTGTACAGAACAATAGTTAGGCCTCATTTAGAATATTGTATACAAGCGTGGAGGCCATATCGCAAGAAGGACATAGATATGCTAGAAAGAGTACAGCTGAGAGCGACTAAAATGATTCCCAAACTGAAGGATCTTAATTGTAAAATAGGCCTAAAAGGATGTGGTTTAACAACACTTGAGACCAGGAGATTGAGAGGAGATTAGATTGAAGTGTTTAAAATATTGAATGATTATGAAAATATTGATAGAAATATTTTTTTCTCAGTTAAAAAAGATAGAAGGACTAGAGGACAAGAAGTTACATCGACACATACCTCAGAAGGGCGGGATACTCGTAGATAAAAGGGTTGGACTCTCGATAAGCAAAAGGGCTTCCTTGTCCACCTGCCTTTTTTCGAGATCTTTTCACAGGCAGCAATTTGCTGAGTATATCCTAAGGACCGACGAGAGGAATTATGTGGAATACGTTCTCATATATTGAGCACATCGACTATGTTAAAAATAGCAGAGCGCAGTGGCGCAGTGAAATGAACACCGCACTCTCAATCGAGCGAACCCGGATTCGAACCATGTGCTACAGTGTCAAGTTCGCTCACTCTACGTTGCTCCATTTAACTCAGCTGTATGAACGAGTACCTGGCTATAGACAGTGGTAGATATTTTAGTACGGATAGTCTTCACGCATTAATTGTAGCGTGTCTGAATATTTTCCAGAGACGTTGAGATGGTGTTCGATTGAACAGGTCTGTCAGGGAGTAAACTGTAAGTGCTGTGAGCAGTTCTGAGGACTGGATGTTGCGTTATATAAGAACATACCTTTTCTCCTTTCAGTGATGTAACCATCCTTTCGAATACGACATGCACGAACAGATGAACAACCTCAACTACATAAGAAAGAAAATAACACACAAGATAAACAAAACGAACAGACGAACAACCTCAACTACATAAGAAAGAAAATAACACACAAGATAAACAAAACAAACAGACGAACAACCTCAACTACATAAGAAAGAAAATAACACACAAGATAAACAAAAAGAACAGACGAACAACCTCAACTACATAAGAAAGAAAATAACACACAAGATAAACAAAACGAACAGATGAACAACCTCAACTACATAAGAAAGAAAATAACACACAAGATAAACAAAACGAACAGATGAACAACCTCAACTACATAAGAAAGAAAATAACACACAAGATAAACAAAAAGAACAGACGAACAACCTCAACTACATAAGAAAGAAAATAACACACAAGATAAACAAAACGAACAGATGAACAACCTCAACTACATAAGAAAGAAAATAACACACAAGATAAACAAAACGAACAGATGAACAACCTCAACTACATAAGAAAGAAAATAACACACAAGATAAACAAAACGAACAGACGAACAACCTCAACTACATAAGAAAGAAAATAACACACAAGATAAACAAAACGAACAGATGAACAACCTCAACTACATAAGAAAGAAAATAACACACAAGATAAACAAAACAAACAGACGAACAACCTCAACTACATAAGAAAGAAAATAACACACAAGATAAACAAAACAAACAGACGAACAACCTCAACTACATAAGAAAGAAAATAACACACAAGATAAACAAAACGAACAGACGAACAACCTCAACTACATAAGAAAGAAAATAACACACAAGATAAACAAAACGAACAGACGAACAACCTCAACTACATAAGAAAGAAAATAACACACAAGATAAACAAAACGAACAGACGAACAACCTCAACTACATAAGAAAGAAAATAACACACAAGATAAACAAAACAAACAGACGAACAACCTCAACTACATAAGAAAGAAAATAACACACAAGATAAACAAAACGAACAGACGAACAACCTCAACTACATAAGAAAGAAAATAACACACAAGATAAACGAAACGAACAGACGAACAACCTCAACTACATAAGAAAGAAAATAACACACAAGATAAACAAAACGAACAGACGAACAACCTCAACTACATAAGAAAGAAAATAACACACAAGATAAACAAAACAAACAGACGAACAACCTCAACTACATAAGAAAGAAAATAACACACAAGATAAACAAAACGAACAGACGAACAACCTCAACTACATAAGAAAGAAAATAACACACAAGATAAACAAAACGAACAGATGAACAACCTCAACTACATAAGAAAGAAAATAACACAGAAGATAAACAAAACGAACAGATGAACAACCTCAACTACATAAGAAAGAAAATAACACACAAGATAAACAAAACGAACAGATGAACAACCTCAACTACATAAGAAAGAAAATAACACACAAGATAAACAAAACGAACAGACGAACAACCTCAACTACATAAGAAAGAAAATAACACACAAGATAAACAAAACGAACAGATGAACAACCTCAACTACATAAGAAAGAAAATAACACACAAGATAAACAAAACGAACAGATGAACAACCTCAACTACATAAGAAAGAATATAACACACAAGATAAACAAAACGAACAGATGAACAACCTCAACCACCCAAGACAGAAGATAAGACACAACGTAAACAAAACTAACAGATGAACAACCTCAACCACCTAATACAGAAGGTAAGACACAGGATAAACAAAACGAACAGATAAACAACCTCAACCACATAAGACACAATATTAGACAACAGATAACCAAAACGAAATCCAATGTGATGTGACTAAATCTTATACATCCTCTATCAGTGATACACCGAGCATCAGCAACTTGAAATGATATACACCGTCAGCTATATGGGAAACGTGGTATGGAAATAGCTGATGTTGACGTCACAAATCGTATGAACACGGCTAGGGAGGCGTCCTTCAAACCGAGATCTGTACAATGATTCAGATCCACAATATACTCTAGAAGAATGAAACTGAGGCAATATTACAGTAGCGTTCTGTCCACACTAGGCAATGGAACATAATGATGACGTAGGACAAAATCATATATGGGACCATTTTCAACGTTCCACATAAAATGCCTTCGAAATATCACGCGAATATTTTGATCACATCATATTTCCGACACAACACTGTTGAAACTCAGTGCATAGAATAATATGAATCACTAAATCACCACAAGAAGACTAGATTGATCGGCCATGTTTTTTGTTGTTGCGAAAAGATGACTATAAAATAACCAAGGCAGTCTTGGAGTAGATCCTGGAAGGGAATCGAAAAAGAGAACGAACCAAAATCACATGGAGGAGAACAGTGGAGAAATTCATCTCAGCGAGACTGTAAGCAGACTGCAGGCCGACGGAAATGGAGATGCCAGCACGCACGAACAGCAGTAAGTCAGTACAAAGGAAAGTAAGAAAGTAAAAAAGAAAGGAAGAAAGTAGGAAAATTGTAGGAAAATAAGAAAGTGAGACAGTAAATAAGTAAGTAAGTATATCTAAGTAGGCAAGTAAGTGAAATTGGTATGATGACAGCCTACATCTGCTCCAGACACGGCACACGGTGATAACGATCTTGCAACATAATTAGCCTGGAATTCATTCTCACACTGGTGAATGGAGCGGATTATCTGTTGATTGTTTGACTATGTTTAAAAACGAATACCTCGGAAGGGTGAGATGCAATAGATAAAACAAGTTGGACTCAGGATTAGCTGAGTTTTTTTATGTACAAATGCCATCTGGGGATAATTCTCTCGGTGGCAATCGTGGTAAATCTGAGCAAAATCGTGTCGTTCAATCTTCAATTCCAGATCATATTTCAAATCATGTGGATATGGACCATCCGGAAGTACATTCACCATATCTTTCTTTTACACCCGTCGAAGTTGATGAAGTGAGACGACTAATAATGTCCTCTCATAATAAGGCATGCAATATTGATGCATTGCCAACCACACTGCACAAAGCGTGTTTGAATCACTACATGGCCCAGTAACAAATATCGTCAGAGCATCATCGAGTTCAACACGGAATCCATGAGTTATCTTTTATTACATATTCAAAGCTAGACAATATATTTAATCAAGTTTCTCAAACGTGTTGCGGCCATTTTGATCACATTCATCATCTGTGCCGTATTCGTTTGCACTTGTTCCTTTCAAACATAATTTTACGGTTGTTTTATGTCTGCAATTGCTAGGGTAAGTTTAGGTTTGCGGTTGTAGTGAAAGTACTGCATTCCTATGTTTCCTATGTATCCACTAGATGGCACCACACTACTGGTATGAAGAAAGTACGAAAATGTTTGTGTCTGCTTTTGTAGTACATATGTGCAAGTATCGACATTACTGCAACTCTTTGCGCGGATATATCAAAACCTTATTTTGTGGCACATGGCAGGCGAATGTAGTGCCGATAATTTTTAGAAGTGCGCCTTTTTAAAAGTGTCTTGCAACCAAAAAGGTAGTTTTGTGCGGTGAATAGACTTATAGGCTATACGGGCTTTCTAGCCGGTGCCTGACAGGTTACCTTTGCGCACGAGTCAGTGACAAATATACCAACTGTGCATAATCTAAACACATCTTATATCTTGTTTTCCAAAAACAAAACTGCAGTATTTAGCCAAACATCTGCTTTATGTAAGATGTATCATGATACGTAGTGATAACTGGTCTCTTGACGAAGCAATGGAAACTAATGTGGTGTTATTAATTGGATAGACTTCATCACAAAGTTATATGCGTATCCTAGGATTAAATATCTAGGTGCGTAGCAAGCGTGTTAACTAGCTATTTATCAACGCCAGCAGATGAATGCAGCTAGGACCCACTAGACATGCACGTATTGCAACATCATCTTCTAATTAGGTATATAGGTGTTTGCACTGACAGCACTGAGTGCAAAACCATGCATCATCGTTATATGAGGTTATGCATAATACATAATGACTTTCCTTGTACACATTTTGGCTCAACCCTCTTGTCACGCTTTCTAACGCTGGCATATGCACCCATCTAAACATGTGTTCGGCAGAAAAATACCTACACCCTATAATGCAAATATCTATAGTAATTATATTTATCGCGTGGCTATATTTATTTATTTGCACGTTACATATCAGTAATTAAAACTACTACTAATAATAATGTTTTATTCCAGACAAGCATTGTGTACATATTGGAAAAAAATTGATCTAAAAAAATCATCAAAAATAAAATAATAAATAAAATAATAAATAGTACATCGTTGGTTTTCCCTACTAATGTTTTTGAAATCTACATAAAAGCTGGTTGAACAATTATTGGTATATGTGTCTGAAATAATATTTCAAAAATCGTTGCGTAACACTTACACAGAGCCCCCACCCTACGTAGCGCGTTGTTGTGCTTGCCTATAAGGCCCCAAACACCCCTCCTACACGAGACCCCTAAACGTTACGACTTCTGGACCGATCTTAGTAGGAACATTCTGCAGGTTTGCGAGCCCATCAATATGTTGAGTGGCGCTAAAGACGTATCTTATACCATCAGAAAGATACATACTAGTCGGTGGAGACGACAATTTGGCATGTTCCTACCTCTGATCCGTAGGCCATATTTAGCTAGTTGTATGATCTGCTCGCTTGCATTGCCAATGGAATTACAAGATATAATAAGGTCGACAAATTATTTCAAAGATAAAGAGTAGGCCATTAATTGTGGTTCATTGGCAATAACATAAAAGGCTGACCCACGTACAAGTCATCATTCAACGATCAGCTTCAGGTTTAATATACGGCCTAATCCAATGCGGGTAGTAGCCTATCAAAGCAGATCAATATTACGCACTGTGGTCCTGACAGCAAGAATCATTACAGGTGTGTATGAGTATTATAGTCGACTGGCTCCAGTTCAAACCTGACTGCCTGAAGTAAGAAGCCATAAGTGACACATTAAACCCACTTATTATGAAGAACTGTATTTTATCTGCACTGAAATGTACTTCAACACAAGTGAAAATCTTAGTACATAAATGCCCACGTATGCCTGAAATAAGAAGTCTTGTTTATTCTGTGCAACGGCGTTACCGTGTTAAAAACCATATTTTATATCACTATACCTTGATATAATATAGGTGTTTGGTGTCTTGTGTGATTGGTTATTATGTGATCTGATTTGTAACTTTTGTAACATAATTACGCTATAATTAATATATATTGATTACCATAAAATTATATTTAACCAAATTGAACAAGACTGTGCCCGGAACAAAACTCCTTCTGGGGTCTTGTTACGGGTGGCAGTTTTGTTTTGGACACAGTCTTGTTCAATTTGGTTAAATATCATTTTATGGTATTTTTATGCCACCCATGCCAGGGTGGGCCAACCAGAACAAGACACCAGAAGAAGGCAGGGCCACGCATTACATGATCCAAAAAGGAGGGTGGGACAGCAAGAACAAGACCCCAAAAGGAGGGTGGGCCAAGCATAAAAAGACCCCAAAAGGAGGGTGGACAAGAAAACCATTGCCTTATCGAGAGTTCAACATTCCAACCCACAACACGATAGTGAAGGGAGACGTTAATGTGCATGTAGGGAAACAAACAAACATTTCGGAAACGGCAACAGACAAATATGGCCTAGGTGTAAGAAACAAAAGAGGCGACATCTTGGCAGAACGGGCAACATCTAGAAAGTAAAAAATTATGAATACCATGTTCCAGAAGAAAACAGAGAGGCGATGGACATGGAAAATACCAAATGGAGAAAGGAAACACGAAATTGACTACATCCTGCCAAACAGGCATGGTCACTGACGTAACTGTCATCAACCAACTCAACATCGGAAGTGACCACAGAATGGTAATGAGCAAAATCAAAATGGACGTCAAGGCTAAAAGGAAGAAGTTGCTAAACAAGAGACCACCAAGTGAAGATACCACACAAATCGGAAGAAAAAAGATCGAATTCCAACTCGAACTGCGAAACCGATTCGAGACACTACAGGAACCAGACGACATCGACACCATGAGCAAAAACATCACTGAGATGATCTAACTAAGTGTTGCAAATGTAGCAAAAGCAATCAACAGGCAAGTAGTGATGAGAATATCGTCACCGATACGAGTACTAATGAAGAAACGACGATAAATGGTGGATAACGGTGACCGTAAAAAACAAAAAGAAACGTTAGGTTTTCATAGTAAATTATTTAAAGATTTATCGACTTGCTCGTCTAGCTGTGGATATTTGACCTGGTGAAAACTGGATGTCCATTGGTTCCAAGATGAACACAATTTATGGTGTGTAGATGTACATATAGCTGGCTAATGTTGGGTTTTTGTCCAAATTTAGGGGTAATAAGCAAAGTTCGCACGATTCAAGTGTGTATACTATTAATAGTAACTTGTGTATTATTTATTTTTATATAAAGAAACACAATGTTGCCATCTCCTCTCTAATGGGGGAAAAATGCCCTCCAAGGAGAGAGAGCCAAGACATGCACTTGTTGATGTTAGCAGGAGAGTTCAGCACAATAAACATGCCTCTGCAATCAAATATAGAAATCGAACCAGAGCAGGTCTGGAGAAAACAAATAAGTTTAAACAGGCACTCGGGATTTCAACATACACATCTTTCGAAACGTTGTACACAATGTTAGTGATCGGCAGTTACATTTGTAAAATATAGCCTAAAACGAATTAGTATCTAGTACCTACATCCACACATGTAATATAATTATTTTATCTCATTAATACAGCCACATTGCAATTAAGGTCTCCCTTGGACAGTCCCAAATTAATTCCATATATAGTGTCAAGTACAGGAAATTAGTTCCACTAATATGGTCACCTCGCTATTCAAGTTACTTTTATCCAGTCCCAATGGTGACCTTAATTTTGAAGTTCCATAATTATATATATAATATATGTGTGTGTGTATGTGTGTGTGTGTGCGTGTGCGTGTGCGTGTGCGTGTGCGTGTGCGTGTGCGTGTGCGTGTGCGTGTGTGTATGTGTGTGACAAGGTACCCTTTTGATACCGCTGCTCTCGCCAGGTGTCACCTCTAATTCTGTGCATACTGTTGTGTGCTGGCAAATCCGGTTTGTGCCAGTTTTACAGTTTAGACGGGAATCTCTGCCATGTTGTTTTGCGGACAAGAAGTCTTCCGTTGTTTTGGTAAGGCAAAATCTCTATCAAGGTAAAATGATATATGTATAATTTGTTCCTTCCACATCAGTAGACGGGAACAGTTTGTAAAGCATGCCGAGTGTATTACTACTCGAAATGCTTGTAAGATGTAGTGTGTTTTCTGTGCACGCTGCGGCTGTGGCTGTGGCAGATCGGTGCTGGCCAAGTGCTGGAAATGCCAACTACGGAAGAATTAATCAACATTAAATTTGTTCCTGAGAGATATTGGATAGCAGTTATCCGTGAGCTAGTGTATTAGCAAAATTAGTTGTTATAAGAGTACCTTGAAGTGACAGGACTTGAACAATACTATATATTATGACGTAATATGATCATGTGTGTCGGCCATGTTGCTGTCATTGGCATTGCTATGGTATGGTAGTTTCTGTGTAACACATTTCTTGATTAGAAATGAATGTAAATGTTGACAGTGCCGTACTTGTGCGGTATCGTATTGTGACAGCCTATGGATACTTTGATGTACTGTGGTACCTAAGCTTATGACTGACGGTAGCTATTACGATGCTTTGCAGATTAATCCACCAGGGGGCGACTGTTGAAGGGCCAGCCCAGGGCTAGCTGCATCAGGCAGCGGGTACGCACTGTCATTATTCTAGTAATCTTAATACCCTCGCAATTGACATGTTTGTTAGATTAACTGTTGTTATTATTTGACAGTTACCGTCATCGTAGGGTTCAGTAAGGTTGAACGTGTGCATTATTTTCTGTGTCTAAGGCACTGGATAATTATTCTGCACATGATTATTACTGGCTTGTTATTCAGAATACTTATTAGGACTTCCGCATTAATGTATAATAACAGATCAGTGGTTATACAAATACATGCATGTATGTTTAATCAGTTTAGTTAACACTGCATGAAAGCCAGGAGATGGTGTTTATTAATGATTTGTCTTGTTACCATGCAGGGTGTCGTTGCCGTTCGCTTACCACTGACAATAAAACGTACCAGTCGTACACCTACATGTGTGACGTATGGTCTGTTTATGTGTTCCGCTTCGAACATCACTCGGCGGTCACTACATATATATATATATATATATATATTCGGTATACGGGGGGCCAAATCAGTGTTACTGTATGGATGTGAAACATGGAAAGTAAACAAATGCGACAACAAAAAACTTGACATTTTCCATTTCAACTGTCTCAGAAGAATTTTAAAAATTAGATGGCCAGTAATAATTTCGAACAAAGACATTGAGAACATAACAGCAGAAGAGAAGATCAGCACAGAAGTACAGAGAAGAAGGTGGAATTGGCATGTGCTGAGAAAGAAGGCCCAAAACCACTGCCTGACAGCACTGACATGGACGCCGGAAGGAACAAGAAAAGTTGGTCGACCAAAAACAACGTGGAGAACCACAGTGGAAAAAGAACGGAAGCAACTGGGCTGGGCAACATGGAGCAAAGCCAGACACATAGCCGTTGACAGGGCGAGGTGGCGGAGTCGCACAGCAGCCTTATGGGCCACAAGGCCCGAAGAGGATAGGTAAGGTAAGGATACGGGGGGCCGTTTAAGTGAAGAGTTAGCGTTTCGTGTTGAGTGTACAATATGTTTATGGATAAGCATAATTCTTAATAAGTATGTATGCATTAATAAAATGTGTATTAGACGGACCTTAGTGGGACTTTGTTGAATGCGGCGCTGTCAAATTCGATAACTACATAATGTACGCAGTATACACAATTTAAAGGATATTATGTTAATATAAGCTTCGAAAATGCATTTAATATATTTGGTTATGTTTACTTATTTAATGATGTCTAATTTAATAACGTTTACATTATATGTACAAGACAAGTAAGGAGACTAGGGAGTAAGCCTAAAAAGGAGACAGATACGGAGGAAACAAGAAGCCCTGAGATGTTATAACACCGTGGAATCTTGTAATATCAACCCATCGATAGTGGCATCAAAACTAAAATAACTAAAGGCATTAAACCATCAAGACCTGATGGTCTCCATCCTTGTGTCTTAAACGAATTAGCAAAGAACATCAGCACTTCATTATCAATCATATTTAACACATCATTCATAACAGAAAAACATTCCACAGACTGGAAACAAGCTAACATATCTGTGATTAATTAAAAAGGAAGTAAAACCCAAGCACAGACCAGTCAGTTTAACGAGTGCAGATGGGAAAATATTGGAAGGAAAAATCAGAGATACCATCACTGAATATATGAAAGAAAATGACCTGCTGAGCGATAAGCAATTTGGATGCCGTTCTATAGTATTTCAACTATTGAAAGTACTTGATTCATGGACTGAAACACTGGATAATGGAGGATGCATAGACATAGTATATTGTGATTTTTTGACAAGATTCCACATATTCGACTCATTGAGAAACTCCAGAGCTTTGGCATAAAAGGGAACATTCTTAACTGGGTTACAGCTCTGCTGGCCGCGTAAGAGTAAATAACACATTTTCAAATTGGCAGGAGGTAATCAGTGGAATATACCACATTGATCAGTGATTGGCCCCCTTTTTTTGGTATATTCACAAATGATTTAACTGATGTTATAAAGAGCTCTCATATTTTCTTGTTTGTAAATGATATGAAGCTCTTCAATCCTATTTATACCAAAGTGGACTGCACAAAACTGCAACAAGATCTTATTTTTGCCGAACGCTGGGCAGATACATCACTTTTGTAATTCCATCCAGTATGTAGCCATATGAGAATTGGATCATCCACAAGGAATAACGACTATGCACTGGGAAGAAAGCAGACAACACTTACAAGTACGGACAAGGTATAAGATATTGGAGTCACTTTCAATTCATCGCTTAATTTTGAGGCATGTATCTCAGAAAAAATGAATAAAGCCAATTCGATGATGGGGATATCCGATGTACTTTCGATCACATGGATGAAACATTCACACATTGAATACGCTGATCCGGTCTGGCGTCCTTTCTTAATGAAACATATTACAGCTCTTGAACATTTTCAGTACACAGCAACCAAATTAATTCCAGGTTTCAAAGACCTTGAATACAAAAGAACGTTTACAGAGACTGAAAATTCCAACTCTATCATACCGTCGCCTCGGAGGAAATATGATTGAAATGTATAAGACACTAGCAGGGAAATATGATCCAGCAGTCGCATCCAATTATGTTGCATTGAGGGCTAACGAAGCACATACGAGAGGGCACCAACTGAAAATATTTAAAGATGCTAATTAAATATTAGAAATAACTCGTTTATATACCGACGCACATATGTTTGAGACAGTCTCCCACAGTCTATGGTTGACGCTTCACCGGCGCAGCCATTTTTTCTCGCAAACAGGTTATAGCATAAGCACCCTATGAAAACTTAATACACTGCCCCAACCCTATCTTGGATTGTGTTAGACACATGCGCACAGTCCGAGCAGATGTTAAAAGCGAGAGGCATGAAAGAGGCAGTAATGCCTAGTCAGCCAGAAGAGGACCTGTAAGACGTTATTAGCTTTACTTTTTAGCTCTTGAAAATGGCCCAGCAACACTGAAGTTCGTTTTTGCAAGACACAAAGTGAGAATCAGGAAATGGGAGACACTGGAGTCGCATTGCCTATGATACAGAGCTAACTGCATCAATGATCGGCTGGGGACTTCTCTTTGGGAGATCCTTACATCACTACTGTGGACAGGACAGTAGTGTCACAGCCTGATCCCTCACAACTGACCCAGACCATGTGGTAGTACTCTGCAGCGGAGAGATATATTGGCTCCAAGCCATCCCGGCTTTCCCATAACCGGTGTGGTCATCCATGCCTAGTGGTATAACCCTATATATTGAGCATGTCATGTTGCAATCAACACAGACAATTTACCTGCTTTTATACAATAGCAGACACAGCTAGGCGAAATTGTGGTGTGAACTTCAACTTTACTTAATCTTGTTTATCTACACCTAGTGAAGTTAAATATTCGTTAGAATGGTATTGAAACTTTGGTGATATCTTATGTTACATGATATGAAGCAGTACACGTATGTATACGCGGCGTAAATAATATGACTAATCTATTATATGTATTCTGATGTATGCAAGTTCATGGATAGTTATGATTGAAGACGGTAGGGGCGAATCCAAGACGGCGCACACAGTAGGGAAACTTCCAACAGTCAAATCATATTTATTGTCTATGTATTATACCAACAACGGTTCAAGTACAAAATACAGTGCGATATTAATGGTGAATTAAAACGAGGAGAGATGATGTGAGAACTTATGTTTACTCCGCCGTGGTGCGTTGCATTAATAAATGTTTCAACTAGTGCACAACGTGGTGCGTGTGTGTATTTGCATTGTGATTGGCAAGATGGCCTAAGAACACATCACGCTATTGCGTATGTACGTGTCTGTCTATATATGTGTCTACATTACGATACGATACAAAAGTATCGTTTAAAGACAATAATCATGTTCTTTTCTTGCGCGCGCGTGCCTGCCGCTGCGAATAGATTAGTCAACAATAACGAATTTTCTTGTTGTACCCAAAGGCAATATATAGAACAGACCACAACTACTCGCTATTCTAAACAACCAAAGTCCTTACCTTCCTTCGGGTGGCGCTGTTGCAGCCATCTTGCAATGGCTACCCCTTCACGCTGTCTTTTTCAGCATTTGTTTTCATGTCCTATAGTCTGTTGCACAGTTGAAATCGCCTGTTACACGAAGCACCATATCGAGCGAATATTGTTTGTTACATATACATAATGTAAGCTGGACCGACACAAGTCAACCATCTACCAGTTAAGTCGGCCTTGTACTGAAGCCCGTCGTGTCACCTATATTTCAACGACTGTATTCCTATTGGTCGTTTTACGCTTCTCAATCATACGTGTACAACAACTGTCAGGTGGAACTCGACTGAGGTAGTCATATTTAATTCAAATTAAAGCCAAATTAAATCCTCTTTGCATGTGATTAAGATAGTTCCATTGTTGAGCTCGCACGTGATGCCTAGAATGTTAACAGGTAGTTGAATCAATGCACTGTCTCTGAGGTAGTGCGCCATGAAATTTTGTTGTGCATGGACGAAGCACAGCTGGCATGTCTATAGGAATATCCTCGTCATTCGTGTTAAATGTGCAACAATTTATGACCGTACCCAATTACCAGTGAATGCGAGAGAGAGAGAGAGAGAGAGAGAGAGAGAGAGAGAGAGAGAGAGAGAGAGAGAGAGAGAGAGAGAGAGAGAGAGAGAGAGAGAGAGAGAGAGAGAGAGAGAGAGAGAGAGAGAGAGAGAGAGAGAGAGAGAGAGAGAGAGAGAGAGAGAGAGAGAGAGAGAGAGAGAGAGAGAGAGAGAGAGAGAGAGGAGAGAGAGAGAGAGGATATATATATATATATAGATGGTTGAAGAGAAATAGAGGACGGAACGAATATAATAATGTAAAATAATATAGAATAAAATAAAACATGTATTATACACGTATTTCACAATTTGAACTAATTTACTTATCATTATATGACTAGTAAATTAATTATAAACTACAATGTTTCTTCTACGCAATTCAGTTTTGACAGGGAATTTGTTAGATAGACAATTTTTTTTATGAATACGTTAATAAATCTGGAAAGATCTGTCAACTGTTTCTCATTATGTACATTAAACATCTGGTTCATTTTCAAAGTATTAGGTCTGATTCTAAAGTATTTCTTTATGTATTTTGATCTTTCTTCTACAAGTGATGGACATGCAAGTACATAATGATATTAATCACCTTGGTCTTCATTGTTGCATCAATTACAGAGCCTCTGAGCATTTTCAGGGAGATACTGACCAACAGAAATTGGTAATTTGAGATTCCCACAACGAAATTGTATTGCTCCAGGTTGTTTAATTCGCCGATGAGTGGGTGACGTGACGTTTCTAAGACAGTTACTCGAGTGTGTAAGACTGTCGTTGCTTCATCCGTTGTCTCGTCCTTTGTCTTATTCGTTGTCTCGTCCGTTGTTTTGTCTATTATTTCATCCGTTGTCTAGACCGTTGTGTCGACCGTTATCTAGTCAGTTTCTCATTCGTTGTCTCGTCCGTTGTCTCATCAGTTAACCCGTCCGTTGCCTCGTTCGTTGTCTCGCCCGTTGTCTCGCCCGTTCTCTCGTCCATTTTCTCGCCAGTTGTCTCATCCGTTGACTCGTCCATTGTCTCGCCCATTGCTACATCAGTTGTCTCACCCGTTGTCTCGTCCATCGTTTCATTAGTTGTCTCGTCCGTTGTCTCACCCGTTGTTTCGGCCACTCGCTTGAACAAGCGGAATATATTTGCTGCTAGATATGTTTAGATGCTTTTGATATGTTCAGTTGCTCAACAAGCGTTTCGATTATGGCTTCACTGACCTGTCGTGTCGATGATGGAGGTGATGGTGATAATATCGTATATTTACAGATCTACAACTACCTAACAACCAGTGTCGAGTATACGTTGATGAATCATGTCATCGAAATGCTATGCAGCATCATCGTGAGCAGCTGGATTGGTATCGATGTTGTGTCTACTTAAGAAAACGTTGCATATCTCGCAGGATCTGTTCGGCAGTCCATGTGTGGTGTTTTCGTATTTCTATGTATATCAGCACTGCCTTGTTCCATACTGACCGACCGGAATACATCCTTCTAGTATTCTGCACTAGATAACATTAGATACAGATCAGTGCAACTGATTCTAAATAACGACAACACATATCGCACGAATTGTTTGCCATGTGCGCTAATATGAGTAAGAAACAGTTGCCGCATAAAACCTCGCTACTATATTTTGAGTGGAATGGAGTGTAGCATAAAATCCTGCAGTTATAAAACAAAGCAGTTCCGGCCCTTCGATGCGCATGTCCGGAAATAGAAGTTCGCTGTGTAAGGGAATAGTCTGCCCTATTCTTAAAAAAGTATGCGTAATATGTTACTTAAATGGCCCAAACTAGGTTCATCCTAATCACCCTAAGTCCCAAACCTTTGCTTCAACCCAGGGGACTACCTTCCCGACGGTACTATAGGCCAGTGAAGTAAATTAATATTGCCAAAATATGAATCTAAACGTTATTATGAATATTGGCGATGGGATGGGTGTACAATTTATTTGAATGTTGCTCATCTGAAACATTTGGAAGGACATATGTGGAAATAGTTCTGCTAGGTAGCTAAGGTGTTGTAAGTTAAGTTAAATATTCAGCACACATTTTCCACAAACTACTGAAACATATATTTGGTTATAAAATAACTGATGTTTCGGAGGAGAATATTTCCTTACACAGCGAACTTTCATTTCTATATATGCGCATTAAGGGCCGGACTGCAGTGCTTTTCAGCGGCAGGATTTTTCGCTACAGGGTATCATTGTAGATATAAATAACTTAATAGTTAGTCGCTTGGTGACGGCACCTCTGCCTATGTCCATGAAAACGTTGTCACATCAGCTGCTCACATGATGGAGCCACGTGTACTCTGACTATGATCGTAAGCTAATTATGACGATTGTTCACACACGTCTCCGTGCTGTAGTTCATTACAATGCGTAGTTCGTTAGACTCTCCAGTCACACTTGAACCGCACAATGATAGAATGCAGTTCTTCCACAGTAGAAGGCTGACAATGATCGTGATGTGGTTGTATGCTATGTTACACTCATCACACTTTGCCGAGTACCAACCCATGGCAAATAATTCTTCTAAAGAATATTATATAAGATTTTTTGGATGGTTTTCTATTGGATGTTTTATACTATGTAATTCCGTAGAATACCTGTATAATCTATTTTTTTTAAATAGGTGCCGCCATTACTGGAACCCATCGTGGTTCCCAACACTTGACACGAACATTTGCATCAACTCCTTTTAATGATGAACCTAATCACTGCAGCCTTTCACGTCGCTCGTCATCGATAACCAGTTCGATGTTTGTCTTGATGCGACGCAGTAAAGTTATAAAGCCTAGGGGTCTTGGGACTTTGCACGATTGAAGATGTCGTTTTGTTTGTAAAACCATGAACCGCACCCTTTCTTGAACACTGGTGTGGCAGATATCCGTGTCTCACGGACTTACAGTAATTGGTATAGACAGCATTATAAAAGAGACAGTTAAGCACACTGTATAATATATGTGTGTGTGTATATATATATATATATCGTCGTTTTATATTAATAGAGTTTTGAATGTTCAATACAAATCACATATAAAGCGTCTGCTGCTGCTGCGTTATCATATAATTTAGAAATGTCCTACTAAATACGTTTTGTATTCTCAGGGCTCAGATCATTATAGTAAATCTAAGAGCAAATCAGTGATGAACGTTTCATCGGAAACTGTGTGTGTGTGCGTGCGTGCGTGTGTGTGCGTGCGTGCATTCTTGCGTGTGGGTGCGTATTCCTTGTTGAATATCCTTAAAATAACTGTTGTGTTTGTTTGTGTAATTGTTTTTTTAACATAGCCTCTCTGTTCAGAGCCTCGTGTCTCGTATTATGCTTACGTAATTGACCTATGCATCACGTGACCTGTTGCTTAGCAAAACCTCCGACAAGCCATCTGAAAAACACGTGGTGGGTTCCGCCATCCTATGGTATATTTTCTTGAAATTCTGGTCACAGAAATGTTTCTTTTGGACAAAATCATACTGCAAAGTTTTTGAATTGTCAACTGTATGCGGGAATGTTTTATTTATGAGATACCGTGCAGCAGTAGCAATGTAATTCACGTATATATAACCGTCATCAACATTGTTGGCAAAGGTACGGCTTGACGGAGGTCACGTGCAAAAATACGATTGTGACGTAGGCAAACCGCGACGTACTGGATACATCAAGTGATTAACTCTTAACACTCGTCATCTTATTTCGACTATTCCTCCAGATTAAAAAAAATGGCAATTTTTCAAAGGATGGTAATTACTTGTCCTTTACAAAGATCGAGAGCTGCGCAGCCAGCGAATTAAACTAGGCTGCATAGGCGGAGTACAACTAAACACACTAAACAAACTAGCAACTGTACACATTGGGTTTTTGTGTAGAAAAACAAGGCATTTGAGTGACGAATCGGATGGCAAATTAAGCCGATCTACAAAGAACACAACTGCACGCAAATAACTAATGAAAACATGACGAGAGATAATTATTAATAGAACGGTTAAAAGAAAAGATTAAATGTCAAACATGGCTAAAGATTCCACTGAAGGCCACACATAGAAGGCCACTAGAGTAGAGGCAGGCAAAAAGAGAATTGCTTCAGTAAGTTCAGTAGATGCCAAGGACGGTCAGCCAGTAAAATGTCCGGACATTGAGTTATCACTTAATGAAGCGCTACAACTGGTGAGCTCATCACACAGAGAACACGGCGAAAACGAAGGCGTGTATTCACACACAACACGCACGCGTGTATGCACACGACACGTGTCCATCGTCAAGTCGTTGTCGTCAACTCAAAGCGCATGAAGCCACAAAGAAGACGTTTTATTTGTTTCGGTTTCGTCGCTATCGGCGTCGATCAAACGCTTACAGTAGGCTGGGTCGCGATGACCTATTCGCTTGGCTGGGACTCAAACACACATCGATTATTTACGAGAAGACGTCTAAACTGATCAAGGCATTACGGCGACTGGCGGCGGACGTTAGGCAACTGTTCGTCTTCCTGTACACGGTGAACTTATGACTGCCATCTTCCTTTCTGGTGAACGTCCCCCTCCTTCTCCAGTGAATTTACCATTCTGATGAGTTCTGCCTTGTATTTCCTGGTCGGATCCTTCTTTAACTTCTCATACGTCGAATGGTCAATTAGCATCTCTTTCATTTTTTCCTGGTATTCTTTCGTTTCCATTATGACTGTGGCCTTTCCCTTGTCCGCAGGGAGTATGGTGATGAACTTATCCTTCTGTAGCTCTTTTAGAGCTGTTCTTTCCTGTTTGGTTAGATTCGGTTTTTGAGCTTTTGCTGATTTCAGAACTCCCGCGATGTCTGCATGAAGTTTTTCTTGTGGTAGGTTCCATGTCGCTTGCTCTGCCGCTACAACGAACTCCTCGGTCGGTACTTTCTCTGGCGTTACGGTGAAATTTCTGGTCCCCGGACAGTTTGTATTTATATAGGTTTACCACCCACCTTTTTAGTTCATTCATTCTGTCTCTCTTCGCTTTCAAGCGCAGAATTTGTTGTTGATGTCGCCATTTTATTTTCTCGTGCGACTTCTCGCTGACATGCGCGATGTGGCGCGTGACGTTTTGTTGTTCTTCCCTTGGCAACGAAGTAAACAATTTCATTTCTAGGGTGAGTTTCTTATCTCTAAACGTGTCCATTTTGTTGTTTATGACACGTATTTTTTTTTTCTCTCTCTCTCTCTCACACTAGTTCCTCCCTGGTTTTGTCCACTATTTTCCTCGCATTCGTCGTGTTTATCGGGTATTTCAGACTGAGACTGGGAGGTGTTACATTGATGTATTTACAACGTAGCGTAAATACAAGGTGATTCATGTGGCGCGAAACCTTTCTGGTCAATTCTTCGAGTTTCTTCACGTCTTTGATACATCCTAAGATTACTAAATATTCTTCAGGATAGTTCGTTTTCAGATCAAAAACTTTCATTTAAAAAAAAGGTTTTTGATACGAAAGAAGAATGTTCAGCCATCTCTGGACCGTGACGTGCTACATAACTACATACTTGTCAGCAGTCTGTCTCATCTGTCCAAGGTGATTGAGAAGATAGTACCACAATGATTGTCTGATCATCTTGACTCACACGATATGAATGAACCGTTTCAGTCGGCATACAAAAAGCTTCACTCTACAGAAACCGCATTGTTGAAAGTCTGCAGTGATGTCCGGGTGGCCTTGGGTCGCAAAGAAGGCATTCTGCTCGTGCTTCTTGCTACTATGCTGATGATCTGCAGGTGAAGCGTGCGTTTGCGCTTAATCATACGGCATTACTCGAGGCCCTACAACGTCTTGAAGCCTGCGTCATGGAGATTCGGGAGTGGCTGACCTCTAATTACCTCAAACTGAACGACCAGAAAACCGAGTTCCTTCCGATTGTCCCAGTGTCTGCAACAAAAGTTAGTAAACGATCTCAGCATCAATGTTGGTGGTTCTCTCATCCAAGCTGTGCATCAGATTAAAGACTTTGGTGCCGTCTTAGACTGTCACATGGACATGTCTGCCAACACATCAGCGATTATCCGGTCCTGCCAAGACAGACGAGGGAGAGAGTAGTCACCGCATTAGTGACATCGAGGCTCGAATACTGCAACTCCCTCCTGTACGGCACCATGGACAAGAACTTTGTACGGTTAAAGCGTGTACAAAACTGCAGCCAGAATGATCGTGCGAGTGCCCAAATACGCAAGCATCACGCCAGAGCTCCAAGACCTACATTAGCTGTCGGTACGAGAACGCGTTCGTTTCAAAGTCCTGGTATTCATGCACAGAGCTGTCAACAAGTGTGGGCCCGTGTACCTGAGCGAGCTTGTCTGCTTCTACGTGCCCGCCAGGTCCCTTCGGTCAGCGGGAAATCGTCAACTTGCGAGACCGCGAACACAATGTAAAATCGGAGACGCGAGTTTTATGGCAGCAGCTCCGGACCTCTGGAACGATTTACCCACATCAATGCGTGAACTAAACAGTGAAGCAGCTTTTAAAAGCGCATTAAAACACTATATTTTAATCGATATTTTAACTCCAGTAGCTGCAGCAGTCCCGGATCTGCGGATTGATCTACTTGTTTTCAATGCATGTAATGAACACTTGAGACTTTTAAGAGCACTTTTAGACACTCTCTTTTAATCAATATTTTAACTGCTATTGTGACTTTTAGACTTGGCATTAAGCTTTTATCAATTATCGTTAGTTTATATGATACGATAATACTAATATTTAAAGATTTTTTTTTTTTTAATATTAACTTTTTTACTTAAATAATTATTGTTTTGATGTATTACTATTTTACATGTAAAGCGCCCTGAATAGTTTCTAACTAGAGTTGGCGCTATATAAGTACATTTATTTATTTATTTCTATTTATAGTTATCTACGTGTAGTTTCGAAATACAAAATAGTGATTTCAATGTTTATTTTACCTAATTAATTTGCCACTGGTAACTCTACGAGAACGAACAACAATAAAACTCTAAAGTATACTTTTGTTGTTCTATATCATAACAAATGTATGTCAATATTGTCTACGTTTGACTTTAAACGCTTCAATATTTGCTCGCAGAATGTTATCTAGGACCTGATCTGTTGTGCGTCACTACTAAATAATATACATAATCTCAATCATCAGTAATTTGGAAAATTGTAATTAATTTGTATATCAGCCTAAGTGACATAGACAAATGAAGAAAGCGCCATTTGAACACAAACATAATACATTGGCCATTAGACATCTCAGTTGATCTCATAAATTATATAAGAAACATACTTAAACACACTGATTAAATTGCCTTCTAAAGCTCCTATTATTTAAGCATAACAGCTACGTTTATGGATATGTGGTCAATTATCCATCGTTGGACGCTACCTTTGGATGCTAAAACTTGATCAAAGATATTCTTTACAAGCATGAAACAATAAAAGACTACAGGCCAGAATGGGAATTTCAACGTTTTTCCTTCTAAGCGTTGATCAAGATGCCTTGTAGCAAATTTCCACTGTAATAGTTTTATACGGGTTGAGTTGGTAAAGTTGTGGTAATGTTTTATTTATAGGAGTTTAAGAAAACCCTTCTACATAGATACACTGGAGAGATATGGTCACTTCAGATAAACACTGAGTGCTGCAGTCTGCACGTTGGCCTAGTTGGGCGTGGTAGCAGCTGCAGATAAACGGTTCCCCATGCATAGTTATTTTTTGGTAGTGCGTCAGTTTGGCAGATTCGGCATCTAGGACAAGGTTCAGATTCGTGTTTGTTCCAATGAATCCACCGGCAATATCATTAGTCGACTAGGACACGCGATTCGTCCGTGCAGTAAGTTCGTTATGGCCAGTTTAAACCCAGCAGCCTGGATAGCGTTTAGCACGTCGCCATTTGCTGATAAAATTTTGGATTCTCCTAGATGAAAGTCGTATTGATTCGTATTCGGTACGACTCGAGATATGTTTCCTTCTTTATGACGTAATCATGAACACAACAGCGCTGTGTGATGTCGTTTATGCTCATGCTCGTGCTCTCTCTCTCCCTCTCTCTCGCTCGCTCGCTCGCTCACTCACTCACTCACTCACTCACTCACTCACTCACTCACTCACACTCACTCACTCACTCACCACTCACTCACTCACTCACTCACTCACTCACTCACTCCACTCACTCACTCACTCACTCACTCACTCTCACTCACTCAATCTCACTCTCTCACTCACTCACTCCTCTCATTCACTCACTCACTCACTCAATCTCACTCACTCACTCACTCACTCACTCACTCACTCACTCACTCACTCACTCACTCACTCACTCACTCACTCTCCTCTCTCTCTCTCTCTCTCTCTCTCTCACACACACTCTCTCTCTCTCACACACACTCTCTCTCACACACACTCACTCACTCACTCACTCACTCACTCACTCACTCACTCACTCACTCACTCACTCACTCACTCACTCACTCACTCACTCACTCACTCACTCACTCACTCACTCACTCTCTCGCTCACTCACTCTCTCGCTCACTCACTCTCTCATTCACTCTCTCTCTCTCTCACTCACTCACACACACACACACATTCTCTCACACACACACTCTCTCTCTCACACACACACTCTCTCTCTCTCTCTCTCTCTCTCTTCTCTCTCTCTCTCACACACACACACACACACACACACACACACACACACACACACACACACACACACACACACACACACACACACACACACACACACACACACACACACACACTCTCTCCTCTCTCTCTCTCTCTCTCTCTCTCTCTCTCTCTCTCTCTCTCTCTCACACACACACTCTCTCTCTCTCTCTCTCTCTCTCTCTCTCTCTCTCTCTCTCTCTCTCTCTCTCTCTCTCTCTCTCTCTCTCTCTCTCTCTCTCTCTCTCTCTCTCTCTCTCTCTCTCTCTCTCTCTCTCTCTCTCTCTCTCTCTCTCTCTCTCTCTCACCACACACTCTCTCACTCTCTCCTCCAATGGAGGTTGTGTACACAAGCAGAACCCACAACGTTTTTAAGTCGCCAAGACATCCCTTGCCGTTTGCAACTTGGCCTAGGTGCATCACCGATTGATGTAAAACCTACGAACAACAATCACGCTGTATTTTATAATCAGCGCCATGTATCTAAGTGAACATCGATTTGTAATGCTATGCTCTTTAGATATATGAGACGTGTTTTGGGAATAAAACGTGGCTGTTTTCGTGGTTACGTCAGACGGGGAAATCATCAAGTTGTGTACAACGGAGACGATAAACATTGCATAATTATATATTTATACAATACTTACGGCAGGCATCACTATACATTTGACCATACAAGCATTGCATATTTAGAGATTTATATAATACTGACGGCAGTACAGTGCATCAGTACATTTGACCAGAGACAATTCGCATGATCAGCTCGGACAGTTCATAAGCAAAGGCTGGATAGGATATGTTGAAACGAACTTGAATCCCATAAAAGAGGAACAGCTTTGGTATCAGTCACTTGGTGACAGTTCGTGCACTAGTTGTCCCGAGAACACACCCCAGAGCCGTTAAATCTGTGTTGAAGACTCATCTGTTCACTGTTCTATGTAACTCGGACGATTACCAACACTTTTTTATAATAGCTAAATGATGTTAACGTTTATTTATTTAACTATTTATTTATTTCTCATATACATTGTAGCCTAATTTGTTGTTTACATTAATCTTAGTTAATTTATTAAAATAATAATAATGATCTTAATTATTTTAATTTTAATATGTGAGGTTTTAAATCACATTTGTACTTCTACTGTATTTATTGTCATAATTACTATTATTATTAGTTCATTTTATCTATGATATAACAAATATTGTGTTTATTCAAGCGTATCATCTTTAACATACATTTGTATATCGTTGTAAAGCACTGTGAACAACACTGGATGTGGCGCTTAACAAACTAAACATATTATTATTATAAGCAACCGCAGTTCTACCTCAGGATGCTCCAAGAGAAATATAGGGAGTTCAGAAGAGGTCTACACATGGTGTTTGTGGACCTGGCGAAGGCATATGACAGAGTTCCTAGAGAGCTGATCTTATATAGCCTCCGAAAGAAGAGCATGCCAGAATACTCATAAGGGACATGTATGAAGGGCGTACGGCCAAGCGTCATGACAAGTGTTGGAAAAACAGAGGAAATCAAGATTGAAGTTGGTCTACACCAGGGGGCGGCCCTTAGTCCTTTACTTTTTATCATCAATCTACTGTCACCTGTCTGTGTCCTGGTTTGCTTCGAGGAGATGTTTGAGCGACTTACCTGTCAAATTCGTTGCCGTGTAATATCACGCCACATATTCGATGATTGATGTTTTCCATTTCCTAAAACAGTGCCGTGTAGAATGTGTGCTGCAATGTTGTTGTGATGAATGATGTGTCCGTAGAAATGTATGTTCCTTCGTTTAAACATATTTGAGACTTGGTTTTGGGGTCCATTATATCGGTGATGGTTTTTTTCGCTATTGTTTTTCAAAAATCGTCAGTAATCAATTCAAATCCACTCTCAAAACAGTGTGTATGCAGACAATCGATGAAATAATTGTAAATTATGCACATTATTGATCCCGAGTGTAAAGTTTCTTCAGATTTATTTTAATACGAGTTGCTAAGTAGAGCTAAGTTAGTTCAGACAATTTGTAAACGTTATATAAACAGTACGTCAGTCTTTTGCACTACACATACTACTATTGTGTTCTTTCAAGTATATCTTCAGAATTGTTAAAATAAAAAACACCTCAACTGAAAAGCTTGTAATCTTCATTCAGTGTCTGAGTCCGAGGCCAAGTATCCATAGGACAGCATGCCCACCATTATGTTCTCCGTTCTCCAGGCCCGCTGTTGTTCAACATGATCTGGCAGTGAGCATTTAACCATTATATCCCGCCATGTGTCAGTAGTACTGCGATAGTGTTGTCAACGGGACGTGTTAGGTGAGACTGGCGAGGGCAAGATGTTAAACACCTGTTTGCTGGTTTTTGCTTCCAAACCATCCTCTGTTTCATTGCACTCTGTATTGATATAGACATCCTTTGCTACCCTCTATCTCTTTCTAATTGTCTTGTTATGTCTCGGTAATGCTTCTTTGCGTTTGTGTTGGCCGCTTTGTTCTTTTTTTATTTATCGTCTAGATCACATAGTTTAAGTACGTCTTCAAATATCCATGGTTGTCGCGTGTTCTTTCTTCGCATAGAACGTCATTTGCATTGTCATGAATTGTAGCGTTAAATGTGTGACAAGATGGTTGACATCCAGTGCAGGAGGGTAGTTGACATCTTGTGCAGGAGGGTGGCTGACATCCGGTGCAGGAGGTTGGTCTGCATCCGGTGCAGGAGGGTGGTTGACATGCGGTGCAGGAGGGTAGCAGACATCCGGTGCAGGAGGGTGGTCTACGTCAGGTGCAGGAGGGTGGCTGACATCCTGTGCATGAGGGTAAATGTCATCCGTGGAGTGTGGCTCTTCACCAGTTTACTTTACGCATAAACAGTATTCAACTATCCGCGCACTAAATATCTGACCATAAACGAACCTGATTCGCGGTAGGCGAAATCAATACAGGAGGTAGTTTTCATGGATCGAGCTCGAGATTGTCCTATTGGGAATGACTCGCACTTCTGCCAATAAAGCTGATGCATCTGCGAGTAACCTGCGTAAGCACTGACGCACGCACGAACTGACGCACTCGCGTATTTACGAGTAAATCTGCGAAGTTTACTCGAGGCGTGGAGTAGGTAGAGGCATGGAATAGGTCGAGATGTGGAGTAGGTCGAGGAGTGGAGTATGTCGAGACGTGCAATAGGTCGAGACGTGGTATGGGCCGGGTGTCCGAGCCTTATCAGGAACACCGAAGACAGCTGTATTATTAAGGCCTAACTTGACTGCAGCTGTCAAGTTACGCCTCAATAATACACGCCTCGACCTATTGCACGCCTCCACCTACACAACGCATTGACCTTCTCCACGCCTCGACCTTTGGCATGCCTCGACCTTCTGCATGCCTCGACCTATTCCATGCCACCACCTACTCCTCGCCTCGACCTTCTTCACGCCTAGACCTACTCGACCTACTGCATCCCTCAATCTACTACACGCCTCGATCTACTCCATGGCTCGACCTACTCCACGCCTCGACCTATTCCACGCCTCGACCTACTCCACGCCTCGACCTACTCCGCACGCTTCATCTTACGAGCAATCTTTCATGTGTGTCAACTACATCGCGATGATATTGGCCCTCTTCATTCTTCAACGTGAGGCCTCTGCTATTAAATTGCTGTCCCGTTTAAAACGTGAACAGCTGCAATTCATATGAACAGAAGACTAAAAATACAAAAAAAGCATCTCCACTAGATATATATATTTTACTACATTACTTTTTAAAACTAAACAAAAGTAACTGATTTTATCAACGACTCGCAGAAGATCTGCGACGATGAATTTTATGAATATTTGCAAACATTGATAGAATGTAAAGGGGGACAGTGTCCTACGTACCGATCCAGCAGTGTCTTTGAAATGTCGGAACGTATCCTCTCTTCTGATACAGCCGCACGCGACATCGAACAAATGCGACGATGAACTACTCAACCTGTTGACAAGTAGGTTAATACAGAGATATCTTAACGGATGTTGAAGCCAAAAACCAAAGCAACATTTCACACACACAATTGCACAGGCATGTTCGTCTGCGTCCGTTGTAAACAATTGAAAGGAAAGGAATCAAATCGGCACAAAGTGGCGGCCGCAAAGATGAACGTCTGAGAAAGGTATTCTCCACATAAAACAGAAACATTTAACCTTCATCTGTGTTAGCTGTTATCATCCTCGAGCGCCAGGGGACGCGGCTGATTACATCAGTCTCAGCTTGCCGAAATTCGGAATATTAGCTCAGCCACTAATATCGCTTGTAGGCAAATTCCAGTAGTCTTCTGGGTGGTCTTCGTGGACTGTTTGGGCATTAGACGTAATTATTTGAATGCACAATACCGCTCAGTGGCTGGTGAGAATGGTCGGATGGGTAATTATATGGGAATTCCTGGAACTGGGGCGCGAGTCGGACGGGTGTCTGCACTGGTCTCACGGCGAAGTCAATTATGAGTTTGATTCAGCTAACGTACATACAATGCGTAGGAGATCTGCCGGAGGTATTCAACCTCGTGCGCCAGGAGTCGCTGCTGATGATTACGTCAGTGCCAGCCAGCAGTACCTCCTGGCTGATCGCTTTGCCAAACTCCGAATTTAAGCTCAGCCTATGAAATCGCTCACTAGATCTGTGGGCGTCGGCAGGTCAGGTGGTCAGAATAAAGCTAACATTTCAACCAACCGTGGCTCGTGTTACATGCAATGTTTAGGAAGTAGAAGCAATTATTCGAATACACAATACCGCTCAGCTGCTCGTGCTAATGGGCGAACGGGTCATTATATATTGGGATTCCCAGAAGTTGTTTATCCGTCTTCAAATTGGAGCGGGTACTTGCGCTGTTCTCACGGGTGATGCAGTCGCGACTGGCGAAGTCAATTACTAGTTTGACTCGGCTAACTTCCGCACTTCGCCTAGGGGATCAGCCAGGGCTAGTTTTGCATGGCAAACAGCCCTGGCTTGCGAGGATGGGGGTATTGTACGTAGTCACATCCCTGGCTTGCGAGGATGGCTGCTATAATTCTTTTCTTTTTTCAGAATTTAAAAAATGTTTAACTTTTGTGATATATTGCGTTTAATCAAAACAACCCCATGACTTAATCTCACCAACATCGCACGGCATCAGTAGTGAGACCTTCAGATTCACTACAGCTTTTGCACTAACCGGCAACCATCTCTGACTTACCATAAACTCATAAATTCGCACTAATTGCCTTGCATGTCATGCAGAAAAAATAGACAACAAATCTGTCAGCCCACGGTATTTCGACGCACGGAATACCCTCATGTCGCTCCATGGAATACCCTCATGTCTACCCACGAAATACCCTCATGTCTGTCCACGGAATACCCTCATGTCGACCCACGGAATACCTTCATGTTTATCCACGGAATACCCTCACATCAACCCAAGAAAACCCTCTTGTCTGTCCATGGAATATCCTCATGTCTACCCACGGAATACTCTCAAGTCGACCCACGGAATACCCTCATGTCTACCCACGGAATACCCCCATGTCTGTCCACGGAATAACCTTCACGTCTGTCCACGGAATATTCTCATGTCTACCCACGGAATACCCCCATGTCTGTCCACGGAATACCCTCATATCGACCCACAATAAAGACTAATCGCCGATAACACGACTCGAACTCTGCACGTTACGACACCATTCACCACGGCCAACGGCTTTCGTGTCACAGCGGTCTGTTAAGAGCCCATTCTACGAACTCATCGTGAAGATAATTGGCTGGTCAAGTCACTCGTTCGATACTTCTCAGCCACGGTTGGACTACGGCTCGTCTGTCATAATAACATATACGCGGTCAAATTGCTCCCGAGTGCACTTAAGGGGACGCAACCGTGAGTTGATCAGTGCACGATATTCGGCCACAAGACAAATGGACCCACTGCACCTGCGTTCATTGATCCCCAATTGATATTAATATTGGTCGTTGAACGTATCTGCTAAATGCGGTTTTCTTATTGTACATGCATATAAAACACATTTTCTCGAAAATGCTTCCGAACACAAGGTAAATAGAAAATCGAAAGTGCACGATATACATAACAAGTCATTGCAAGACATCACACATCACTGGTTTGATGGACAACATTAAGTAAGGTGACAGTTATCATAAAAGACGAAACTGATGCTTTTACAAAAATGGAATCTTCACACACACACACACACACACACACACACACACACACACACACACACACACACACACACACACACACACACACACACACACACACACACACACACACAC
>OZ023212.1:15993981-16006030 GCA_963995525.1 Escarpia spicata
GAGCAACGCGACCTCAGGTGACCGATCACCTTTGACCCTTGCTCGCGGCGACTGAATTACATAATTTTTAATTTTTCGCTTGCTGTAGCGACCGTTACTTCACTACTTGCCCCCTACGGTGTTTCATACATGCCAAATTGAGAGAGAGATATGTGTCATTTATAAATTGTTACCCCCCAGGATCCCCACCCCCGACGAATTTTTATAAATATAAATCTACGAACCACCCCAAATGGGCCTGGTAGATTACACACACAATTTTAGCTTCATACATGCCAAACTGACAGAGATTTGTGTTATTTGTGATTACCATAAAACCCACTGTGCGTATAAACAGCGCTGAAAACTACAGCTCTGTGTGACGAAGTCATAAGATAACCAACGCTCTGAGACAATGACATCAAAATAAAACAATTTTTTTGGCAAATAATTACAAGTTATGCTAATTATGAGGGTTTGTTATGTATATTAACAATTACAAAAATAACCGTATCATTAACGTAAACTATAATATAATTGGGTCACGCATAGTCGGCAAACACCGTGTTTAAGCTGGCCAAAAATAGGCGCTAACCTTTGACATGTACAGTGTGTACGCAAAACGGAACCAGAACTTACTTAGACCGGAACCTCCTTTCAGACCGTACTGCTGCGGGCCGAAAGTAGGCGCTAACCTTTGACATGTACAATCGCATGTGCAATACGCAAAACGGAACCGGAACATACTCTCAGACCGGAACCTCCTTCCCGACCGGTACACCGGGAGTGGTGTGAGTGTTGACGATTATGGACGGATTTGAGGTGAGTATTAGGTCAAGGGTAATGCCAATATCGATTCGTGTGGGGTCATTCACCATGTTTTGCAATACAAATTCACTAATTATTTCTAGTAGTTTGTTGTGTTTGCTGGCAGTTCTGTCGCTTGTGGTTTGTTGGTTGCGCCAGTTGACATCAGGACGATTAAACTATCCTGCTGTGACTACGCCAGTGTGAGTTGTTGTGTGATCTGTGTAAGTTCGTCAAATATTCATGGAGAGCTTCGAGAGATTGGAGATGCTCATTGGGGAGCCGGTAATGAGATGCAAAGTATTTGGATTTGGTTCGTGCAAAGTGGATGTTTGTCCATACTATTTCACAATTAGAGTGAAGGTTTGGAAGTGGTTCTGCAACGATGCCATCGGGAAAGGCTATAAGTACTCCACCGCCAGGTCCTTTCTGATAGCATCAAAGTTTGGTGGTAGAAATGAGTAGGTGGGAAAGTTTTCTATATTATACTTCGGGAAAACGGCCCCTGCGTCATGGACTTGGCACACAGATCTATATTTCTTTGGCTACCCCGGAAACAAATCGCTCCTTACACCAGCGTAGTTATTTACTCCGACATATCTTCCACTGGATGACTTACAGCAAATTAAAGTTAAATACAAATAAGACTGATTTTCTCACCATTGATACTCCAATGCAGCGTGGTATACTTGATAAGTTTTTTTCCCAACGCGTATTCAGAGTCAGAAGGTCACACCAGCAACCTCATCGCAGAATCTAGGAGTAATCTTTGATAATAACTTCAATTTTAGACAACATATATCTCAAATGCGTCGCTGCTGTTTTTATGATGTCCGTGATCTTCGCTGTATTCGCCGGTATGCCTTTTTTGTTGCTAAAACTATGACAATAGCTCTTATTAGCAGCATACTTGACTATTGCAATTACCTCCTTTATGATATCGCTAGCAAGGACATTGCAAACCCTGAAAGTGTCCAAAATTGTTTGGCAGAGGAGTTACACGATCTCCTCGTTTTTCCCGCTGAATGCCACTTCAAAGATCACTGCATTGGCTACCTGTGCGATATCGCATTATTTTCAAGATCTGTACAATTACTTATCACACCCTATTTTCTAAACAACCTGCATACCAACAAGCTGTGATCACTCCAGCAAAAACAAAATCCAAACAGCTTCGATAAGCATATTCTAATTTATTGTTTTGTTCCCATACTTAAGACGAATGCTGGAACTCGAGCATTTTCGGTTGCCGCGCCAACTTTGTGGAATTTACTCCCTAACAGTGTTCGGTCAGTAAGAATATATAGTTTAATTTCGCCGTCATCTAAAACCCTATCTTTTTAATATTGTATATATATCCTCCTCAGCTTCTTAACAGTTCCACCCTTTCACCCATCTGTTGACGACTTTTGCTCTTTACCTGACAATGGGAAGGCTTAATCTTTTAGATTTGTTGCGCCACTGAGGTCGGATTTTCCGAGGATATTGGCGCTAAAGAAGTCATTCCATCATTAGTTATTGTTGTTGTTATTATTATTGTTAAGTCGACGCTGACACAATAATGCTTATGTCTACCCTCATGCCAATAGCATAGCAATCCGAAAATTATTTGACAATTCTACACTATCACGACTAGGGCCTATCGATGGACGTGATCTTCACATTCCCTTTTTTATGTTGACTAAACTACGAGTAGTTACCTATCTGCGAACATGTTGTGGTGTTTATGTAACAATGCTGTGTGTTTCCTAACATTTGGTAAATATTACTGTCACGACTGTCAACTACCGTGGCACACCGTTAGGTGACGGTCATTTTTGCTAGCTTATTTAACGCACTCCTGCTAAAATATATGTGTGTTTATAGTTTAGGGCCTACATCCTCCCTTTCCCTTCTCCAAGTGCCGCTCTTCCTCAGTACTCAATCAGTCTGCGTCCTCCCACGCGTCAATGAGGTACGCCCACCCATTGCACTAACAGTCTCACCCACTAACAGTCTTACCCACTAAGAGTTTCACCCACTGACAGTCTCACCCACTAACAGTCTCACCACTGACAGTCTCACCCACTGAGAATCTCACCCACTAACAACCTCACCCACTAACAGTCTCACCCACTGAGAGTCTCACCCACTAACAGTCTCACCCACTGACAGTCTCACCCACTAAGAGTTTCACCCACTAAGAGTATCAACCACTGACAGTCTCACCCACTAAGAGTTTCACCCACTGACAGTCTCACCCACTGAGAGTCTCACCCACTAACAGCCTCACCCACTAACAGTCTCACCACTGACAGTCTCACCCACTAACAGTCTCACCCACTAACAGTCTCAACCACTGACAGTCTCACCCACTAACAGTCTCATCCACTAACAGTCTCACCCACTGACAGTCTCACCCACTAACAGTCTCACCCACTGACAGTCTCACCCACTAACAGTCTCACCCACTGACAGTCTCACCCACTAAAAATCTCACCCACTAACAGTCTCAGCCACTGCGAGTCTCACCCATTAAAAGTCTCAACCACTAACGGCCTACCTACTGCACTAACCCACTAACAGTCTCATCCACTAATAGTCTCACCCACTAGCATTCTTACACACTAACAGTCTCACCCATTAACGGTATGGCCCGCTATGCACTAATAGTCACACCCGCTAACATTTTACCTACTGCACTAACAGTTGTACCCGATATACACAATCAGTCTCACCCACTAACAGTCTACCCACTAGACTAACAGTCTCATCCACTAACGGCCTACCTACTGCACCAACCCACTAACAGTGTCATCCACTAACGGTCTACCTACTGTACTAACAGTCTCACCCACTAGCAATCTGCCTATTGCATTAACAGTCTCACCCACTAACAGTCTCACTCACTAGCAGTCTCACCCACTAACGGTCTACCTGCTGCACTAACAGTCTCACCCACTAACAGTCTCACCCACTAACAGTCTCACCCACTAACGGTCTACCTACTGCATTAACAGTCTCACCCACTAACAGTCTCACCCACTAACGGTCTACCTACTGCACGAACAGTCTCACCCACTAACAATCTGCCTACTGCACTAACAGGCTCACCAACTAACAATTTGCCTACTGCACTAACAGTCTCACCCACTAACAATCTGCCTACTGCACTAACAGTCTCACCCACTAACAGTCTCACCCACTAACAGTCTCACCCACTAACGGTCTACCTACTGCATTAACAGTCTCACCCACTAACAGTCTCACCCACTAACGGTCTACCTACTGCACGAACAGTCTCACCCACTAACAATCTGCCTACTGCACTAACAGGCTCACCAACTAACAATTTGCCTACTGCACTAACAGTCTCACCCACTAACAATCTGCCTACTGCACTAACAGTCTCACCGACTAACGGTCTACCTACTGCATTAACTGACTCACCCACTAACAGTCTCACCCACTAACGGTCTACCTACTGCACTAACAGTCTCACCCACTAACAGTCTCACCCACTAACGGTCAGTCTACTGCACTAACAGTCTCACCCACTAACAATCTGCCTACAGCACTAACAGTCTCACCCACTAACAATCTGCCTACTGCACTAACAGTCTCACCCACTAACAGTCTCACCGACTAACGGTCTACCTACTGCACTAACTATCTCACCCACTAACAGTCTCACCCACTAACAATCTGCCTACTGCACTAACAGTCTCACCCACTAACAATCTGCCTACTGCACTAACAGTCTCACCCACTAACAGTCTCACCCACTAACGGTCTACCTACTGCACTAACAGTTTCACCCACTAACAGTCTCATCCACTAACGGTTTACCTACTGCACTAACAGTCTCACCCACTAACAGTCTCACCCACTAACGGTCTACCTACTGCATTAACAGTCTCACCCACTAACGGTCTGCCTACTGCACTAACAGTCTCACCCACTAACAGTCTCACCCACTAACGGTCTACTTACTGCACGAACAGTCTCACCCACTAACAATCTGCCTACTGCACTAACAGTCTCACCAACTAACAATCTGCCTACTGCACTAACAGTCTCACCCACTAACGGTCTACCTACTGCACTATCAGCCTCACCCACTAACGGTCTACCTACTGCACTAAAGCCTCACCCACTAACGTTCTCACCCACTAACAGTCATCAACTGTACTAACAGTCTCACTCACTAACTTGTCTCACGTTAGACTAACGATGTTACACAGACTGACTGCGCCGACTGACACTGCCAAGGTCGCGTCTTCTCGCTTCAGCTGCCTCTATGCGACGATAAAGCAGCTGGATCTGATTCTATAACGTTCTGTAACGAGCGAACTGCCCTTGACGCGCCCACGCCCCGATCACTCGATACATCAGCAAACTATACAAGTATTTCTCACACGACAGTTTAATGATACGCTTTGATTACAGGTGACCGAGGTGATTCATTTAACAAAATTTAAACAGATTTTCCCCTCCCGGCAAGAACGGCAGCCCGAAAAGAGGGAAATTGATAAGGACGCAAGTAGTAGTATAATAGGTGACGCGGGGGCAATGGGAATCCATGTTAAAAGATACGGATTTCCTTCGGAGCGCGCCCATGTTAAAAGATAGGGATTTCCTTCAAAAGGCACGGACAGTGCCTATTTTAGCGTTTACATCAAAATGGCGGCTTTTTCCCATGTTAAAGATTTCCTTCGGGGTGCGCGCCCATGTTAAAAGATAAAAAAAATTCCCCATGTTAAAGCATAGGAGCTATTATCGTAAAGATATATGACGAGGTGCCAATTTACCCCTACTTTTTGTTAGAAGATAGGAACTAAACCCCCATGTTATAACATAAGACATTTTCCCATGTTAAAAGATAGGAGGTAAACCCCATATTAAAAAGATAGCAAATTTTCCCCAAGTTAAAGCATAGGAGCTATTATCGTAAAGGTATACGGCAACATTTTGAGTTGGAGGTATCAATTTACCCCTACTTTGTTTAGGCCTACAAAGATCATGTTAAACGATAGGAGCTAAAACCCCACGCTAGAACATAGGAAATGTTGCCCATCTTAGAAGATAGGCTCGTTTTATTTAAAATATACCGATCAAATATTGTCACACACAAAATTGCTTAGCCTGTAGGCCGAGGCTCCGCCAAGGGATCGAGCCTTTATTTGGTCGACAATGACGTGTCTAAAATGTGGTGTTATAATAAGGCGTAATTTTAATAAAAGGATTATAAATTCAGCAGATGTCGTTTGATCTGAAGTACTATATATGAAATGTAGAATACATATAGCACGATGTTATACCATATTGCCTCGTTTTTTTCGAACAGAGCGACCATTTTGGAATTAGACCTTTGGTAACATTTCCGTACGGTACTGCCTAAATTCGTCTCTTATTTTTGTGAAATGGCGCTCCCTGACAGCTAGATCATGAACTACAAATACCATCCCTTGCAGATAAGTCATGAACTAAATTTGTGTCCTGCCTAAATTGGTGCGTCTTATTTATGAAAATTGGCGCCCTTTGGTGGAAAGGTCACGAATTGAAAGAGAAGTACAAATAACTCCCCCTGACGGATGTCAGTGAACCAAATACCGATACTGCTTAAATTCGTGCCTCTTGTTTCTTGTTATTCTTTTTACTATAAAAAGGGGTGAACATATAGCACTATAAAATAGGTCGAATTGTGACACAAAATAGGTCAGTGATGTGTTTAAATAGGTCATTGCGTATGCGCAATGCTGTCTTTTCTTATGTAGCATAGGTGGTGAATAATTTTTTTAGGTATAGCGCCCCCTAGCCTATACATTTACAACCATAAAATAGGCCCAATACCGAAGAATAGATAGAGAACTAGTAAAATAAGTAAAATTATGTCATTTATGGTTAGCATTCAGGTCTACAGCCTTCCCATCACGATGTTTGTAAAGTTTTGTTTCGAAACTGGTTCAACTACTATAGTACTGCGTGTCTCGAAACGGGTTTCAAATAGAGCAACCTGTGGTCTTTCCATACTTGAAGGTCGATAGCGTTTGTTCTATTTACCATACAGGTCTACCACCTTCCTGTCATAGCATAACGCTTTACTATAACAATAGTTAGTGTGGTAGGAAAGGCAACTGTAACATAATTTCCAGTACGGTCACTACCTTATCGTACTTCCCTTTACCGTACAGGTCTACGACCTTCGTATCATAGTATAATCCTTTTCTATAACAAGACTTAGGATGGTAAGAAAGGTAACAAACAACAAAGTCTGTATATTCATGTGGTACGCAACACCTTTATTTAAACATTTTATTTGAAAGCGACAACGATTGTATAGTCTTTAGTCTTCTTTATTTGAACAAACAATTTCAAAGCGCCTTCAACTAATAGTCATCATGATACTTCTTCACGTGGACTTTTAGCGTACGTCCATTGCTAATCTCCTTCTTACAAAGGTGGCAGACAAATTCCTTAATGCCGGTGTGCTTCACCATGTGACCTTTTATGTTTTTTTTTGCCAAAAACCCACGACTACAGTATTGGCACGAATAGGGATAGTGCCTGGTGTGAAGAACTACATGCTGCTTCAGTCCATGTTTGGTTTTCAAACTTTTGTTGCACTGGGAACACTCCCATGTACCTCTGCCACATGTCTTTGTTGTTAAATCCAGGAGATTCGGTTGTTGGTTCTTAAAAACATCTCCTTGTTGCTGCTCAGTCTTGTTATTATCTGTTCCACGGCGCAGCTGCTGGTCGACTGTAGTTCTTAGGCTTTGTGGAGGAGACTGCTACAAAAAGCGAAGCAATCTATCGTGAGATGTACATAGGCATTTATTCAGCACAATGTGGTCAATGGTGAGTAGTGCTATATGTAGCATGCTACGAGTAGTGGCCCTCTGGGATAAATACAGTCAATATCAACACATGCTGTATATAAAGATACTTACTGGCAACTCATTAACTTCTTTCTGTATTCTGGTAGCGGGTACTGACTATCGATGTTCATTGTTCTTCGTTGTGAAGTATAATGACCATCCAAACAGGGTGTACCGGTATTTATATACTTCACGTAGACTTGTATCATTGTCATAATTTGATCCATTTCCCTAACCAGAAGCGCCACCTAGTGACTCTATATGTCAGTTTGGGGTAACCAATTCGTGTATTGACGCGCGTAGTAAATTGGTCAAACGGACGGCTATAAGCTCAGGTACGCGTGGTAAATTAGTCAAACTGACGGCTGTCTGCGTAGGTATGCGTGGTAAATCAGTCAAACCAACGACTTGCATGAACCAAACTTAACCAAACAGACCGAACCAGTGACAGCGCATGAGAGTACGGACGAGACAAGAGACGAGGCAACGGACGAGATATCGCACGAGACTACAGACGAGATATCGCACGAGACGACGGATGAGACATCACTTGAGAGCACCCTCTAAAGTTCCATACTACACATGCGCAAGTAACCGGGCCCGATGTGAAGAAGGCCCTGGACTAACCGTACTCGACGTGTACATGTGGCGTAGGCTCTGAAGTAACCGGACCCGACGTGTGCACGTGAAGAAGGCCCTGGAGTAACCGTGCTCGACATGTACATGTGACGTAGGCTCTGAAGTAACCGGGCCCGACGTGTGCATGTGAAGAAGGCCCTGGAGTAACCGGATTCGGTGTGTACAGGTGACGTAGGCCCTGAAGTAACCGGGAAGTAGGCCGTGGACTAACTGGGCCCGAAATGTACACGTGAAGTAGGCCCTGAAATAACCGGGTTCGACGCGTGCATGTGACGTAGGCCGCGAGAGACTGGATGTTAAGTTTTGTTCGGAATGAGCTGTTCGATTGAAACGATAGGACCTACGAGTGCATAATATTATAGTTCTCAAAAGTTCGTCGCGTTCGTTGTATCTCGACAAAAAGTACGTTGGAATATTCGTAATTCTGTTATGGTTCAGTATATAGAGAGACAGCAATAAAGCAATAAATGTACTATAGTTACACACTATAGTTTCATAGAGCTGCCACCCTGTGGCAGGTATTTAGTAAAAGGGTATATTTGACACATTAGCTATCAAGGGATTGAGGTGTCAACCTAGGCAGATTCCTGGCACTGGCTGGTAAAGCCACATGTTTGTACGTAGACTCTGCTATTAAAACATCATTATACCTTTTTACAGTTGTAGTGATTCTCTCTCGAACTACCGAACTGAGCGAACCGCGAGACGTGTCAAGATAAACATATAACGTTTTTGTCGGGCGATTTATTCTGTCACATTCCTGTGTCATACTGGTTCTGGCCTTAAACACATCGCTGCAACTAATAACAAAACATGGTGTGTAACATTTTAGAATTAGGAACACTTTGATACTGCTTTTAAGTCATTCGAAAATAATGAAAAGAACCAGTGAAAGTCGTTATAAGTCGTTTCACATAAAGTTATACTTACACGTTGGATTAACCGGTAAGGCAACATTCCACATGTCAGCGTTAACAGACCTCTATATTTGTTTCCAATTTATATGCCAATCTGTTTACGGGGTTCGTTTGTACAAATCGATTTGTGTTTTTTAGGCAAGAACGAATTTAGAATGATAAGTTTGCCTCATTCATATGCCTGCCTGCTATTAACCGCAATACGTATTTGATTGATCGTTTAATCTACAAGCATGAACAACAACGTTCATTATTCGTTAATCATTCATCCAAACGTGTTCGTCCTAAAACTTGGAGACAAGATGGCGTCAGAAATAGGTGGTAGGTTATCTAGCATGGGTGAGAGATGCTCCGCGCCTGTCATAATAAAATATGGATGCTGGACAAATTGGCACAAAATGGATCAATGTATATTACTTCTTCTGAACTATTTACATATTTCTCAGATACCGATTCCTTTGCTATCGTCACTGATTCCTGTGTGCATTTGTATGTGTGCATGTGCATGTGCATGCGTGCGTGCGTGCGTGCGTGCGTGCACACGTGAGATATATGCATGTGAGATATATATATATATATATATGTATACTTTGGCGCAGGTTTAAAGGATTTCAATACCCATAATATTGATGACATTCCAGTGGAATCACATAATCACAGAAGCTCCGATACCAGAGCTGCTTAGCCATTCGTCTCGAACTACTAAATGCAAGAAAATTTCCCAAATATTAGCAATAACTAATAAAATTAAACCGTTAATACAATCCAGTACACTCAAACAGGTATATAATGCGTTAATTCAGCCACATATGTCATACGGCCTTCTTGCATGGTACAATAATATCCATAGAAATAATGTCTCAAATGTACTTCACCTACCATTAACTAAAAGGCACAACCTAAACAAATTGGAAATACATATTCAGATGTGTGCTTAATAAGAAATTGCTATTCCTGCTTGATTAGTAATGACAATTCCTAATGAAAAATGTCTTAATTAGTTACTACACTAAGTTGTATTGTCATGTACCATTTATATATAATAAGTTATGTATCATTTATATATAGTAAACATGTATAGTTTTTTCGTTACTTAATTTATTATTATTATTATTATATTTTTATCTCATAGATTGTTATTATTATATACACCAGCTATAACTACATGTACATATATATAGTATATAACATTTAGGGCGTCCAGTTGCTTCAACTAGTTTAGTTTTTATTGGCGTTCGGATATTCATTATTATTACATGTACTTTGTATTGCTTATGCCAAATAAAACCAATTTCAATTTCAATTGGACCGTGGCTGTGGAGGCGCATGTGCTGTGAACTCTTCCGAATGCGTTAGCATATTACCGATATCGACAACATTTGATGTTGAGCCAAAAATCTCCCGCGCGTAATCGACGTATTTGCAAAACAACAACAGCAGACGACTTCGGCGACGGCGACGGCGGTTGTGGTGGCGGTGGCTGTGGCGGTGGTGGCGATGGTGGCAGTTGTTTCGTCTGCAGCGCCACAGCGGCGACGTTTGATAACAGCGGCAGATATTCTTTTGCGCGCCGAGCGACGGTGCGCTGCGTCTATCTAGTCCGGGCGGTCGGCAGAATGCGAATCCCTGCCAGTCAACACTGCCCGTGGTCGGTGCATCCGGATATTCGTGAATGCGAGTGTGGATTTCGTGAAGTTGTCATTGTGGGTGCGTCGTGATTTAGCATTAGCACGTGTTGACAGGTCGGCAATAGTTCCTTTGTTGCGGACGAACAGCTTGGATGTTTGTCCGTGTGAATATCGTTACTTCAACTATGAGTGCTGTCAACAAACTGTGCACACGATGAACGCCGATGGTGTCTCTCACAGGTAACGTAGCATTTCCACGTCATTTCAGGGACACATTCTGTACGACCATCTAATCGGTGAACGCAGACAACGACACGTAAACAAAGCACGTGACATCACGTAAATCAACTTCATTATGTTCGTTTAGTAATAAAATCCCTTAAAGTGAAGCAACTGAACCTGAACAATTGAGTCGGCAAAAATAAAGTTGTTACTCTTTCCCAGGAGCAGACTTTGGACTACATGGAAAAGATGCGCTGGGATATATGATATACATAGTCAGTCAGTCACCTAATGTTAGTCATACGTGGATATATGTCGTACCTTATCAAGTAACTTTGGTTCTACACGTGTTTTCGCGTTCCTTGGATGTTCTCATTTTAACGTTATTTTCATTTCCGGATTTCTTAAAAGAATTACAGCTGTAAATATCCCTGAGAGAAAGGCATACTTTGCACAAACAACGTCGTGGAAGAATCTAGTGATGAAGAAATGGAAACTGGAAACATATCATAGGGCTGAACATACATAACAATCGAAGAACCTGCGCAGAAAACAAGACAGGGTGAAAGAGGAAGAGGGAGATATAACGGGGGAAGAGAGGAGGGGAGAAGGGGTACAATGAGAGATGGAAACATGTAAGGAGGACAAGGGAGATGGATAAAAAGCGACAGACAGCCAGACAGACAGAACAACAAAGAATGATAGAGATAAAGATAAAATAAAAATGAAAGCAAAATGTATTTCAAGAGCGCCGGAGCAGTATCGGTAATTTTCACACAAGTGTACATGCATGCATGGAATACTTGCGTGCATCCGTGCGTGTGTTTGTTCGTTACCACGATTCGCTTGCCTGCCTGTTCGGTAGTCGTCATGTATTGATATGTCATGTGTTCAGATGTCCTCCCCAAGTCGCCCGTATCGATCTGCCGCTGCTAGTCGCGCATTTTTGTTCATGTACAAATCAATTTACATCGTTGCCGGGTGCCGCCAAACCATT
>OZ023212.1:16006230-16013730 GCA_963995525.1 Escarpia spicata
TCACACACACAAACACACACAAACACACACACTCACACACACACACACTCACACACAAACACACACACAGACACTTTACAACCCTGGTAAACATCGCATCTACCTTAGTCGCACCCGTCGTCATCATCATCACCATCGTGCAAACAGCTATAACAACGGCAATGTAAACAGCTCGACGCGACCACACCTAATAGGACATGTCTAACGGCATCAGCGTAACTGATTGTCTTGTCGCTATGTCGTCGAAAGAACCTAATTTCAATGGGATAATATAATCGACAAAAGTTAGTATCGGTGAGATGACGTTGGTTTCTACACTTGCTTACCGTTATTCATGGCTAAGGCGTAATAAAATCAATGTTATGACATGCATAACGGGGAGGATTGTGTCACAAATGCAATTCGCTAAATCAAAAGTAAAAAGCATCCGTTGGAACAGCGGAAGTGTTTCGATTAATACAAATTTGCTTTGCTCTGTGCACAGACAATTACTGTTGTGCTGACGTGACGTCTGCTATTGCGTTTTAGGTGAATGAACATATCTATATCGAATTGGTTGCGTCGTTTGAGGTGAACGAATTGTTATCTATGCCCAATTGGTTGCGTCGCTAGATAACGGAACAGCCAAACCACGAGAGGCTTCGAATAACAGATCAAGGGCGATCGGTGCATTCGTGTACATTATGGCGCATAAACTTAGCATACATTCACTAAACACATTGAATGGCGTCTCCTCGTTATAGTTGCAACGTTTAAGATGCATGTAGGGCGATATGTAATTGATTTGACAAACGCCTCGGCTCCTAGAGCCGCCGTTAGCCTACGCCAACTTCCGGACGGGCGAGCACAGTGGAAATTACGCCGAAATGAACATCGTTACGACTTTATTCTGTCGCTAAAGATACTAATGAAATGCTGATACATTACTAAAATGTAATGAAACGGATACTTCTGTGAACTAGGCAGACAATTTTGGCATATCAAAATAATGAGATTTTCTATGGGTTTTAAAGGAAATTAGTAAAGCCACCTAGCACCGGTCAAAACAGTTCGTGTGCTATCGCAACCACCACCTGCAGGGACGATGACTGAACATACGAAATATAAATAGCTCAACATTATACTGAATATTTATTAATTCATTTACGTAAATCAGTTCTCAAAATCATGGAAGGTAAAAAACTAGGTGGAGAGATGTAGCGTTACTCGGTGAAACATCCAAAGTTGATTGATTGTATAAAGAACGTTTTCATATATTATGATCAATAAATACACGATCTGCTGACTATGTAAATGCTATCATTGTTACTCCTCACGCCCCCTCTCCCTTCAGTGGGATGGTCGAAGGGTTCCATAGCCACGCAGGGCCAGCGCTGATTTGCCCTTCTTCTGCTGTATAACTGCACCAATCTTTCATGTTGTCCAGCCAATTGTCTTGCAAGTGACCCTTCTAACTGTGTTCTCACATAGTAGTATGTAGAGTGGCATGGCCAGGACAGGAGAGCTTGCGTAATTTCCAATTCATAACAAATGTTCACGTTTCAGCTTTCGTATTTGTTTGTGTTGTGCAAGCATGGTGAATATGTTTAAAGACAAAATATATTAGAATATAAACTATTTGGCCTTCCATTGCCGTCGTGGCTGATTTTTGCAGTTCATGTCAGGAATTTTCTTTTGAAAATAATTGTGTTAAATACCTTGTCAATAAAAATCCACTTTGGGAGGTTTCTGTATGATTCAATGCGTTTCCATGACGACCCAACTGCTCTCGTGGTGTCACTGTTGTGTCCTGGCGGCTAATTGTGCTAATCTGCGTATTGACGTTTACTACAGCCTTTTCTTCTCACGGAGCAGCCACCACTCGCACATCCGTTACGATGACGAAGTCGGGCACTGTTTCCGATATTCTCGATATTTCAGCGGGTAATTCAATTACGGTCGCGATAGCTACTGCTGAATTGAGCTGACTGTGTATGTGTGTGTGTGCTTTCTTTCTGCCAATGAAACTACGACGTGAATATTGCATGCCGGGAATGCGTTGATTGCAAAGTTGAAAGGAGATTGGCTGGCTAGGTAGACCGAGGACAGTGAAGATTGGTTGTCTAGACAGACCGAGGACAGTGGAGATTGGTTGCCTAGACAGACAGGGGACAGTGGAGATTGGTTGTCTAGACAGACCGGGAAAAGTGGAGGTTGGTTGTATAGACAGACCGAGGACAACGGAGATTAGTTGTCCAAAGAGACCGGGGACAATGTATATTGGTTGTTTAAACAGATCGGGGTCAGTGGAGATTGGTTGTCTAGACAGACCAGGCACAGTGGAAATTGGTTGTCTACACAGACCGAGGACAGTGGATATTGGTTTCTAGATACACCAGGGACAGCGGAGATTGGTTGTCTAGACAGACCGGAGACAATAGAGATTGGTTGTCTAGACAGACCGGGTATAAGGATAAGGATACTTTTATTTTCCCAACAGCATTTAAACAAATACAAATTATGTAAATATGTGCACACACACACACACACACACACACACACACACACACACACACACACACACACACACACACACACACACACACACACACACACACACACACATATATATATATATATATACTACTACTACTATATGTAACAATATCGAAATGCGAAAAATACAACTGAACATATGTAGTCAGCAAAATATATATTTTTTGCAAAAACCGAAAGAAATAGCTGTGGGATGGGAGACTTCTACTAAGATCAGAACTGATCGCCATCATAGGAGCCACCCAGAAAAATGTTTTCATATATATACTTAATGTATCTAATCCTAAGTTTTTTATAACAAAATTATTATGTTAAACATTTAAAACGTTCTAATAGTCTTTCTCTTACATAATGTATATGGTAGTTGTTTTTATTGATGCAATGTGCTTTCTAATGTGGTGTGTATGTGTTGTGTACGCGTGTGCACATGTAGTCATGCAAGCGACTATACATATTTAGTAGTTGTATTTGTATTAACTGTATTACTCATTTATACTACATTAATTTAGTTGGCATATGTAGCATTGTAGTATATTGCACATGACGTTGTATTTTTGTGGCATATGGTGTTTGGCATAATTTGAGAATCCTCTCAAACTATGGGTCACTCTCTTGTCTTTCACTAAATCAGGGATATTATTTATAACATGAGGTAGGTTATATTTAAGACACTTTTTTTTAGCAAATTCATGATTAGTTCTGAAGGTGTGTAGTTCAGTTGCTCTCCGAGTGTCATATTTGTGTGTGCTGGCATTTGGAATTATCTGCCAATTTAATAAGTAAATAGGTAAATTTTGATGTCTATATTTGTAATAAAATTTTAGTGGAAATTGGTTGTATAGACAGACCGGGGACAGTGCATATTGGTTGTCAACACAGACCGGGGACAGTGGAGATTGGATGTATAGACAGACCGAGGACAACGGATATTGGTTGTCCAAAGAGACCGTGGACAATGGAGATTGGTTGTCTAAACAGACCGGGGACAGTGGAGATTGGTTGTCTAGACAGATCGGGGAGAGTGGAGATTTGTTTTCTAGACAGACCGGGGACAATGGAGATTGGTTGAGTAAACAGACCGGGGACAGTGTAGATTGGTTGTATAGACAGACTATGGACAACGGAAATTGGTTGTCTAGACAAACCCGGGACAGCGGAGATAGGTTAGCTATGCTGTAATGTTGTTATAACATTTAAACTGTTTCTAAGTGAATTTCGTCTACACATCTCCACAAGGCTAATCACCGCCATTTCGGCTGCCACTATCACAACTGCGAAAGTGTCCACGCAACGGTTTAATCAATAACAATTTCACGCAATCCCAATGTACAGTCTTTCTTCAGAAGAGGATGATTAATTACAATTTGGCGTTTTAATGACCACTTAATTCTCCATCTAATTGCATCATATGGCATAAGTCTTGCAAAAGTCGCTGCTATAATTGCCTATACCACTTCCAACGTGTCATTACGACTCGCCGTTACCACAAATCATTACCTTACGTCATTACCACATCCCATTACCTTTTACCATTACCACAAGACATTACAACATGCCATTGCCAGACTTATTATCACATCTATGAATGCATTTCCACTTTCTCAAGCCTAATGTCGTCTGTTACAGTGTCGATATCTACCAAGGTCGGCTGTCCTGGTTTCAGGACAGCCAGTTCCTGAAAGACCTCGAAAATGACAGCGTCGATTCTGACATAATTGACGAGGAACTGGGGGTCTTGCAGGAGGCGAATTCACTCACGTAAGTCATGAGAATCTAAACATAATTGAGCCATACGCACGCAAACATGCACGCGCGCACGCGTACGCACACGCGCGTACACACACGCCATAAACACGTACACATGGGCGTGTATGCGTGCGTGCGTTTCTCCCCTATGTCTCTGGCGGATCCAGTCCGCACATAACCAGCTAGAACGCTGAAGTTTCACGTAGACGTTCCTGCATACATATCCCATGTCATTTCTCCACCTATAACCTCTCGTCACGTACTCATGTATTTGATCAACTACCACCTCTAGTCTCATACAAGCATAGCCCATGTCGTTTGTCCACCTATCACCTCTCGTCTCGTACATATATAGCCCATGTCGTTTGTCCACGTTATTTGTACTCCTATCATCTCTCGTCTTGTATAGACGTTCCTGCAAAGCCAGCCTCCCATTGAAGCATCACAATATAAATAATGTTCGATGTTAGGTACTGCATGTTTCAAGCTAGAACAATTATGCAGGTTGGCACTACACGTTCCTTGGTGCAGCCACCGCCTCGCACGCTGGTACTGCACGTTCCTTTAGTGCAGCCATCACCTCGCAGGTTGACACTACACGTTCCTTGGTGCAGCCACCGCCTCGCACGCTGGTACTGCACGTTCCTTTAGTGCAGCCATCACCTCGCAGGTTGGCACTACACGTTCCTTGGTGCAGCCACCGCCTCGCACGCTGGTACTGCACGTTCCTTTAGTGCAGCCATCACCTCGCAGGTTGACACTACACGTTCCTTTAGTGCAGCCATCACCTCGCAGGTTGGCACTACACCTTCCTTTGTGTAGCCATCATCTCGCACGCTGGAACTACACGTTCCTTTAGTGCAGCCATCACCTCGCAGGTTGACACTACACGTTCCTTTAGTGCAGGTCGTCGTAATCAAGCAGCAGAAAGACCATCGATCCATATTAAGTTGTAGAGCCAAAAATAGTCTTCTTGGAATATAAACGAACATCGCAACCGTAAGACTGCATACGTATCCATAATATACGCTGACGCACACGGGAGTATGGACATACTCGTGCACCTGTGCGAATTAGCCAAGTTATGAAACGACGAGAAGGCGACTCGAGTGATTAATCATGACGTCTCTAATTGCCATATATTATGTGTATGGGCTCTTGCTCTTCCCTTGGATTACTTCAGTGACGTGGAGAGGGGGGACCTGCTGCATGGGCAACAGCTTGTCTTCAATATCACCCTTCCCCAGGCGTGCGCCCTGGAGAGGACACTCCAGCGCCGCTGCAAAGCGACGACACAACACGAGAAGTGGCAGTTACCGGTGATAAGTCTCAGTACTCCATTGGCGTAGAGTTGAGGCGCCAGGGGTCACTTCTGACAGTGGGAGAGGTCATCGTGCCTCATTGGATAGCTACCGCCCGCTTTAAACTGGGCAGCCCGCGGTCAATAAGGTGCTATCCCGCCACAGTTCGCCTGCCTTACTGGGTGCGTGGGGCTTAGGGCTGCGAAAAGCCTGACAAGTGGACTGTAAAACCCAAGCACCAGGCAAGAAAAGCAACACAAGAAACAAGCCAGCACTAAAAGTAGGATGCTGGAACGTAAGGACCATGACCACCGGCCTATCAACGGACCTGCAGGACATGAGCGACGCACGAAAGACGGCAGTGATCAACAACGAACTGCTGAGACTGCAAGTGGATATCGCAGCACTACAAGAGACCCGCCTTGCCGAAACCGGCTCTCTTCGAGAAAAGGATTTCACCTTCTTCTGGCGTGGAAAAGCTGCAGACGAGACCAGAGAGTACGGCGTTGGATTTGCCGTGAAGAACTCACTGCTGAACATGATAGAACCTGGTGAGGTAGGAACAGAGAGGATTCTCATCCTACGTCTCCACACAACAGACGGGCCTGTCAGCCTCATCAGCGTCTACGCCCCCACCCTCCACTCTACCCATGAGGCAAAAGACGAGTTCTACGACCAGCTGCAGTCAGTCATCCAGAAAATCCCAACCACCGAAAGCCTACTTCTACTCGGCGACTTCAATGCACGAGTCGGCGCCGACCACGCCTCCTGGCCGCGATGCCTGGGACGATTTGGAATTGGCAGCATGAACGAGAACGGGCAACGACTACTCGAGCTATGCACACTCCACGATCTGTGCATTACTAATACCTTTTTTCAGACGAAACCGCAGCACAAAGTATCGTGGCGACATCCCCGCTCCAAACGATGGCACCAGTTGGACCTGATTCTCACGCGACGCTGTCAACTGAGAAGCGTCCTCACCACACGTTCCTATCACAGCGCTGATTGCGACACAGATCATTCGCTGGTCTGCTGTAAGATCAGGATTCAACCCAAGAAGCTTCATCGCGCCAAACCGTCAGGGAAGCCACGTATCGACACCAGCAAGGCAAAGGACCCAGGGAAGGTGGAGATGCTTGTGAAGAGCCTGGAAGACGCCCTGCAGGCGAAGCCCCCAGGGGGAGACGCAAAGCAGAGATGGGATCACCTCAGGGACACGATCCACGGCACGGCAATCTCTGTCTTCGGCAGGAAGCAGGGGAGGACTCAGGATTGGTTCGAGGCAAATGCCACTGAACTCAACACTGTGATTGAGGAAAAGCGTGCCGCATTGCTGGAACACAAGCGACAGCCAACACAATCAACACTGCAAGCTCTTAGAGAAGCTAGGGGTAAAGTGCAGCGCACAGCCAGAAGATGTGCTAACGACTATTGGATACAACTCTGTGAGAGTATTCAGTTGGCAGCTGACACGGGAAACATCAGGGGTCTCTACGACGGTATCAAGAAGGCCATCGGACCATCACACAGCAAGACAGCTCCACTCAAATCAACTACTGGTGAAACCATCACAGACAAGAGCAAGCAAATGGAGAGGTGGGTGGAGCATTACTCGGACTTGTACTTGTAGGGAGAACACCATCTCAGGCGCCACACTGGAAGCTGTGGAGCGCTTGCCTGTCGTGGAGAAGCTAGACGAGACGCCAAGCCTGGAGGAGCTCAGCAAAGCCATAGGCGGCCTGCCCACAGGAAAAGCGCCAGGACTGGGTGGAATCCCAGCAGAAGTCATCAAAAGTGCGAAGGGACCACTCCTTGAACACCTGCACGCTCTGCTCTGTCAGTGCTGGGTGGAAGGGGAAGTTTCCCAGGACATGAGAGACTGTAATATCATCACCCTGTACAAGAACAAAGGAGA